>JAPTHL010000034.1:0-590000 GCA_028455855.1 Meloe dianella
GGTGCGTAAAAATTTTAACGGTGAAGGTTGTGTGGTGTAAACCTGACTTTATCAGTACGTAGTCGTACTGATAACAATTGTTATTATAATAGTACTGGAACCAAACGATCAACACTTAAAATTGAAGACTTATCATTGAAAGTGAAACACGTACATCCAAATGATCAAAATAAATTGTACCTTTTGAATCAAATGAACAAAAATGTACCAATTGAAATTGCATTCAGAAATTGGGAATTAATGGAATTACCATCAATGAGACAAACAAAGAAAGATATATGGAGTGTTAAGACAACATCTAACTTGGAAAGTCCACGATTTGTTATTGTTGCTTTTCAAACAGATCGAAAAGACAATGTAACTAAAACCATTTCGAATTTTGACAATGTCAAATTAACCATTCTTCGTTTATGGTTGAATTCGCCATGTTATCCGTATGAAAATCAACACTTTGATTTTGCAAATAATCAATATACTGAAGCTTATCAAGCTTTTGTTGATTTCCATAAGAGCTTTCACAATAGATATTCATCTACACCAACTACTACTTACACACAGTTTTCTCAACAAGCCATCTTTGTCATTGATTGTTCCAAACAAAATGAGGCAATCCAATCATCAACAGTTGACTTTAAATTAGACATATCGTTGATATATAAAGGAAAAGGAGAATACAACAATAAAGAAATCCACTTATGTCAATGGAAGAAAAATTAATAAATCGAATGATTTATTGTATAAAAAAAATCATAATGTATTTTAGTAATATCTTGTAGTTAAAATAATAAATAAAACACATTGAAAAATTAAAATAATCCTTTATTACTCAAACATTTTTTTTTGTTTAAAATATATTCTTTACAATGCCAGTTAACTGATAATATTCAAATAATTTATCATACACGATAATACAATACACTCTTCTAGGAACATAGGAAATAAGATGTTCGACAGCTGTGGATAGTCCGCTCTTTGTCTGATACATTAAAATCCCATGTTCCATAGTCTGGTTTTGAACAATCGCCATAGTCACGACAAAGATAACAAATATTTACAAATTTGTATATTTGTGTATTCAATGAAATACAACTACAAAATATGGGTCAGAGGGATTTTGGAATGAAAGTGGGCGTGATGTTTATACAAAGATCTAAGGGTGGGTGGTGTCCACTGGTGGAATTTTTAGAGAACTGGTCGCCTATTGGCCCGATCTTATTTCCTATGTTCCTAGAAGAGTGTCCAGCCCTGTATATACATTATACATATATAAATTACACAATTAATTGTGTTATATTTCACCATTTCAAAAACAACCATACTCAGTAGAACCCATGTGCACAATTCAGTAGCACTTCTTATAGCAGCTGAATGTAAAGTGCCACATGCTATATCACGTATCTTTTAACTTTCCATGTTCCGGTCATGCGTGGAGAATTAGTAGTTAAACGACTACCATGACCTAATTTACGATCTTCATTCTCAACATTTTCTTGCCATTACATGTCTACAACCTGAATGGTCTGCAACTTTTTCCGTAACATGTAGACTTAAAAATGGTATATGACGTGGTATTGGTACATGATGGTAATGATGTAACCGTAGACTAGCATAAGTACTTCACTACATGCGTACAACTAGAGGACAAAATACACAAAAAATTAACGGACAACTTCTTAGATGATAAATTAAACACTCATTTTTCCTTCCTGTGATACAATAAATAATGACTTTGACCTACCGGCTATATGAAGTGGGCATAATTGACATGAAAATTCAGGTAGGATAACTTTAGAACCTTCCATACCGCCGAATCGATGTATACGATTAAATCCCCAAACGAATACACGAGAATCAGTACGTGTTGAAATATGAGCACCTCTTGAATCTTGACCTGAATACATAAAATTTAATTTCATTGTTTATATATTTATGTATTATTTATTAATTATGTGTTTTGGAAATTATGCGAATAAAACTTAAATATACAGGTATTTCTTCCTAATCTAAATTCCAATCATTTATAAAGAATGAAACTGACAATAGCTTACAATCGATTCCATTATCACGACATTCTGCAATGTTTCTTTCAATAATCCGATAATACTGGAATTTAAACATAGCATTAAATAGAGGTTTAATAAAACTCCTTTCTTATTATAAACTTGATTTAATAATAGTACATACAAGGACCAAGGATTTCAGCATTGATAGCATTTAGTGATGTTAACGAATCAAGCGATGTACGATCATTGATTATTATTTTATTTATTTATCATCTGATTCAGGATCTAATAATACAGATATTTTATTATAAGCATAACACATCTTCTCATATAATATTGTATTGCAACCATTCTTTTCTAATGATGAAAATCTAAATGTACGGAATGATTTCTCTTTACCAATAAATGTGATTGCACCCATTAATGGACACATAATAATTTTTGTATGATCAGTAAAATTTAATTGTACAGTACCATTATTTAATTGCATTAATACACATGAGGCAGAACGACACCATTGATGTAAATGTGGTGTTCTTGAGATTGAATCAGTTTCACGTAATATAACTGAAGCACCAGTTTTAACTAAATTTTGACGCATATGACGACTGAAATAACTTAATAATGTCATTTTACGATCATGTTCTTTTGGATAAGCATCTATTGTCATATATGATTCATCACCATTTTTATCAACATAATGTACATTAATACCATTTGGTAACATGACTAATTTCGTTGTATCATTAAACATTAGACCAACAGCTTCATCAGATAATTGATAAGCAAAACCATATTTATTAGAATAATCAACCCATCTTGATACCCATACCATTGGTTGTGCAGCTGGATCTGTCACTTCATCTAAAAATATGTGTGTTTTCGATGTTTTTGATTTTAATGCTTTCGATAACATTGAACGTAATGTAGAAAAATTTTCTTTAGCATCAAATAATTGTACATTAGTGCTACTACTAGCTAAACATGGAGATATTGTTATATGCGGTGGATTTGTTGCTAATGGTGACGATAATTCACCATTATTTAAACCACTTAATGGCTTTCTACCACCTAGATCTAATTTATCAAAGCGTGGTGCCATTGTTAAACAACTAACCGGCAATGTTATTGGGCAATAACCATTCATTATGAAATCATGTATTGATAATTGTGTTACTTTTGGACGACATAATGGATCTGGTTGTAACATTCTAACAATCATATCTTTTGCAATCTCTGTAATATCACCAACTAATCTGGAGAGAAAACATTAAATAAATCAAAATTAATAATGCTTGTTTGAAATAATTAATTCATTATAAATCCTTACTTATATTCACATTTTATGATTCTAGTATAAGTCTCTTTTAATGTACTAGATTCAAATGGTGGACGTCCTAATAATAATGTATACATAATACAACCAATTGACCATATATCAACTTCAAATGAATGCCCTTGTTTTTTCAATATTTCTGGTGCTATATAATTTGGTGTGCCGCATGATATTGTTTTACGTTCACCAGCAAATTGTATTTGTGTAGCTAAACCAAACTGACCAATTTTCACATGTAAATCATTATTTAAAAATAAATTGCTTAATTTCAAATCACGATGTATTATATGCCGTTGATGTAAATATGAAACACCATTTAATATCTGTTTCATATAGAAACGTGTCTCCGGTTCTGTTAAGATTTTACGGCGTTTATGCAATTCCATCATAGACTAGAAAACAAAGAAAAACAAAAACAAACAATTATTAATCAATAAAACAATTATAATTCATTCGGAATCGGTGAATATTCTTCAAACAAACATCAAAATAAATCGATAAAAGTAGATTGTTTCCCGTAGCAGGAGAAGAAGAAGAAAAAAAAACCTGTTATTATTGATAGACAAATATCAATAAATTGATAATACTACAATTTTTACGATTGAAATTTCAATATAGAAGTTCATCATTATTTAAATAAAACGCAATAAAAATCCGGAAGTATGTTCAATGAATTATTTAGGTATTATTTAATTATTGATTATTCATATACAAATATTTGATTTCTTCTTCTTATTATAATTACTATTATTATTGATGATATTTAGTAGAAAGATATTTTTAAAAATAATTTTACCCGTTTCCTGCACAATTCCAATACAATATAAATATTGTCTTTATCCTCAAAAGAATTAAAAAACCCAACAACATTCTCATGTTTCAGAGAACGGTGTATTTGTATCTCTTGACTCATTGTTTCTTTTTGATTATGTTTGGCCACTTGTATTTTCGAAACGATTTTCCCAGCATAGGCTTCATTATTTTTCATATTAATCATTTCATAGCATTTCGCAAAACCACCCTATATAAACACAAAATAATAAATAATAATAAAATAATATAGTTATGTTTTATAATAATTTAACAAACCTTGCCGAAAAAACGACCTTTTCTATAGCTGGTTTTTGTATGTTGATCATAAATGATATCTGGAATTACTGTAGTATCGCCGTCACGGGACATATTTATTTATTTGTTTAATTTTATATTTAATTAAAAAATAATAATGTTAATTTCAGTAAGTTGTAATAATCACAAAAGGCACAATAAAATTGATACTACCGAAAGAAACTTTTGGCAATTCCATACGATATTATCGGTATTTTTAATCAACGATTTTGATTGGTTGATACACGAAGTATATACCGGACTGGACACTCTTCTAGGAACATAGGAAATAAGATCGGACCAATAGGCGACCAGTACTCTAAAAATTCCATCAGTGCACACCACCCACCCTTAGATCTTTGCATAAACATCACGCCCACCTTCATTCAAAAATCCCTCTGACCCATATTTTGTAGTTGTATTTCATTGAAATACACAAATACACAAATTTGTAAATATTTGTTATCTTTGTCGTGACTATGGCGATTTTTCAAAACCAGACTATGGAACATGGGATTTTAATGTATCAGACAAAGAGCGGACTATCCACAGCTGTCGAACATTTCAATCGTACTTTTTCAATTTTATCCGGTCCGATGATTTTTAAATTCTATCAACAGCAGGTACTCTAACTCTAATTTGTAATAAATGAAATGAAACAATGTAATTATTATTGAATAGAAATAAATATCTTATTATAGTGGAGATACGTTTAGAACTGCACCGCAATAAACTAGGTAGTCATGCCCACTTTCCCCATTGCTCCGCCCATCTACCCTTGCCACCAGAGCAGCAGGTGTATTTTTCCAGTGCCGTGCGATCCGAACTTAGTTAATAGTTTGGTTGAGTGTCTTTTTTTGGTTTATTTTGATAAAAATGATAAATGAAGGGAATAAGAAACCAAGCAAAATTTTTAAGTAAATATTTCATATAATTCATTGACGAACAGAAATTCTGTATACATTATTTTAACAGCAAAAATAACAAAAGGAAATTGTCTGCAACAAAAACTGCAATTCAATCAGGAAACACGTTGATTCGACAAGATCTCATCAACAAGTGATTTTTTTGAAAACAATATTCTCTACTGTGCATCTTCCAGCTTTCATGTCCATTCATTTACCCCAACCCCATAACTCTCTCTTGGAAATTCCAAAAAAATTTATAACAACTTACCGACAAAATTGTACATTTCTTTGGATAATAATCTTTTCCCAATTGAGCTTTGCATGTAATAAAAGACATACTTACCGCCAAATGACACCAAACATTCCATGTTTCTATACACAATACACATATTTATATAAAACACTTCAAAACTTCCGACAAAGTTATTCATTCCGTTGGCGACCAATTAAATAAGACAAAAAATAATATATCTCTTCGAGTATCCATTAAAGCTTACTTGTATAAAATTGTACCTTCTAGAACAAGGTAAACTTAATTGCAATTAGAAAATTAATTAATTAGGTTATTAAATAGTAGACAGAGCAAGTACAAGGATATTCATAGTTTTTATATTTTATCTTTTGGCGAAAATGAATTATGAATTTTTTGTCGCCGCTACTGAGTGATTTCTTGGTTTTCTGAAGTTGAATTCTATTGGCTATTGCCACATTCCCTCCGCTTCATCGCACCCTAGTGAGAGTGGGTCAATACACGCCCTTAAACTTGCTTGTGTAGTTCTTAGTTTTTCACCACTATAATTCCAAACAAGAAATAGAAACAGAATTCTATAAAATTAATTAAACATCAGATAAGTAAAGCAATATGATCCATACATGAAAATTATCAGAGAGTGTTAAATTGCTAGACAATTGTAAAAATTGAATATTGGTTGTTTGAACTAATTTGTAATAAATAAAGCAATTGTAAATCTTTGCTATCTTTGTCGTAATTTTGGGGATTTTTCAAAATTTCGAATGGAATATCCTGTTTACAGTCAAATTTTTCCCTTTTTATTCCATTGGGCTACAATCTTTAGATTCTCCCGCAAACGTTATTAAGTATTGTTGGTTTTAAATATTTCATTAGATAACTACAAAAACAGAGTTTTATAAAAGTTATTAAACATCGGGTACGTAAAGCAATATGACCAGTACTTGGAAATTATTGAAGGGTGTTTACAAAGAGAAATTCCAATGAAATTGTAAAAATTGAACATTGAATAATTGTTATAATATTTTAGTACGGTAAGATGAAAATGTTCGACAGCTGTGGATAGTCCGCTCTTTGTCTGATACATTAAAATCCCATGTTCCATAGTCTGGTTTTGAACAATCGCCATAGTCACGACAAAGATAACAAATATTTACAAATTTGTGTATTTGTGTATTCAATGAAATACAACTACAAAATATGGGTCAGAGGGATTTTTGAATGAAGGTGAGCGTGATGTTTATGCAAAGATCTAAGGGTGGGTGGTGTACACTGATGGAATTTTTAGAGAACTGGTCGCCTATTGGTCCGATCTTATTTCCTATGTTCCTAGAAGAGTGTCCAGTCCGGTATATACTTCGTGTATCAACCAATCAAAATCGTTGATTAAAAATACCGATAATATCGTATGGAATTGCCAAAAGTTTCTTTCATCATCAATTTTTATTTATTTATTGTTGAAAATTAATAAGTTTAAAAAAAAATAGATAATTTTTATGATTTTCTCTATAATAATAACTTCTAAATAATAATATTTCACATGTTTAGTATAAAAATAATAATATTTTTGACGTGATAACGTCTTATAAATTGATGGCAACACTCATGAGGCAATGTCACGTTCCGCCTGACCTTGAGCGTGCAAGCGAGAGCGCGGAACAAGCGATAGAGAGGCACGATCGGCGCAAGCGTTGGCTTGTGACACATTTATCTCTTCTCGCTACCTTTAGAATAGTTCTGCTACTGGAACGCCGCTAGGCGAGCTTCTTCGAGAACTTCTACAATAAGCTCCGTAATAGTATATTGTGTGGCAAGGGATGAAAGAAGACGATTTCTGACGAGGGCGAGAGTTGACTGCCCGAGCGAAGCGAGGGCTGTCATCGCCCTGGTCAGAAATCGTCTTCTTTCATCCCTTGCCACACACACTATTTTTCATATCACCTGCATTGAATTAAAATTAAAATCTTTGATAACGATTTGACGACAGCGGTCAGACGATTATGATTTCATGTTTATAATAAACAAATGCCATTCTGACAGACTTAAAATAAATAATAAATAAATGTGCCGGGCAGAAACAACGTTGTTTCTCCTCTAGGGCAGAAACAACTTTGTTTCTGACTGACACAGTCGCATTGATCTGAAATTGTCATGTTTCGACTGTCAAAACAGAGATCAAAACTCGCTGTTTCAATGCAGGTGATATGAAAAAAAATATATTTTAATTAACGAGTGAAAATAAATGTTAATTTATCGAAAAAATTGTAATTTTCAATTGACTCCTTCTTTGTATTATACAAAATAATGATAATTCAGTGATAATAATTCAATTAAATTCATAAATGTATGCAATTTTTCATCAATGTTTCTTTATGACGTTATCACGTAAAACTATCGTCCGTAAACCGACTTTACAGACAACCAATTTTTTAACATCTAATAGACTATATAGTTACATCTAACATACATATTTTATATTGCACTTTAAATAGTCAAATATTCTAATTACGTTATGTAATAAGAGAAAAGTGTAAATAATTTAAACTTATCGATGTAATATTTTAATAATAATAAAAATAATATATCTTCAGTCTTTTAATTTTTAGTAGACTTAATATTTTTGGTTTTGTTTTCAAATATCACTCTTGTAGGCTTTGGGCAAGTAATGTTTTTATGAGTGAATTTTTTCATTTTGGTTTTCTTAACGTTTTGTTTAGTATTGTAATCAGTAGACTTAGCATCACGTCGTCTAAAGCGTGCTTCCCAAAAGCAGCGAATTTTTATAAATGCATTGATAAAAGCATTTGTTGCTGTTGAATTGCACAATTTTAAATTTGGAGTACGCTCCAGTAAAATGGGATTAAGATAACAGGTAATTTTTTGTAAATGAAATACATTTTTTATAACAGCCTGATAAATTTTTTCCCATTCTAATACTGAGTCAAATAATATTTTTGAAGAATATTTAAGACCATTAGTATCAGCACAATTTTTGAGTACAGTAAATAATTTATGATCGTCGAAAGATGTATTGTCACGAGATAAAATTAGCATTTGATTCAATAAATTTGGAATTTTCAGTACGCTTCATATCACTTTCAAAATTGCTCATAATACTTGTTACTGACAATTTCTTAATTAAGAATTCTTTAATGTCTACCTTCTCCGGTTGTACAATCGTTGCTTCAAGTTTACTTAGTTTTGCGAATATTTTATTGCTATCTTCTTCACAATTCGTTGCATTTGATAATTTGGTCAGCTGAGTTATAAAAATATGTCTTAATCCACCTTCAAATTGTTTCGATGGCGGGTTAACAGAGCAACCATGCTACTGTCGAATGGTAGCAAATAAATTTTCTAATCGATCTTGGTTTAATTGATGTGTTTTAAGCATCGGAATTTTGTATTCTCCACGAAGTTCTTCAGATAGTTGCAAAACACAATTTATTGTTATTTTAAATCCATTTAAACATGGCGGCCTTGCTCGATCACTGTCTTTGTTCTTTATAAAAGAACTCTTATCCAATTTATCGATCATATTCCTAAAAAATTCATGGTGTTCTGAATCTTTTGAAATAGCATAATTGAGCTTTTCTAGTTTCACCGGTGGTGGTCGCTCGAGTCTTGAATTCAAAGAATCAAAAAGCCTGTCCAAATCCCAAATCAGCATCCCAGTTGTATCATCCTTTGGGAATCGATTTGCATCAATAGTACTATATACTAAGTGAGCTACGTACATTGACTTCGAGAAAACTTGTGCTGCTAACGATACAGACATTTTATCACCTTTTGAAATGTTGAACAGATGTCTTTCGGTTATTTTAGGAATTAAATTAAAACTTGATTCTTTGCTGAGAGTGAAATTTTTTTCTATGACAGACCAACGTGCGTAACCACCACCATATTGAAAATGTTTTTTTAAATAAATTATTCCGGATAGATTTTAATAAATGTGGTGGATCGTAAATGAAGTATATTTTATGATCATTTCCTGAAATTTTGAAAAATGGTTTCTCAGGAGTCATTTTATGTTTTTTGAACATTCCGATATTTCTCGGACCTTGATCGCAGATAAGAGCCTTTACGATTAGATTATATTCGAATAATTTTGCTATGGTTTCCTCTATTATTTCATGAGTTAAATCTGAATTATCATTCTTGCTTAATAACCAATAACCAATCACTTGCTTCCAAGGCCTATTAATCCATCTGATCATAGCTACTAACGCACTTTTAGCATTTTCAGAAGTACGAATCTTACCATTGTCGGCAATACCTTTAAATTCATCTAAGTTGTTCTCATAATGAACCTCTTCACTCAAATTTATTTCATCAAACAGAACACTTACAAGTTTGTCCTTGGTATCTAAATTATTCATTGGATTTTTTTTAATGGATTCAGCACAGTATTATTTAATCCAGGATAAATAGGAAATTGTTTTTGATATGTACTTAAAGTTCTTTCTGTTGGCAAGTGAAAAAATTTATTTAGATAACGATATGCTCTTGGTGAATGATATTTTATCGATAACGCTATGTCTTTCACCTCATTAGTAAAACGTCTGCTAGTTTTGGTAATGTTGCATAAACGTAAATGGGATGAAAAAAAAGTTAAAGCTTCAGGTTCTAGGTATTTCGAACACGCATTGATGATAAACTTTATTTCAGATTCATCAGCATTATTTATGTTCTGTCTTGTGAGTCTTTGGATTCGGCTTCGATAAAGAGCTAACAAACAATTCTTGTTTTTGATACGCAAAGACTTGGGAGTTAATTGAATTTTACTCTTTACATCTAGTCGTTTTGATTGATATGTTGCAATTGTTTTAGGTGATGACTTAGAATTTCGAAAAAGTATCGTTCTTGGAACTCGATTCGTTTTTTAGATGGAGTCATAAGTCCTTTTGATGATTGTTGTTGCGAGGGTGAAAGCGATAATTCTGATACAGTTGATGCACATTGTTTACTGCTGACGGGAGAATCAAATGCTTTTTCAACTTCCGAAAGCATATTATTGTCATTGTGAATGCATTTACCTACAAATGAAACCAATTATGTAAAAAGTGAACTCTTACAAAGAATTAGTCATAAATATATTTCTCTCAAGCTTACTTGACAAACTTGGTTGATTGAGACGTACTCCTTCATTTTGTTGCATATTTGAATTGCTATTTTCAAATTTATAGCTCTGTGGTTGAGAAATATTTGTGATATTTTCCTCAAAAGTCTGATTTCCAATAGCTGGAGATGCTTCGTCTAAAGGTGTTCCGATTGTCGGGACAGCTTCACGGTATAATAAGTGTCGTGGTGGTGTTTTTTTTCGATAGCACGATAGTTCAAAATGATCCGAACATATGCGAAAATCTTTTGGATCAGTTGTAATACCCACAAATTCTCTCCATTGCTTTCGTCTGCAATAAACGATAGAACCAATACTTTTCAATACTTTTTCTTTTGTCTCAATACTTTTTTTTAATCAAGGAATGAAAAACCAATAAAATAATATTTTTGTAACGATCGCTGTTTTTTAATAATGCTACTACACAAACATTAGTGTTTTATCATATAATTTACACCAAAAATTATCCTAATATTAGAATTTTAAATCAAATGTTTCTCCAAATGTCTTTATTTTTTCTGTACTTCAATACTTACATCATTACATTTTTTGGTTCACTGAAGAACGAATGATTTTTATCTTTTTTTGTGTCCTTCTGCAATCTTTTACAAAACAACGAACCAGTTACGCTACGAAGTATAGATCTATACTCCGTGGGTTACGCATCCAAACGCACGTATCGAATTTCAAAAATCCCCCTTCCTCGTCGCCCCCGAAAAGACAACAATGCTTAATAGTTAGGGAACTGAGAATCCAGATGTCGCTTATAATTATATTTCTGTTTCTCCTCTATCTTATACTCTTTGATCTAGACTTCGTGTCCAGATATATGGATAGCTGATAGCGGAATCATCAGCGCCACTCGTGAGTGAGAGAGTAACTAAAATGTAGCGCATAATTTGTTGACAGTAAATTGTCAGAATATATATATATATATATATATATGTCTTTGTCGCTTTTCACATGCGTTCTTTATTCAATTTAGTTCTTCCACCACTAGTGTGAGGCGCTGATTTTGACCTATTTTGCTTAATTTTTCCAATAAGGATCGGCTATCCATATATATAGAGATCAGTGGTTATAGACGACATTCACATGGTTCAGTATTTTTGTGGCGTGGGGCGTTCACCAATTAAATAAAACAGTTAATAGGCAAATAACATTTATTTTAAACAACAATTAAGACTACATTTACAAAAATAGTTTTATTTATTTTTCTTATATAAAAACCAATAAATAGCAAACATAAAACTAGGTGGACTTTTAATATTATCTTGACTGAGATAGTTTTTAATTTGTGGAATGGTCATTTCAACAACATCAATGATTTCATCACCAACACCACCACCATCATTGATTTTCATTTCATCATTAATTTCACAATAAAATGCTGTTTGTAAACTACCAATTGTACCAACACCGGAACGATATGAGCCAATTTTTTTGATATTATCTAATGGTACATCATAGCCGCACTCTTCTAATATTTCTTCTTTGGCAATTTCGATTAACGATTTTGTTTTATCAACAAGACCAGCACACAATTCCAATGTTACACCTAATTCTGGTGGGTATTTATTCACATCGATTGTATGTTGACGTTCTGCTGATGGTACACTACCATAATACACAGGTGGACGGAATTGTTTAACGAATAATAACGAGTCACGTTTGGGATGGTAAATCAATATTGCCACACTATCGTGCGTTTGTAATAAGTCCCATGTCTTTTTGGTACCATTCTGGGTGAAATGCATTGTATACGGTTGAAGATAAATCGATTCTTCCAATGGTTTTATTTGAACATCTTCCACTTTGTTCATTGTTGCCTGAAATTAAGTAACTTTAATATAATGGATTTATGATCTATGAGTGAATTAAACTGAATTACTTTGCTGTTTTTATCTGTGTTTAAGTAAACAGATTTGAAGGTTATGGGGCAAATTTGCACTTTACGTAATATTTGCCCTACAGTCAGGAAATTTCACATGGAGCATCAAATTGCTCCCAGCAACAATTATAAGCAATGTACCCTTTGATATTCGCCCACGTTATCCTTAAAAAGGAGCTTTTGTTCTGACCAATCAACGAGCGCAGAAGACTAGTTCGACATATGGTTGTGTTTCTTAATTGCTCAGTGCACGTCAACGCTGAGCGTAGATAGATTAAGCAAAAATATCTTTCAAAAAGACGCTTTTTTTGAGGTGTGTTTATTCTGTTATCTCGTGTTGTTTGATTAGTGTGCATTAGATACGATTTAAATCATTTGAATAATTGTTTTTAACCGACTGGTACAAAAACTTTTTCCTGTCTGCGTTCAGCTTTTGTCGTTTTTGACATACTCTGGATAGGGCTGTGTCTTTACAGTTTGAAGTGCTCCTAACGCTATTAAACTGAACTGCTAGCGTATACGGAAATGTACATCCTATCCTGTATAAAGTAAATGACATGCAAGCTATTCAGTTTACCATCGTTAGGATCAGTTGAAGCCGGACGAACACAGCTCTGGGCAATTAAGAAACACACCCACGAAGCATTGGCGCTGTTGTCACATTTCTAATGGGCAGGCAATCCAAATTACATTAGACATTTGGTTAATTTTTTTGGTTTTTAAATAATTTATCTGCAGCCATTTTCAACAAAAATTTATTTATCCATAAAAATTCAACAATATATCATCGATTTTTATTATATAAAAACCAATAGATAGCAAACATAAAACTTGATGGACTTTTGACATTCTCTTGTTGAATGTAATTTTTAACTTCTGGTATTGTCATCTCAACAACTTCAATTAATTCATCATCAATACCACCACCATTATTAATTTTCATATCATCGTTAATTTCACAATAAAATCCAGTCTGTAAACAGCCCATTGAACCAACAACTGTACGATATGCATAAATCTGTTGTAATTTCTCCGTTGGCACATCATAGCCACATTCTTCTAAGATTTCTTCTCTAGCAATTTCAACGACTGTTTTCTTTTTATCGACAATACCAGCACATAATTCTAATGTTATACCTAATTCTGCTGGATATTTATTGATATCGATTTCAGTGCAACGTTCATTGAATGGTATACTACTGTAATATACAGATGGACGGAATTGTTTAACAAACAATAATGAATCACGTTTCGGATGATAAATCAAGATCACAACACTATCGTGAACGTTCAATAAATCCCATGATTTCTTCTTACCATTCTGTGTAAAATCCATTGTAAACGGTCGTAGATATCTTGAATTTACCGTTGGTTTAATAACAATATCTCCAATTTCATCCATTATTACAACAGAAAATATTCCTTCAATACTGGAATTTCTAAAGCTATTTTACTACTGCTATCTAATTAGGAAATTCTATAAAAATATAAGGAATTGAATTAGGATAAAATATACAAAAATCGTGAAAATCTTACAAAGTCCATTTTAATAACCTTCAGGCTCATTAAATTGTAGATAAGATAAATTTTTCAAACTTTTCAAATTTACTGTTGTTCAATAATTTAAATTTTTCTTAATGATGCCATCTATTGAGTAGTCGTGCTCCAACTAATCAGTGGCACCAACAAAATCAATCGAAGATCGCCAAAATAAACAGCGAGTACTATAGAAGTAATTAAAATTGTATTTTTACGTGAAAAAATTATGCTGTTTTTTATAAAAATAATTTCATTATAGCGACACGTTAACTCAATAAATACAAAATATTGATTGTTTATACTCGAATAGAGGCGTTATATTAGAAATAAATGACTGGATAATATTTTCGGTAGTGTAGAATTTTGTTATTTAGCTCTATGGTTGGTGAGTAACAGACAGATGGTGGCGCTCACTAGTCGTTCGTTATTCAACTATAGACGTCATCTGTTTATATATATATATGTGGGTGTAAATTGAATTTCTTCAGTTAAATTGAATTTGTTAAACAAATAGTTGAAATAATTCGAAAAAGAATGGCTCCTGTCGAGGTCGATATACCACCGGTACGTATTCCCATTTAATGGTAATTAAGCGACCAAATTAGTATTGTGAAACAATTAATTCAACGGTATTAAAATAGTAGGTTATTTTCAAATGGTAATGCGATGAATGTGTACCGTTGGGCGTTGTCCCAATTATTCTATAAACAATTCAATAATTCGATTGATATGATTCATTATATTAATTATAATGATTGAATTTTCAGTTGGAGGCACAATTAAGGAATTTAATATTATCAGGACATGTGGGTTTTGATAGTTTACCAGATCAATTGGTATCGAAAAGTGTTCAAAATGGATTTCTTTTCAATATAATGTGTATTGGTTCGTTGAAAATGAACAATTTTCAATAAGAAATATTATTATTAATGTGAGTTTTATATAGGTGAGACAGGTTTGGGGAAATCAACGTTGATGGATACTTTGTTTAATACAAACTTTGAATCAATCCCAAGTCCACATACTTTACCAACAGTGAAATTGAAAGCCCATACATACGAATTACAAGAAAGCAACGTGAGATTGAAGGTGAATTTCTAATGATAATAATTTTGATTGTTGCTTCTTTATCTATTGTGTTGTTATTGTAGTTGACAATAGTTGATACGGTCGGTTATGGTGATCAGATTAATAAAGAAGATAGTTTTAAAGCGATTGTTGATTATATTGATGCACAATTTGAGAATTATCTACAAGAAGAATTAAAAATAAAACGTTCATTATCAGCTTATCATGATTCACGTATACATGTTTGTTTATATTTTATTTGTCCAACTGGTCACGGTTTAAAATCAATTGATTTAGTATGTATGAAGAAATTAGATCAAAAAGTCAATATAATACCAATTATAGCAAAAGCTGATACAATATCAAAAAATGAATTAGATAAATTCAAATCGAAAATTGTTACTGAATTACAAAATAATGGTGTACATATATATGAATTTCCAATTGATGATGAATCAGTTAGTGAAATTAATACAACAATGAATAAACATATACCATTTGCTGTTGTTGGTAGTACAGATTTTGCACGTGTTGGTAATAAATTTATACGTTCAAGACAATATCCATGGGGTACTGTACAAGTTGAAAATGAGAATCATTGTGATTTTGTTAAATTACGTGAAATGTTAATACGTACAAATATGGAGGATATGCGTGAAAAAACACATTGCCGCCATTATGAATTATATAGAAAGAAACGTTTAGAACAAATGGGTTTTAGTGATGTTGATGCTGATAATAAACCAATTAGTTTTCAACAGACATTTGAGGCGAAACGTTCAAATCATTTACAAGAATTACAACAAAAAGAAGATGAAATGAGACAGATGTTTGTTGTGCGTGTGAAAGAAAAGGAAGCTGAACTAAAAGATGCTGAAAAAGATGTAAGTATCATTAGAAATCGTCATTGCAGTTTGCCATCAAATGTACCAGTCGAGAACACTGAGACCAGTAAACAAATCTTAAGCAGCCAAAATATTGTCGGAGTTTCGAGTTTGTTTTCAGTGCTTCTCCACCAAACGAATTAGAAATGTTCAAATTCCACAACTAAGGGGCATTTTCAACTATAAAGTTGATAATTTTTTAAATGTAAGCCTTTATCGTAAATTTTTGATGAACCTGCTTCAAATAAAAAAGGCCACTCAAGTCTTCAAAGAGTTTGGAAAAAGTTGCGGTTTTGAGTTTTACCGACACGATTTGTGTTGTGCTTTTGTTTTGTCCCGTTAGTGAAACACTCGCTTCTCAACAATTATCGAATACTGACTTGACATGATCTCATTTTAAAGATTCATTTGTTTTTAGTTACATGCGAAATTTGATAAATTGAAAAAAGATCATACTGAAGAAAAGAAGAAAATTGAAGAATCTCGTAAGAAATTAGAAGATGAAATTGTTGAATTTAATCGACGTAAAGCACAGTACCAACAAATGGGTACCAGTCACCATACATTGACATTAGGCAAAAGCAAAAAGAAATAGATTGGTACGTTCTTTTCTTGTTTGTTGCAATTTTAATTATTATTGATAATTAATTTTAAAACAATTTTTTTTTATATATCGTCTTATTTATTTATATAATTATTTTTTTCTCTTATCTATAGATATTGTTTATTGTGCTTATATGTGTTTTTAAACGAAATTATTTTACTATTTTTAAGTTTTATATAGTGCACGTGTTTCAGGCTTCTCCGAATCTATAGTACAAAATTGTACCATGCACATATTAGTGTCGAGCTATCAAAGAATTGTGCTTGATTCATTCTCTCTTTTTTAATATCATAATTTGTGACTAAAATATAGTTTTATATAATATTAGAGTGGTTTTTTTGTTGTTGTTGTTTTATACAGTTGTTTCTCCAGGACGGGTCAGTTTAGCAAATCGTGAATAGTATGTAAATTTTTTGGAAAAAGTTACAACTTTCTGGATTCGCGGTTTATTATTTAATTGCGGTTTAATTATTGTCTGATGTTCCTGAAACATATCGCTTATTATTAATTTTTGTGTAATTAGCGAAAGAAAACAAAGCTTTAGAAATACGTGATTGTTTTAATATAAAAAAATATACAAAATATTCGTATTTTTCAATAACTAAAACATAAAATAATCGATTATCAATTCTATTACGTTCCACTATTTACTAATAATAATAATTAACAGCTAAATTAATTCCAATTCTACTACGGTGTTAATATTTAGACAAATTAAAAATCAACAAATTATTGTGGAAAATTAAAACGGAAAAGTGTGCTTTTCTAATAATTCGTTTTTCGTAATTTTAAAAATAATAAAACATTGTTAGCGAGCAACAGATTCACGTGGCGGTGGACTACGATATTTGGCTCTTATATGTAAAAATTTGGAAGCACTAGCCGGCCTATTATCAGGACTATCTCTAGATACAACTTTCACCTGACAAGGATCATGTCGCAATAAAAAATGATCGAGTGTATCCCATCCACCACCGACTCTCACCATCATATGCCGTCCTTTCAACAACTGTAACAAACCAGAAAAGCAACATATCATAACGATTACACCACAAACTTGTTGGCGAATTTATGATGAACTTACACGAATAAACACATTTTTACCAGCAATATTGTATTTGCCTTCACCGACTTTTTTCACTTTAAGTCGCGAACATTTACCGTTTGAACAATTACAATTCTTCTGCATCAGTCTAGTGGCTAATTGTACTTTACGGTCTAATTCTGTTGAAGCACCACCAGTTGTAGTACCATCGATTTCTGAATCTGGATCTTCACCACTACCTCGTGACCATTCATCTTCTGTGTGATCACTGGGTACACCGTCACTAGGTGGTGGTGATGTTATTTCGTTAATTTGCCCATTGTCAATGTCACCATTTGTCCAATGGTCGAATTTATTTGTCGATGATATCGCCGAAGCTGATTTACTGTGTCTCATCTTCAATTTAATTGTATCGATTCGTGGTGTTGGTGTAGCTTGAAATTGCCATGATAATAATGAACTTAAGCCTGAATCTGCGGAATTATTACGTTCTTCTTCGATGATTTCCTTTTCTAGTTCGATAAGTCCTGGAGGATCAACACCGTAACGGGTAGCCATCCGGGCCACCTCCAATAAACACACAATAACGTTACGTGGCTGATGGTGTAAAACTGTTAGAAAATCAATAAATTCGAAAATCATCAACAATAGCGGGTTTTTTTTGGGCATTACCTAAATCGTCGCTTTCAAACAGGAGATTCTCGTGGATGCCTAATGTTTTGCAGAATTTTATGAAATTCTCCATATTGTCGCGCGAGAAGAAACTGCGACGCATCGCTTTTTCAAAACATCTACTTCGAATCGCTGGTAGAGGCTGGAAAATTTCGATTAGATACAAATCAAAAATTGTATTTGATAATAGATTACTGCATTAATTAGGCCCATTTCTTTCGCATATTTGGCTCGATCGCATACAACTTGTGCTAAATGGCAAAGGACAACACCATTGTCTAACTGATTCAGGAAATTTTGCCCATTAATGTAGTCGATTCCTGCAAAATAAACAAAAACGTAAAATGATCTCAACCGGAAATGGTTCGTTCTTTTTTGTTTTTTAAATATTCTTTCATTGTTATTCTCTCGATGGATATTTCGGCTTCCTTTGTTTATTTCCTGTTACGAAATTTTAATAAAGATTGTTTTTCTCGATTTCACAAATAAATTTAAATAATTTTCCATTATAATATTCCAAATTGCTTGGTTTTTCTGTTAAGTGTGTCTGTTGTTGTGTTGCACGATTTGCACGTTCTTTTTGATTCAATCCGTAACCAGATATGGTAATCAAGAATATCAACAACAACAATACAAGACCTGCCTTCTAAATAAAGTCCAAGATTCTAGGTCACGAAAATTAAAATAAACCTAACTAGAGCCGTTTTATCGTTGTTATTAATATAAAGAATAACATTTGTAAATAACATCACAAATTTACACTACAATTATCATCCACCTACATTTTATTTAATGATAGAAATAAACAATTTTCTACTGTCTTAATTATTTATGAATTAATTACGATTTTATGCAATTTCCCTCATTTTATACGATAAATTTCGCTATTATTTTTACAATTATCTGCGTTTAAATTTCACTGTTTTTTTTGCTGTTGTTGTTGTTTGATTATTATAAATAATAATTAAAAACAACTCCAGTATGTTTACCAATTTCACAAATTTAAAGTGACTGCAAGAGGGATCTTTGACCTTTTTACAATGTAATAAAATTAAATTGCCATCAATTACGTTGATTGAATGTTGTAGATTTGGGAGTGTTTCGTTCGTCTTTTATTTGATTTAATTTAGTCTGGTCAATGTTGGACGACAATGACAAATATATACAAATAGAAGTGGATTAAACAATCTCGACATAAGTCTTGATGTTCCTGTTGTGGACGGGTGTGTACAAATGATTTAGGAATGCTTCTATTTACACAGAGAAAGAAATGCTTGTATCTTAGACATCTGTGAGTTGTCAACTCTTTGATGGAGTGTTCTCACTTATACAAGTTTACACGGACTATTTTCAAGTACTGACAGATTTAGTTCAGACTAAACAACAAGGTAAATTGAGGCAAGATAAATTTGAACAGGTGCTCAAAAGTATCTGTATCCTACCATCATCTTGGAAGGCATTCGACACTTCAAAATCGCCCAGAAACACTATGTTTGCAGGAGCAATCCTGCAATTTTTTATTCTTTCGCTGTTTTCCGAACTAGACTTGCAATCCAAGAGGTTTCCGGACTAGTTCTGTAATGTTTCCGGGCGATTTTGAAATATTGACGACAAAAAATTAATTGAATTACAGATAGAAATCTATTTAATAACAACAACAACGTGTGTGCGTGTTGAACATTGTAGGACAAGTTGGAATTCCATTGTGCGTGCAGCAACTAGAAGAATGTTATGCAAATTAGCAAACAAATTTTAATTCTTTGAAAACTTTAGAACTGTACAATTTCTCAAATGAAATTTCAATGAATGATCACCCTATTTGATTAGAAAACAACTGTTTCCATTGATTCGAACATATATCAATTCCACACCATACAAACAACGAGACGTGCCCATTTCAACCGCTCCCAACAACTACCACTAACAACAAACCGTTCATTTCCAATAATCACCATTTGTAGACATAAACAACAAAACGTAAATAAAACAGCAATCAAAAAGGAGATGAAAAAATGAGTTACGCAACACAGGAAATATTTGACAAAAAGAAGCAAAAAACAACAAACAAGCAGGAAATACTGCTAATCCGGATTTCTACCGAATTATCGTTAAAGTCTCCAACTCTATAACCTTCCAATAATCGTTTTCCTTCTTGGTGTTTCCTTAATTTTTTTGACGAATTCATTGTGTGTTTTGCGTGATTCCCGTTTGTAAAGAGATCGTCTTAATATTGATCAAACTTGATAAAAATATACGAAATGGATGCGTGACATTTTTTCTGGTAGAAATTGTTGAAGACATTCAACAAACAACGACATAAATCAGTTGCTGGAATAGTTCTTTATAGATTTGCGTAATTGTGTTCCCATGAATCTGTCTATCAACTATCATCATTGCTGTAAATTTGATTTTTGATTCAAATGACGACGTTCTCCATTGAGTAATTAAAAAAAACAACAACAATCAAATATTCCTCATAAATAATAAATAGAAAAGAAGAATAAATCAAGCCTACTCAATCTTTTGATGAATTCAAAAAAATTTCTCAATCTGCGCATTAACAATCAGAATTTATGGTGAAAAATTGATGAATTTTCCTTTAAAAAATAATAATCCCGTTGATGTGTACCAGGTACCAATCATGTTCATATTTATTTTATTGATTTTATGCAAAACAAGCCGTATTTCCAATATTTCCATTACTATTATTATGATTTTTGCAATTCCAAAGTATATTAATAGCAAATGAGAAATAATATTACATCAAGGAAAAAAAAATGATGATGGACGTCGAAGGACGATTTCCTATTACAGTAACTTGAAATATAATTCACACACAATAATAATAATAATAATAATAAAAATAATGTGATATCGAATTATCAGTTATTTAAGTAATGAATTGTTATCACCGATTTGATAAAAACAACAACATAACATTGACGTTAATTTGTCTATTTGATTGAATAGAATTCGATATCAGATTCAAATTTTTGTTTTTTAATTTGAATCTAATTTCAATGTTTACCTAATGTTTTATTTAACCAATCAGCCAGATCCTCTTTTAAAGGATCTAATTGTTTCATTTGTGCTGACATCATCCGTTCTGTGTATTCTTCAGCGTATTCTTCATTCATCCGATGGAAATTCGATGGGCCCCAACTATTGCGACCTCTCAATTGATGATTTTTACCATATGCCATTGTACGTTTACGTTTATTTATCTATAAATAAGGAGAAATTTAAATTTATAAATCCATTGTCGTTGTCAATTACGAAAAATTATTTATTGTTATTAAATAAAAGAGACAAGTTCGAAGTTCAAATGTCAAACATATACAAGTTAAAAGGATTGTGCATCTATATATATATAGTCGATGGTTAAATAAAATATTTTTCAAAGGAGGATTAAATTAAATTTTCATTGAGAACTCCGTAATGTTTCCCTAACAGTGGGCCACGCTACTTGTTGGCAAAACTGCAAGTAAATCCGCTATTACCAGAAAACTATGATTTCAGAATATTACACTCGTTTTAAGCGTTAACATATCCCAACTTAAACTCGGATATAACGAGACTGCACAGCCTTAATATAGGAGAACGCAGAGACTGGGGATTGGGATTCCATCAAGTCGACAGACACATCCTCTTTAAGGAAATGCAATTTCGACAATAAATCGTCCAGTTCTGTAATAAAATAATTTTAAATGGGGCGCCCTGCAGCGATTGATCTGTAATAAACGCAATTATTCAAGCCGGTACTGTTTTTTTTATATGAGATTCCTGTTACGGCTATCGATCATTTTAAACATCCATCAACCACTTCCAACTAATAAATAATTATATATCACAGTATTTGAATTTTACAGTCTACTTGTTGTTGTTGTTATGATATACTTATAAAGATAATATGAAAATATTTACAATAACAGTGTTAATAATCGAATAAGACTAATTACGCAAAAAAAATGTTTCGTTAACAGTTCGAAATT
This sequence comes from Meloe dianella, assembly GCA_028455855.1. Classification (NCBI taxonomy): domain Eukaryota; kingdom Metazoa; phylum Arthropoda; class Insecta; order Coleoptera; family Meloidae; genus Meloe; species Meloe dianella. Next base: position 22,419 of record JAPTHL010000034.1, read on the forward strand.
AATAAATAATTTATCAACAATAATACACTCTTCTATTATGATCGATTTTTAGAAATTCTCATTGATTAGAATTCGTGTATGAACGAAGAATTTATCGATTAACTATTAATTATTGCGGAATAAAATTAATTATAATTGTGCTCTAAATAAATATAGTTACAGGGACAACGACGGAATTCATTTATTAACAAATTCACGTTGTGTTAATAAATAATGTTAATTGTATTATTCTTGAAAATTTCCAGAGCATAAAGGTAACCGTGCAAGTTTTCTTATTCAATATATTCGAATAAAAATCATAATGCTTTTTCATCTTAAATTTCCAACATTAATTTAATTAGGTTTAATCTAATAAAAAATTGATAAAAGTTCCGTGGTAATCGATTATTTGAATTAAATTCCACCGCAATTATGATAATCAAACACACACACACACACACCCCTTTTTCACTGTTTAGCGAGTGCATCGATTCAGAAATAACTCAAACTCACCCTCTTTAAAATCGCCGATGTCTCCTCAACTTCCGTTCTCTTCGCTTATCTATTTACAAACTTTTCGTATTGATAAAAAATTGCTTTTTACAATCGAAATAATGCGACATTGTTGTTTTATTCAATGTTAACTTATGTATTTGAATAACTAAACGATGGTTGGAATTGTTTAAATGTGAGACCGAAACAACATCCGCTGTAAAACTGAAATACAAACGAGACACACGAATGTAATGTAATGTAATAATGATGATATAGGATCGAACAGCTGCTCAACAGACTGTCCTCTCCAGTTTGACTGCGCTTTCGCTATCGAACGGATCTTGAAGAAGGCGAATACAACGACAAAGAGGAGACCAAAAGGCAAAAAAGCTGGTTTCATATCAATTTCTGTATAGAAAAACAAGCATTTCAAATCAATTCTATTCGTTGTATACATATAGCCGCATCTCTACTAGTAACAAGAGTTAATTCCATTCAGTTTGTAATAGACAATAAAAAATTGAAAGTATTCCCTTTTATGATTCGATAAAATTAAACAATTCGAATAACGACAGATATTTGATTGTTTACAAATTACAGACATATGTCGGTATTACTCAACCAGATTCATGAATATGCACAGGATGTTTTTGAAGAGCCTACGATAATAGTTTCACAATTTTCTTATAATTCTATTTAACACAGTCATGGTCAGTTTCGTTTAAATGGATTGGCTTCTAATCGAAAATCGATTATATTTGCCTGAAATCCTCACGAAATTTTCGTCAGAAATTAAAATCAAATATGTATATACCATATATTTATCATTTAATTATTCAATTATTACCAAAACACAATTGTTCCTATTAATTACGATTAACAATTCACACGTCAATTGTACATTAACATGTCTGGTTTAATTAATTAATTAATTAGAAATTATTTAATAGAAGTGTGAATATTTTCACCAGGGTATAAGTTAAATACATGTAATATGCATAGAATTGATATTACGGTCCTGAATGGAACAGGGGAATGATCAATCAAAATAGGGACAGTCCCGGAAAAGTGGGACGTATGGCAACCCTAAAATATGAAAATAACTGTCATTTTAACCTCTCAAGTTCGGCTTTATTTCCTCCTTGAGGACGACCATGGCATTTTAGCCATCTTCTTAATTGACTGCAATTATGTGTTTGGTAATGGTCTGTGTTGTACAGCCATATAACTGAAAAGTACCCGAATCTTTCAAATTACCGCCCTTTCAAGATGGTGGATGCGCTTGCGCGTAACTAGTGAAAATGTTCTGACAACGTTAGGATCTATTCCTTCGTATGGCCACCCGTGTTAACAGCAATTATTGAGGTTATGTTCTTATAACCACAATCTGTGATAATGTCGTGCCAATACGGCAAAGTGATTTCATTAATAATTTTAGAACGATTTGGGCCTGTTATAGAGAAAGTAGCAACATATTTATATCATTATGGTCCTGCACCTTTATTATACATTAAACGTGTAACAGAATTGCCAGTATCGAAGGTATAATTTCCATCTAACACACATCGTCAACAATTCTAATCTTTATATATTTTCTTTTGATAGATAAAAGAATCTCTATGTGTTTTAATTAAATTCCGTTTAGTATCATTTACACCGAATCGTAATGAGAATTTAGCAAATTATAAATTAGAACATGAAAATGTTGTTTTAATGTTACGTTATCCAAAATATATAAATTTAATAAAAACGAAATTCGGCGATGAATCTGAGATGATAATTGAAGAATTATTACAGTGTGGTTATTGTAGTGCATCTGAATTAATATTAAAAGTTTGTGGACGTATGTGCAAAACAACTCAAGATCGTAGTGTAATTATTATAAAATTACGCGAGAAATTCTTAACGTTATTAACAGCACAATATTTAATACGTTTACCATATTCAGAAAATGATCAACCAGTACCAAAACTTACATTAAATGAACAGGAACAATTTCGACCGCCCACTATCGATTTGAAACTATTGACGATAATAGACAATGATAAAAGTCGAATTGAATCATTAGAAGATAAAGAGTTTTATTGGATTGTGAATTTTGATCGATTCCATCAGGATATGAGAGATGAATTGATTGTTGGTGCTTTTACAAGGAAATTTGATGAGAATGCTGGTGAACTGGTACGATTATTATTACAACAGATGTATATCAGAACTGAACCATGGGCGGAACTATCAAATCCTATACCAATAATTGAAATACGTGATATTGTTCGAAAACAAGGGACACACCAACATTTATTGGCGTTTTTCGATCAATATATTAACGTTTTAGAACAAGATAATACGAAATTAATTAGAAAAGCCGGTGAGGCTAGCGGTGGTTCATTTCAAATCTATTTAAAAGAAATCTTTATACATTTCATATGGGAAATAATAGAACAGATAATTTTAGAGAAATTCGACACAAAAGCCGCTCGAATATTTCAATTAGTTAAAACACAACAATTTGTTGAACCGGATCAGGTACATCAATTAGCAATGATACCCGATAAAGAAGCGAAACGTTTATCTTATCAATTACTAGGTGAACATTTCTTACAAGTACAAGAATTAAAAAAACCAATTAGTAATGGACCAAATAAAACGTTTTCGTTATTTTATGTTGATCTAAATCAAATTGTTCGAATGATTTTAGAAATGTGCTATAAAACATTATTTAATATCATGACACGTAAAAACCATGAGAAATGTATCAATACACGTATCATTGATAAGAAACAAAGAGTTGACACTATAATAATGGGTATGAGGAATCAGGGACTATCTGGAGAACAATTAAATGATGTAAATATTGGTTAAATTAAAAAAAATATATCGATTTATAACATTTTTGTTGTTGTAGATTGAAGAAATGATTTCACCACCAGAACGGGAGATTTTGCAAAAAGTTGATACAACAATGAAAAAATTGAATACCGTCGAATTAGAAGTGGAAGAAACGATATTTTTATTAAAAATGTTCTTGATATATCAAGAATAAAGGTTTTTTCTTTTGTTAAAAATACGACTAATTAGAAAACAATTATTTTACCATTTCGCTCGTTTACCCCAATCTTTTGGTGTCCAATGCAAGCACTTTGGATCTATTCGTATTGTTCTACTCTCCATTGCTTTCCTATGACCTTCCATTATCTCCTGATTTAATGTTATAATATATTGTCCTTTATAATAGTTAATTAAATTTAAATTTTGTAAGGTCGAAATTACATCCTCCTTTTTAATACTGGTTAATTCGCAGATTTCACTAAAAAAATAATTTTAAATGTAGGTATTTAAACTTAAAAAAACACACTTGATCGTAATTTGAGGCTTTTCATTGTCTCCAATTGGTTTCATTGCAATTAAGATTTCTAAAATTGTTTGTGCCCAATAGCTGCGATATGATAATAAACCTAAATCTGATAATGGTTTTTCCGGAGAGCCAGTTTTGCCTTCAAACTTTGATAATTCATAACCTAATTGAAAATAAATTGCTTAATGTTTGTTTTGTTGTTGTTGTTAACAATTATTGTAGGACTTACTAAATTCGATTAAAAGTTTTCCATAGCCTTTTCTCTGATACGGTGGCATTGTTAAAATACAAGCAACATTATAATCTTCTGTTGATTCTTTCTCTTTCGAAAAATATCCAACAATATGAAATCCTCGATTATCAAATATCGTCATAACATAAAATAAGAACGGATCTGTATCATAATATAATGTTTTATGATCTAAAAATAATTTCGCTAATAAACATAAATTTTGTGCATAAACTTTATTTTTCCGTCCATCAATTTCAAAAAACGACACATTCTCTTTACGATAGATTTCATTTCCTGGTGGATGACGTAGATTACATTTAACTAAATGCCGTTCTAAACATTTACGACTTTTGCGATATTTCAAACAAAATTCACATATATAGATACAACTTAAATTCACCATTTCTTGTGGATATGGTGCAAAATACCATGGTTTAATTCTATGTCGTCCTAATTCAATTAAATCAATATTTTTCATACGTGTTACAATATCATCATGATGTGATACCATACTGCCAGATTGACGTGGACCTTGTGGTGGTACTTGTGCAGGTCCATCTTGGGAATCTTCACTTTCCAATGATGGACCTTTACGTTTACGATTGATACGTTTTTGTAATGCAGCTGCTAGAGCTGCACCACCATTTACTAATTCAGAACCAGCTACAGGACTTGATGGCCTTAAAGCACTAAGTAATCCTATTATCGAGTAAAATATAATTGAATTTACCTTGAAACGGTACTACCACCGCCGCCAACACTACCACCACTAGCACCACCAACAACAATGCCACCGCCCCCACCACTACCACCACCACCAATATGAAGTTTTTTCGGTGTTGATACACCAGTATTACTACCACCACCATCACGTCTCGGAAAATGGACTTTACGTGTATCTAACGACTCTTCATAGACCCATTCATCAAGCCGTTTATTAACTATAAACAATCAACATTATTAAAACTAATCAAAGCGAATTGGAATCAACTTACAATCAACATAATGAACATAATAAGTCTTATTGCCATCGATATCTTTTATACTGATAATTTCAGCCAATGCTACAAAATATATAAATTGATTTGTTAATTGAATAAATTCAAACTAAGCAATATTTACGCCAATCTGAAGTGCCTCTCATTTGAACCGGTAATCGGCAGCCCTCCACTAATGAAGACTGAAAATTCCAGAAAAGTAAGGTTAGACTTGTTATTTGTTGCTTTTGATTGAAGAAAAAAAATAACAATACTCACCACAGAATCACAAATTGTTGAATCATCGATATCTTCCATTTCGACTTTCATCGGTGCTAATTAAATTGGCAATTCTTTCTATTCAATAAAAACGAATTAATCAATTCGAAAACCTTTAAATCTGGCAAACTTAGCGTGTAAACAGACATTAAGTTAGCCACAGATCGTGACAGATGACAAGCTACTCTTCTGATAGCTAATCACAGCTCTGTATACTCTTAAAATAAAATGTCCAAAGAACGACTAAAATATTAGAGAAAAAATCGAATCGTCAATTTCTAAACATTTACATTGCGTGAAATAGCCGAGAAAAATCAAAGAAATATATTATTGTATCTTAAAAGCCAACTTCAGGTTAGATCGTTTTGATGGTGTCGCGCGACATCTGTCAGTTGAGTATTCAAACAGTTTGAGCGCAAGATTTAAAATTTGGGATTCACTTTTTCTAACACAAAAAAAACAACGAGTTTTACGGACAAAAAAATTATATTTACTTCAAATGAATAGAATTTCGTGGTGTAAATGGTGCTGTTGCATTTGGTGTTCGTAAAAGAACAGCTAAATCAATTCAATAAATATTGGAATTCATATTGTTTTTGAGTGATACGAGTTCAACAGGTCGAATGATTATCAGTGAATGCATGAAATAGACAATTTTTTTTGTATATTAGTTTTAACCATCAATTAATTTTAGTCGGTTCGTAAATCGGTTCGCAATTAAATCGAAAATATGGATAACTATACATCGGATAGTAGTGATAGCGATAATAATTGTAAAGTACTGGATTTAGCGTATTTACTATTAGATCCGGAGACTGTTGAACATCATTTCAATGAAATAATCGAAGAAACAAAGATATTAACCGAAATCGAGAGCATCATTTTACATCACAATAAATTAATAACATTACCAAATAATTTGAAAAGATTTACAAATATACAAGTTTTGGATATAAGCAATAATGGCTTAACATTTCTACCAGATTTATTTAAATATTGTTCATTAACAACATTAATAGCAAAAAATAATCAATTACGTGATGATTGTTTGCCGAAAACATTCACAATAACACCAACATTAAGGGAATTGAATTTAAGTGGAAATTTATTAAAACAATTCCCGAACAAGTTTTCAATTTTACGAATTTAAAATATCTATATTTAGGTGGCAATCGAATACGAAATATACCGAAGAATATACGCAAATTAATAAAGTAAGTAGAATTTTAGCGAATTTCAATTCTAAAACATAAGAATAATAATAATTTTTGAATGTGTTTAGTTTACAAATTTTATCAATGGGCGGCAATAAACTAACAGAAGTACCATCAGGATTGGGCCATTTAAAACATTTACAAGCTCTAGTACTTTGTGATAATGAAATTGAATCTTTACCGTCGAATATTGCCGATTTGCATCATTTAAAATCTTTATTGTTACATAAAAACAAATTACGTACCCTGCCACCGGCTATAATTGCTTTAAAAAATCTGACAGAGGTGATTAATTACAATGATTAATTGAATGATTGTCGTTAAAATTGTTGACGTTTTCAGTTGAGTTTAAGAGACAATCCACTTGTTGTACGTTTTATCAGTAATATTGCACATAAGCCGCAGAGTCTTCTTGAATTGTCAGCACGTGCGGTGAAACTGCATGCCATTGAAATTAATGATGGTGACATACCGGCAACATTGAAGGCATATTTACATTCAGCACATCATTGTGTTAATCCAACTTGTAAAGGTACGATTTCGTTTATTAGAATCAAATTGCAACTGCACAATCTTGTTCCAGGTGTTTACTTCGATAACAGAATTGAACATGTGAAATTCGTTGATTTTTGCGGCAAATACCGCATACCATTACTACATTATTTATGTTCAACAAAATGTGCTACCGATAGTGTTGAAGATGATTTACGACCAGAACGACCTTATCTACTTAAAAAAGTATTGTTGGGCTAATAAGAATTATATGAATAAACACAGTTTTCAAAACAATCGTTTTATATTTTTCAACTGTTTTGTGTAATATTTAGGGAGTTTTCAACACATTGATTAAAAATACAACGATTATTTTTCTTCCTTTTACCTACAAAAAAAAACAAACAAAAAAGAAAAGAAAAGAAAATTTAAGTAGAAACTAACAAAAATTGGAAAAAGTTGCATTATTTATCAGTAATTAATTAATTCATTCATTTCTGTTAAATGGTGCCTTAATCTTAATCAAATATCATATAATAATAATAATTAATAATAGTTTTTTGAGATTGTTTTTTATAATAATAATAATAATGATGCGTTCCACTAAGCTTATATACAAATTTACAGCAAAATTGCCAAATAAATATTGTCTTGGTAAAATTGATCGACCTACTTCTTACTGTATTTCAAATAAATATTTTATAAAATTAAAATTGTTGTCCTATTGCAAAAATTAATTTTAATTAAAATTTCATTTTCATATATATATTTTTATATATATATAGTCATACGATTTTGTATTACTATTACAAATATACACTATAAAATTATCTATTAAAATAATAATAATTAGGGGGCAAGGTAAAGGATCAATAATAATAATGATTTTGCAAGAATTAAACACGATACGACGAATGATCTTCGTTATATGTTTCACAATTAAAATACAAATTATCAACCTTCTCTTAGAAAATTGAAAGACTGCAGTTAAATCAGATGCGCATTTATCTATTTGTGTTGATTAATTGCAATGATGATGTCTGATAAGAGTAAAGATCGCAATTTATAATGTTTTTTTTTTGTTTTTGATATGTTATATTTACTCGACTTTCTACTCTAGAGCAATGATATAATATAATCACAAAATTAACATAGAATTAATATAATAAATGTAGTTCAAATGTCACTATTATTATTTACAATTAAAATTAACAAATATATTAAATATTAATTACATAGATCAAAGACAGATTCTATTTGCCCCTAATTGGTATTGTTTATCTTTCCTTTTTTCTTTCGAAAAAAAAAACAAAGAAAAAATAACACAATCATCAAATACTACTAGTGTAGAAGTCACCAACAATTAAACAATCTTTCGAACAAAATTCACCTATTATTATTATTATTATTATTATTAATTCATTTATCTTTATATAAATTATAAATAGAAACATCCAATTGGTGTCTCATGGTTACAATTAATGAAGAAACAAAAATTTTTTTAACCAAACTTTGTATAGAGTGTGCACATCTAAGAAAAAAAAACAAACAACTAATAATTGATCTAAAAAAAAAACAAAACAAAACAGAGAAGTCTTTGGAGGCGTGTTGAGAGAAAAATTCAATATTTAAATTTATCTTCCCATTATTATTATTAAACTTTTTTTGTTTTTAAAACGCATTGCACTTCGTAAGCTAATATTACGACCATTATTTAGGATAATTTTAACTACGTTTTTTGTTCAATCAATTTGAATTTTTTTTGGAAAATTTTATATAATTTTTTTCTAAAGCATATAAGCTAGAAGTTATTTTATTTAGTACACGATATTTCTGGATTAAATAGTTCCTTTTTCCTCTTTCTTTTTCCTCCTATCTGTTTTTCTCTTTTGTCACATCGATCGGTTAAATATACAAATATCTGTGTGTCTATAGGGCACTGGTGACCGTATATATATATATTTATATCTTTTTATAATCTCGTATGGTCACAACTATTATAACAACAACAACAAAAAATAAATGAAATCATCCAAATCATTGATTTGAATTGCTTATAAACAACTAAATAAAACTTTTTACATCGTGTTGGTATTGAGTTTTCAAAGTAATTTATATTTAGGTGTTTTTTTTTGGAAATGAATCGATAAACATTGAAAAGCTTAATTATATGATTAAATTGTCGCACTGTTGGTAATTTACATTTACATCTAATCGAAGAAATTTACAAATTTTATACTACAAAAATAAAAAATAATATTTACAAATATTTTATTTCGAAATTAATTTAAAAAAAAACATTCTAGACTATTTAGTTTTCAAAAATTCACCTCGAATGCGACACGAATTTACTCGTAAACTGAAGTTAAATAGGTCACAACAAAATTTTTAAGACAAAAAAAAGAGGAAAGAAAGACCAAATTGAAAAACAAACTTTTGTTTGTTTGTTTTTCTAATCTCTCTCTGTAGATTTTCACCGCCAATCTTATTACTACGAACAATGCACAAAAATTCTGTACAAACGCACGTATATTAATTAAATTAATTCTATAGTACAGAGCTGTCCCAAAATCATCAATCTCACACAGATCGCTTACTAATAAAAATTATAATTACATGAGTTTTTGTATTAGGAGAAGTGATTCTTGTTTTAGAAGAAATTTTAAAATAGAATAAGATAACAAGGGGAAATTACAAAGACTAAAGGGCCTATTAGTTTCATTTTTCCAAATATTTCATATTTTTTGTTGTTTTTTTTTTAAAGATTATTAATATATATATTTATATAAATCTCCTGAAATTCAGGATGTTTATGGTATACCAGCAGCAGACGATTGTACTGGTGTTGTTGTTGTGTCACTAGAATCAGCTTGTTGACCTGATGTTGTAGCACCATCCTGAGGACTATTTGATGACGCTTCTTGTACACCACGTGGTATTAATATTGAATTCAACGATGGCTGAATACTCAATTCTATAATAATTGTTTTGTTTATGTAATTACATAGAATTTTTTTAAATTATATATATATATATATATATTTTCAAATACCATGGTCTGTAAAATTGAATAATGGTGGTAATTCTTTGCCAGTTGAAGGTAACCTCGTAGATGGGTCTCTTAATTCATTGAAAAATGCATGTGCACATGCCTGCAGTGGACTAATTCGTGATGATGGTGTATATTCTAACAGTCTAGCTACCAGTTCGATTGCTTCAGGTGGTGTCCTCGCTCGAAACACCTACATTTGAATCGATAATCATTAAAAATAATTTAAATAGAAAAACAAAAAGAAATCATCCAACAAACAATCATAATTATAATCAAAAATCATGCAATCCACACACATTTTTCGATGTATGAAAATTGATTTGTTAGTTATTTACCATCATCAGAGCGCACATCACCAACTTACGCGTATTTTTTGATGTTCGGTGGTACAATACGGGAGTGACATTCTCGACAGTAAAAACTGCAAATAGACGTTCTCTGATTTTATATAAATCAATTAATTCAATCTATTGTTTCAAAAGTAAATCTAATTTACAAAATGATTAGTAATACACAATTTATATGATTATTATTATTAATTATAGCAAAATTTTAACAAGTTCTTGATAAAATGTCACTCACCGCGTCATTTTCGCGAATTGTTAACTTTACTATTTAGAAAGAAAAAACAAACCAAACAAAGTATATACCTGCTGCCAAGGATGTGATTTAATTTGTGGAAATTTAAATTCAGTATAATTTGGATTCATTTCTTTAATTTGTTCTTTTGTTGGTGTACCTAAAACTTTAATTATTTCTACTAATTGGTCAACACCTGAATCACCAGGAAATATTGGTTGTCCAAGTAATAATTCAGCCAATACACAACCAGCACTCCATACATCAATTTTTGTTGTATAATCAATTGCACCAAATATTAATTCAGGTGCACGATAATAACGACTACAAATGTATGAAACATTTGGTTCACCTTTAACTAAATGTTTTGCACTGCCAAAATCGCATAATTTTAATACACCACTACCAGGATCTAATAATAAATTTTGTGGTTTAATATCTCGATGACATATACCTAATGAATGAATATATGCCAGTGATCTAAACAGCTGATACATATATAACTAAAATCAATAAATAAATAAATATGTACATTGCAATTATTAAAATTAAATTTATTATAAATATTTACCTTAATGCAAATAATCGGGATAGTTTGCTTTGATTTGCTGTAATGCCTTGCCACTCTGTATACCGTCTCTGGTATGTATTCCAACACCAAGTTCAGGTACACTTCATCTTTCTGTATATTAAAGATATATTCAAAATAAATAAATCAATCAATAAATACATAAATAAATTTTTTAAAAAATCACAAATTTCTACAAATCTAAACTCAATTTAAAAGAAAACGAAATAATTAAAATAACAACTCTACTCAAATTACGTAATAATAAATAAAGTTAGTCAACAAGGTACAGTACTAGCTTTTTTTTTTGGAAAATTTTATACTGAAAAAATAATTGATTTGGTATAAGAAATATATCATCACAACTTGTGTAAAATTTGTTCTATTTAGAAAATTCTTTTAATAATTTAATATGTTTGGTTTGTTTGTTTGTTTTTTTTTTGGTTTTAACGAAGCAGGATCGTACCTGCTGCATCACACTTGTAGTCAAGAATATGGACATATCACAAGGAAACTCAGCACGCTGCAGTATATAGAAATCAACAAACAAAAAGAAAAGAAATAATCATCATTTTTTTTATAAATTTAAAATTTGATTCAATTTCAACGTTATTTTTCATATGTAATACAAGTTATCAACAATATGAATTCTTTTTTATTTATTTAATTTTTTAAATAAAAACGTATTTAAACTAGTTTTATTTTTGATTTGATTTGATTTTGAATCGACTCACCTTATCACCACTGGAGTAAAAGAAATATTTAAGTTTCACTATATTACAATGTTCTAATTTTCTCATTATTTGTAATTCCCGGTTCTATAACAATAAAAGTAAGTATAATAGTTTTTATTGTGTAATGAATGATCAAAAGTGTATTGGTGAAACACAACATATTTCGAATCGATTGATTTTCACAACTTTTAAGAATGTTATGCTAAATATTGAAATTTCACACTTATTTTTGCATTGAACAACTTGACTTTAAAGTATTGATTGGAGCAGCGAAATTGAATTTATCTCTTTTACAGATTCATTTTCAGTCTACATAAATATTTATCTAAAATGTTCGATTTAGTATCAATAAAATACAATTACTCGTCAAGTCAAGTCGCCCAAATCAAAAGACACAGCGTATAAGTGCATTGGAAATCTTCTTCTCACACTAGATACATATATTCTCCAATTTAAGAGCAAAAAAGAAACACTAAACAGTTGGTTCATTTTCCAATTCGTTGAAACACTGTTTCACAACTACCCCATTATAAAAATTAACAATCAAAAATTTCAATTCTTACCTTAAATCGTTTATCTTGTAGTACTTTTTTAATTGCAACATATTCATTAGTTTCACATAATTTCGCTTGATAAACAACACCAAAACTACCATTACCAATTACTTTTGTATCTGTATAAGAAACTTCTTGTGGTCGATCTGGTCCTTGTCCAGGTGTTGCTACCACTGTAGTCACTTTACTACCATCTTTACCTAAATAACCGCCAACAAAATAGGAACAATTAAAATAATAACAATGATGATAATTAAAACATTAAGAATAGGATATAAAAATCTCGAAATATTACCACGAGATTTGTTAACCATTATTATCAATTATAATTTATTTATTTTTTTGACAAATTTTGATTAATCATTAAAATATGACAATAATAAAAACATTGTTGATTTTTGGTGAATTGTAAGCGTGAAATTATTTGAAAGTGTGAAAGCATTTTTTTATGAGTTTAGATTAGCTTTTTTAAAAAAAAAGTGGAGTTAAACGATGTCCTTTCCCTTTTGCGTTTATATAGTGTTTGAATAAATATCAATTTACATAACAAGTTTATAAAAGATTCAAGGCCGCCACCACCACAAAACTACCACCATGAATTTGCAATTATCAACGTATTTCTACCCCAATTTTCATACGATCTAAATCCATCATCTTACAAAATAAATCAACTATTTAACATTAAAGAATCAATGACAATACAAAGGGGAATAGTTAGTATCTAACTGGGATTTGAACAACATTTAAAAAAAGTCAATCACTTTATTTTGAAAAAAAAAAACAACCGTATAATCAAAAAAACTTAAATTTAACTTGAAACTAATAAATTTCAAAATATGATTGGTGTTTCAATCACTCAATTTAAATACAAACACGATTAAACATATTAACATTGAATGAACTAATCGTTAAGTTCAAGGCTATTAAACATATATGAACAGTTTTTTTCTTCTTTTTGAAACTAGTGGCCGAACTTTTTTCTATAAATAGGCAATACAAAAAAAAATCATTATTATCAGAATAGAAATTGTCATTGATGATTTCCAAAACTACATATGATTTACCATTAATTTGGAAAAGTGACATCAACGAAAAAGATAACGTCGATTAATTAATAAAACTAATGAGAATTTTTTTAATTTTTATTCTGTTGATTAGTAATAGCCGCTATCGTACGTCCAACATTAATCATATTTCGACTTCATTTTTGTTCTATCAATAACTGCAAATTCGATGATAATGAAGAATAGATCTTTGTCGTTAATTAATTAATGCTTATTATGTAAGTGATATGGTATAAAGTATCTACATTGTTTGCCTACGGAATTTATCGAATTGTCTTTGTTTGAATTAATAAATGAAATTAATTATGAAATAATTCAATCGTATCATTTAATTTTCTGTAACCACCGTTGACATTTTTTGTCCCATTGATAATCGAATTAAAGAGAAGCTTTTGTTCTTGACATGCTAATCATGATGGGGCTGTATTCGAATATGGTATGGGGTGGTATTTCTGGCGCTCTATTTTTAGTTTTAAAATCCAATTGTTCGCATTTCGGTGTATACGTTTCACAATTCATTTGCAATCAAATTATCCAAATTTGTGTAAATTTCTCTCCCTAGTATGTGGATATTTGGGTGACGGCGCCGGTGACGGCAAAGGCGCCATGTTTAACAAATATCCACCACATACATATTTGTATTATAAATGTTATAAAAATAAAAAATCTGTTGGTGAACACATGCATAGTGGTTATATGGTTGTATTTTTTGTCTAAAAACGAAGATTTTTTTGATTATAGCGCGCATTCATATAAGTCAAGTTGACGACGACGACGTAGTCATTGTCGCATTTGTCGTCAATTGACGGACTGATAGACGACGCACCGTGGCGCACAACTTACTGCTAATTTTCATGCCACCCAGGGGCGGATTGAGGGGCTGCTTATTGCCCTCGGCAAAGGACGTTGTCCTGGGGCGGCCACTCATTGTAATATCTTCGACAAATGATTGCACCGTACTTGAGTTTCGAATTTCTTTCCAACAGAAAAAAATGTTCTCGTATCTCTTCAAAACTATATAAAATTAATAATTTCTATAATTTCGATTATTGTGTTGATGATGATGTTGATGTGTGTCTGTATTGAATATGCCCAGGGCCAGGCCTACCACATCTCTTCCTTACTGACACCCTAGTTCTGGCTATGCGACCTGTCCTGTGTTCTCCTCCAGAGAATACACCTCAAATCGACATTCACGTCAGCAATTGTCTATGAAACAGATGACACTAAATTAATTACCAGTCTAGAAGCAATAGTTTAGCTTCATTATTTCACACGATAAACCACTGTTAAACCATTTTCCTTTTGTATTTTAGATACGTTAAGACAATTTCCTCGCACACACCACCATTACGCGAACTAGTCGGTCGTTCAGACATTGACCTGTTCGGCGACGATCGCCACCAATCAGAATTCAGATATGGCCACGAATATAAACGAAGTGGCCAAATGGCGTGAAGGATTCGATAAAAAGTTCACAGTACAGTTTGCTGTTTTATTGACCAATCGACACTGACGCCATCTATTGCATGGAAAATTACTCAAAAATTTATAGCAATTAGGCAAATTAAACAATTTATGATAAAGAAACAAAAACAAAATATGTACCTACACATATATCTATATGGACGTCATTATGTATTGATAACACAATTTGAGGAAGAATGATAAGATTGTTCTCTAATCGACTGAAATTCGTTGTTAGGGGGTTGTGTTTTTCAAAAACAGGAAGGCACCCAACATAAGTAGCCCTAGAAAGGTCTATGGATTAATGATAAAAACAAGAACCAATTCAAAATTGACCGTTACAAATAGTTTAATTGTTAAACATAATAAATAAAGGATAATAATAATAATAATAATAACGTTAACTTTGGCTACAAATTAACTCAATTTCAAAACTCTAAGAGCTTATAGAATATATTACTCAAATCATAAATTAAATCAAAAAATGTAAATGAAAAACGTAATTCTACCTAAAAGTAATTGTAATAATTATAAAGTATCGTTTTTGTTGTTGTTGACGACAAATACAAAAGTCTATTTACTTAGTAACAAATACGAAAATATGCGTCTACAAATGCGTTATTTATTGATTTATTTTATTATATATATTTTCACTCAGAATGCACTAGAGATTTGATGAAATAATAGGAAAGCAAAACAAGAATATTGTACTTGGTATTCCTTAATAACAATTGATTGTTTCTACAATTTGTGAGGGCTGCTCTAAAACAATTATAAAATATTTTCAAAATTTGAAGACAACATTGAGGAGGAAAAAACATCTAAAACCTATAAAAGCACACACCTTTTACACCAGCGCTGACTAAAGACTATGATTCTTTTTTTGTGTTAAGATATAGAATATTCCATATAATAATAATAATAATAATATTTATAATAATCTCTATTCTCTATACAACATTATTGTTTACTAAATTTTTTATAATACAAATGTTCCCATTTTATTTAATGCAACAACAAATATGTATACGTATTGGTTGTTGTGTACCATAAAAATTGTTTGAATTGTGAAAGACCGTAGAGCATTTGAGGATATCCATTGAAGGCGTATTTGTTTGTTTGTAAAAAATATTTAAATTCCTCAATTTACAATGATGCTCCCACCATTCTTTTGATTAAACGAAATTCCTCGATTTTGTGTATTCGAGATCCTTACAATTTAATAATAATGTTACAACATAATAAAAAGATATAAACTTTCAAATAATCAACGAGAAATATGAAATAACTAGAATTATTGTAGAATTAACTGGGATTCTTCACTATACGTTTCTGTCTAAAGTCATATACACGCCGACAGAAAAATACCAGGTCTGATGGTACTGATATTGGTGTTGGTGGTTGTCGATTGTGTCTAGGATATGGTTCCGGTATTGGAATACACGGCAATGATTCCTCAACGCCTTCTTCCAATCGCCTCAATTCTTTACGGTAACTGTTTAGACAAATAAAACAATTTAGAAAGATGCAATTGTAATAATTACAACACTACAAATACCGGCAATATTCATGAAATGTAAGTACATAACATTTATCGTCGATACATGCAACACTATTTGAATCTTTATGTCTGGATGCAAACACTTCATCTGGCTGATCTGTTGGTAGTCTACCTTGTTCGGTATGTTCGGGTCGATAATACCACAATAACGACATCATCATTTCACCTGAAATCGATTAAAACAAATAAGAATCGATTAGAATTCCATTTTTAAGATATTTAAATACAACTACCATCATCAGGATTCTCCCATAAATACGCAATTTTCGCAACAAAAGGTAAATCATTTTTCCGTGGACCAGCTTTCAGTAACACACAATCTCTAACTTCAATAATATCACCTTCTTCGTGTTGCATCGCTGGATAACATTTACGAATAATTGTTGTTTCATCACTCTATAAAAAACAATAATAATATAAATAATAGCCGTATTAGGAGTAGTTTTTTGATCGTCTACTAACATTAAGAAATACTTTGGCATCGTATGGTTCTCCTTTCCATGTCCATCCATTAGACCATCGAGGTAATTGCAATGATCTTCTTGGCACTTTCGATACAGCTTGTGGCAAGATTTCTTTTAATTTTGTTGATTTCCGTCGATTTTTTATCACACGACTATCATTCGTTTTCAAATTATTTTTATTATTGTTATAATTATTATTATTAATACTAATATTATTATTATTATTACTACTATTAATTGCTGTTTTATTTGTACTTTTACGATTTGTTGTTGTTGTGGTTGTGGTGGTGGTTGTTGTTGTTGTTGTGGTAGTCGTCGTCGTTATTAACACTGGCTCGTTATTGATACTCGTTTTTGCACATTTGTCCGTTTTATTATGATTGACAACACTACTAACATTTGTTCTTTCTACAGATCCACTTATCACACTATCAATTGTTCGATCAATACTATTTTTTAATAATAAATTATCCAAAAGTGCTGGTGCTGTTTTCTTGGTGTTGGCTGTTGATTTTGTTGTTGTTTGCCTACGTATTCTTCGATTATTTCGTAAGAAAGTTTCATTGGTGTTGATTTTTGAACGATTCCGACGTTTATTGTTATTATTATTATTATTATTAATCCTTAAAGATTTTGTTGTTGATTGCTTTGAACGTTTCGTTGGTGGTGTTAATAATTCAACATTTGTTTTAGTAATAACATTCGATTTCCTTTTGGCCGGTTTTCTTTTGGTTTTTGTTAATTTTTTCTTTGTTTGCGCACCATTATTACGAATTAATTTTCTTCTACCATTATTAATTGTGATCGATGTTGTATGTTTCTTTATTAAATCTTTATAAGATCCATTTGGATATTTCGTTTCGCATTTTAATTGTTTTGGTGATGATACTTCATCAGATTCAATCACACATGTGTTGTTGTTGTCTTTTGATAATGAACGTTTTCGTTTCATATTTTTCATTTTCACATTTTCCGCTACTGTATTAACACAAGGTGGCAAAATTTCATTTACAGACTGTTGTTTCTCTTCATCAGTTTCTTTCTTGGTTTCTTCCAATTTTTCTTCAGATATATCTTCTTTTTTGAAATTCTGCGCTTCAGGTATTCGATTATCATCTAATTTTTTAACTGTTGATTCTGTTATAATTTTAACGGTTTTCTCATCATCATCATCTGAACAAATTTCTTTTTTCGCTTCAGTTTCTTTCCCTTTAGGACTTTCAATTTCACGTTTAACCTCATTCGGGTAATTCCTTTGATTTGGATTACACATTAATAACATTGTATTTTGTTGGATTGCTGCAATATTATTACGGACCATTGCTTTACCAATTCTAGCTTTACGTTGTTTCTTTTCTGGATGATGATTGATATCAACAATATCTGGTGAACGGGATTCTTGTTTTGGTGCTGATATTGCTTGTTGTGTTTGTTGTTGATAATTAGCACCAGCTGGTGATGGTGGTGGTGGCATACCAGCTGAACCTCTAGCTGGACTTGGTGGTCCTGTCGCACTAGCTGGTTCAAGTGGAAGTGCTAAGGCAACAGGTGGTAGAGGTATTGAATCTTTTGCAATTGATGTAATACTAGACCTCTTACTATCACCAGTAAGAGGTCCAGTAAGTACGTTTTTTGGACACGACTGCATTGGACATGGACAACTTTGATATGTTGCATCTACAACAAAAAAACAAAACAATATTCAAATCATACAACACTAAACGATTTAATTGTTAAAACCTTACTTATATAAGGTAAACTTCTAGCAGGTGAATGTGTATAACACGATGGAGGTGGTGCTGGCCCATATCCTGGGTAATAATGTGGTGGATGTGGATAAGTTTCGACCAGTGTTGGTGGTGGCGGTGGTGGATATGATTCCATTATTGCAGTTGGAGGAACTGTTGATGGTTGGTATGAAGGTCCACTTGAAGATATTGGAGTTGCAGTTACCACCTAAATATCGAATTGATGAGAACGAAAAACAAACAAAAAACAACAATTATTTACGAACCTGTTGACTTTGTTGTGTCGGTCCTGCAGGTTGTGTTGTATAAATATCATTAGGACTGGGTGCATAATACTGAGTATTTGGCAAATATCGTCTATATGTTGTCGGTGGTGGATATTTATGATGTAAATACGGGCTAGGTGGATAACAAAGATCATGATGGGCATATGATGAAGCTGGTGGTGGTGCTGTAGGATAATAATGTGGATAACCATATGAGTATCCCGGTGGTGTTCCCGGATATTGTGAAAAACGATAAGTATTCGGTTGTTGTTGTTGTTGTTGTTGTTGTTGTTGTGTTGGCGGTACTGTATCCTTTCCAGCCGTCACTGATGTTATTATTACCTAAAAATTGAGTGTACTTATAATAAATCGTTTTCAATGTTTTTTTTTATTTATTAAAATCATCAACACGTTGAATGGATTATTAAAAATTTAAAGGTCAAGTAGATGACAATCGAATACAAATTATCACAAGGTCAATTGACAACAGACTGTCGCGCTATTTACGGTTTTCATTTAAATACAACAAACAACAAAGAACAAAATATAAATAAACATTCGATAGATAGAGTTTCCGTATATGTTTTTGATTGCATTATAGACAATGGGAATTCAATTAGGATACCTCACTATCAGAAGAATCACCACAATTAGAACTGGGAGCAGCAGGATGTTGATGTATTGGAGATGCTGATGTTGGTGACATATCAGATAATGGTGCACTTTTACTTGCCAAAGGTGATTGTTGTGTATGTCCATGAGCAACACTGATTAACGGTCCGGCTGGTTGATAATACCCTGAAGCAAATAATAATAATACTATTATTACTCTACTTTCCTATGAATTTAATTTAGTATGACCACTTTGACACAGAATTCTATTTACAAAATTACCAAATTAAAATTAGTATTAGATGATTCGTTGATTAAAATTCTTAATTAACTTATCTAATCTGTTAGAATATTACATTGAAGGTCAACAGGATAATATCAATAGATTTAAATGGCGCATTGATGATAAAGAACTATTAGATAAATATCAAACAATTAACGACTTTATAAAGAAAATAACATATCATTAATTATTATGTATTTAACATTAATAATTATAGTATTTCGATAAGGCGATAATAATATATTTTATATAAATAAGTATAAAGTTTATAATTGTACAGTAATTATTAGATAATCGTTTTGTTTATTTTTTTTTTGTATATTATCGACAATTATTATTTTTTTATTGATTTTTAATGAAATATAAAATAGTTTTATCCAAAAAATTAGATTATATTGAAGGATTTTATTATTAAACTTCGGTCGGCCATTTCGTTTCTCTATTCAAAGTGTGAAGTGGTGTAAGAAGGGGACGCCCGCTCCGCCCCACTACAACCCGCAAAACCGTACAACTGGCTGATGTTTGGTTTAACGTTTTATTTATCTAAAAATACCATCGACAGGCCGATTTCTAATTATTTCCTATGAAATTATTCATTTATTTTATTGTTTATATATTTACTTAAAAGACTTGAAATTAAATTAATTAATTAGTTTTAGCAAATCGATTATTGTTGACTTAATGAGAAATTAAATTGTGTTTAAAAGTTTAATGGTTTTTATTTTGGATTATTAAAAAATTGAAAATTTTACATTTCACCCACTCAACTAACAGATTTTGCGGCAAATAACTACAAGAGATCTAACAGAATCAAATTTTCGAACAGAACAATGACCAGTGGCACAGAGTATCCTGTGGGCAAAAAGGGGGGCTGTTGCTCCTGTTGGTGGCAACCACAAATCAATCTTTGGTAAATAAAACAAGAAAGGTCCAGGAACAGTCCTTTTTTTTCTGTATTTTCCAGTTGTCGAATTTCTACTTCATTACAACCGTTATCGCCCATTAAATCTTGAGAATCACATTGGGCACTCTGTTTTCTTTGCGGATATCAAATATTGCTCAAACGATATGTTTATGGTAGAATAATGAGTAAAACTTTACAGTTGTTTCACACAAAACAAATACAGTAGAAAAATTGTTTAGGATGATTACAATTTTGTCAAATTGCTTGACTGACAAATAATGCCGGATCGTGTGTTAGAAACATACAATGATCGGAATTGGTAATTTTGAAAAACCATAATGAAATACGTCTCTTTCTAGATAAGATATTTTTTTTATTTATATGGTTAATCTAAAGTGTTGAGGCAAATTACTTATTCACCGTTATCATCAGACATTTCGGAAAATACTGTTAACAAACACGTCTCTGCGCCACATTTTTAAAGTCAATATGTATGTACATACTTGAGTTGTTCTCGAATTATTTTATGGGGGCCCTAGGCAAAATTGGACTTGGGGGGTCCCCATGTTCAATTCAGACCTTGCGTCGATAAAAGATCGCTGGGGGGGGCAACATTTGCCCTTTTGCCTATAGGATAATGCGTCACATATATTTGACTGGAAACATTTCTTGTGTACAACAAGCAGTTTCGTGTGATGAACACGCTAGGTTTACCTTCGGAATGCGGAAACTCGCCATTATAAAACAACAAAAGATGTACAAGTAATTAAAATACAGAATTTAAAACACTTTTCGTATATCTATAGATACAGATTCTATTGTGTTTCATTATTAAAAACATCTGTAAATGTTTTATATCGATAATTGATCCTTCTTTAATGTATTTTTATTTGTTCATTTATTATTACTATTTAAAAAAACACACACACACAATTTCCTCAATAAACATCAAAAAGGAGATTCTCTCAAAGTGGAACATATTATTATTATTGTTGTTGTTGTTGTTGTTGTTATGAGGTCAAAGTTCGTAAAACGATGAACGGTGAAAGCTGTTATATGTTAGATAAATTTTTCAGTTTCATATCACAACACATACATCAAACAGATTTTCTTTATTAGATATCCAATTGAAAAATTCCAACTGCATTTATGAAAAAGATGCAGGCAAAATAATCAATAATTTCAACGTGGAAATAATTCTAATATTGTTAATTAAAAAAAAAATGAAAATAAATAAATAAAAAGAAAACGTAACCGTTTGTGAGAGGAGATTTAAAGAAAGTTGTTTGATATTAAACTTTCACAAATTATGTGTACACACGTAGACCTACAAAATACAAATTATAAATAAAATGAAATATCACGATATTTATCTATTGATAGATACTTCTTTTTTTTTAATATTTAGGGAAAAAAACACCAATCGTCCTAATTCTGTTACGTGAAAAACAACGATAAATTCCCTAAAACGATCAAGTCAAAAAAACGCCGAGTGAGTTTGAGATGGATAAATAAAAAATAGTAATAATAATAATAAGACGAAAAATATGTGATTGTGGACAGGATACACAACTACTAATTACAAAAATATGTTAATTGTTATTTTGTCGCTTGTTTGTATTTGTATTTATGTATTTAAATAGTTATAGAGTTATTTAAATCGAAATAAAAACGGAATTATGTAGAGAATTATTTTTGAAATATGTTAATTACGTTTATGTAACAATTACAAATTCAACAACATTCAAATTTAATTTTGATATTTGCTTCTATACAATACAGAATTCAATTGATTACAAACAGATTGATAAGGAAATCACGAATAAAATATATGTCATCAATAATGTAGTCTTGTGTATGAAATTAGAGAGCCCAAAAGGGAAGGGAAGTTGATATCCTTGAATGGAGAAAATTGATTTGTAAATTATTCAAATGGAAGAAGAGATATGTCGATAATATACGGATGAATATAGGCAAATTCTCACTTATTTATGGGAAAATCAAAGAATTTTCTTGTTAAAACAGAAGACGGAAAAAAAGTAGAATCAGTACAATACCGTCGGTTTCCTTTGATTTGATCAACTTAACTCCAAGATACGACAACAATTTGAAATCTTTATGTTGAACAGTCGATATTTCGTCAATACGTTTCTCACATAATACGACGGGAGTACGAAGGTTGCGATTATGATTATTGTTATTTGTTTATTATCACTGTTTTGATTAATTACCAGTTTCAGGATTGTGTAAATACAATTTAATGCACAATATTTATTTAAATTATTTAAAAGAATTCATTTTAAATAAAGACAATCAACAATTTTGTTATCGATAATTAAATTTACTGTCGATTTAGAGCGTACATTATGGCGCTCCATAATAGATCTTTACTGCGTTTGTCCTGTAAAATTCACTGTAGTTCATTCAAGTTGGTATCTACTTGCCTCTTCGATACTTGAATTGCCTACTATTTAAGTGCTTATTTCTTAGTACCGGAGGATTACAGTGTCATTCAGGCTCAATTTCTTTGAACATTGTGAACAATTCGTTCCGGTTTTGTTTGATTTACTATTTGTTAATTGTAGACACACACACTCACACACACACACAGTGGGTCTGTTAAAATTTAACCAACTTGACTTTCACCCCTAATAATATACCTATCTATATATAAAAAAATTAATATTTCTATCAGACTGCTTATATGGAACAAGTATGCATAGAGTTTACAATAATTTTATGATGAAAAAATAAATATTTATGAGTTTGTTTGTTTGTTTTTTTTTAAATTATTTATTCAACAAGATTATACACATGTTGACACGATGGTCTTCATACAATCATTAAAACCAACTTAATTAAAACTATAATGCATTAAGTAGTAGCATAAAATGTAATTAAAATTAACCGGTAATTAATGATGAATCATTTAGATATATCTTTATGTTGATGTTTATGTTATCTAATATGAGTTGATGTATGCCACGAATTAGTGACATAAAATCGTACACAATAATTCTCGATTGACTATATTTCTAAACGATAGAAACGAAAAGAATGTGTTGAGGAAAACCATTAAAACAAAAAGGAAACAGTAAACTGTATACATATACAGTAGTGCTGTTTAACAATAAATATCTAAAAACCTACGCATTGAACTTTATAGATATAAATGCTTAACATTTTCCTGAACATAAATATGAGCAGCGTCATCGGCGTCACGCCAACTTTCCTATAAACCACCACAAAACACTTCTATCATATAACCACAGCCGCAAACAAGGCGTCGGTGTGTCGGATTGGCAATAATTAATTCAACACATAACACAAACGTGCATATTGAGAGTAAATTCCAAAGCAGTGTTTGATTATTAATCATTGATTACAATTAACATAACTAAAACAACAATACTGTAATATCAATTAAAAATTCATTAGACAAATGAAAAACAGAACGAAATTGACGAAATTTGAATGTTTATATATTTTTGTTATTTATTAATTGTTAATTCTCAACGTCTTGTAAGTATTGTCAATGGTGTACGTTATCTTCTATGAGCAAATGCTTGAGGCGATGGTTTCGAAACGCATTACCGTATTTATCGCATTGGGCCAGTT
Source organism: Meloe dianella (assembly GCA_028455855.1). Lineage (NCBI taxonomy): Eukaryota > Metazoa > Arthropoda > Insecta > Coleoptera > Meloidae > Meloe > Meloe dianella. The sequence goes on from JAPTHL010000034.1 coordinate 46,916, forward strand.
TTCTAATTGCTAAAGGTGCCAAAATCCTAATTAATCAACAGGTAAACGTATAAGTTGTCGCTAGTGAATGTTGAACGCGTAACACGGTCATTGTTTTTGACACATTAAAGCCAAGTTGATCGAGTCCAATTCGACAGACTATACATGGCACATCAAATATAAACGTAATATTCATAAAAAAACAAAAACAAAATAAGAACATTAAAAACCAGTCTCGCTCCTCTCTATATTTCATGATGAATCATGAAAACTGGATGATTTCAATCTATATAGAGATACAAATAACTAGCGTATCATACATCAACTCTCTTCTCTCTATTAGATCATTTTTAGTTATAAAAATAGTACAACAAATTCATATAAAATTTTACGACTCTTACAATGTCTCATTAGTAAACGTCATTTTACATAAATTTCCAGCTATATAACAACATTTAAATAAAAGCAATTATGCAGGTAACTTTAACATCGTTTTCAACTAAACCAAACTAATTGTTAAAATTTGTTTTTGGTGTGTTTATTTTGAAATTAATACAAATAGAAATTCAATAAATGCCAAAAGCTAGAGTAGAAAAATCGTTTTGATTATGGTTAAAGTTTATGTAAAACAGTGAAGGTAACTATAGATAAACAAGAGACTATAATATGTTATCTAGTTCTTGAAAAGTAACAGTAAAGTACATAATAGTCAATTATTACGTATTTATTGACATAAAATACTTATATCTATCGATTTAAACATGGTTCAACTTGAAAACTTTTGAAGAAGTAGAAATACAATAAAAGATTCTATTATTCGTTTCAAATTTTTGCGCCGATACAAGCAAACGATTGTGCAAATATTTCATTAATTACAAATTCTTATTCACATCTATTGACCGTGTTTAATTCGTTTATAATGATAAAAATCTGCCAATTACAAAGAAAGACAGTGTGGTAGAAAACCATTACATATTCTTCAACATTCGTACGTTTTTATATAGTAAACCAAATTTAGCTAGACTAATTGGACATTGAAACAATAAAAACAACAATAAACACAAACATACACACACACACATCTGTCACGAGCGACAGTTTGTTGATAATAAAACCTGAAAAACTAATCGTGCGTTTGAGTGAAAAAATGAGTTTCTAATGGAAATTTTTGGTGAAACTATAGTAGATAATAAAAACTATTTGTTAAGCCATGTCCACATCTAACGGACGAACGCATGGTTTTTGATAGACGCATGCGCTATTTCTTCGTCTTAACGTTATTATCTGTCAAGTCAAGCCGACTATGATTAGAGATTGTATTCCATATGTTTTATATTGGCAATAAAACCAGACTATAGATAACTCTAATGAAATAAGAGAATTTTGATTAAGAACGAGATAGTAACTTGCATAAAATCGTACTGTTTTGTTTCATTCGTCAAGTAAACAATTTATTTTTATTATTTTGACGATGTATCCCACCGCCGATCTGTAACAGAATAAATTCTGTGATGAATCTAAAGGTGGTGATACATTTAACGAGCCGAGCCAACATCTGACGATCCGTTTTTGAGTCCAGTATGCCACGAAGAAGACAACAAAAAGCCAAATCAAAAACGACATATCGAAATAACTACACAAATGTGCAAATTGAGATGAGGGAGCAGCTCGCACGCCATTCGACTTGCGTTCGCAAAACCCGTCCCAACTACACGAATCTTACCGCAAACATGTTAAATTACAAGCTTGACGCACCTAATGTACCACACCACCTTAACGAATCGGAAATAAATTTGTTATTGATAGCATAATCGACTTCTAACTCGAATTATTCGTTAGGACAATATGTGAAGTGATCTCTATTGTATACTGTCGATTTTAGCACCACAACTGATTGCGAACAGTGCAAAAAATGGTAACAATTACAACAAATCTCTGTAATAAATTCGATTCCGTCGAAGGTAAATGCAGTACAGAATTGTCAAATTATGGGAATCGCAACTAAAAACGGTATTACAATTACATTCAACTTTTTAAAACTTCTTTAAGATGCAATATTCGACAATTTTCCAGTGTTTCATGGTGCATTTCCCCATTTCCCGATTACCTCATTGCATTCAATTATTTTTCTTTGTTTACCGTGTAGCACGTAAAAGTACATTACCCTTATACCAAGGACAATAATGAACTGTTAGTAGTTTTTTTGGCAGCAGAAGCACTCTTGTCGATAATCTTGAAATGTGAAAATAATGTATTTAAGGGCCCGAGGCAACTGTCTCTGCGTAAATTCGCCACTGTTCTAATTGACTGCAATTTTCACAGATTTAAGACATGAAGGTCGATACATATTTGCATAATAAAACGACACGACAGACGTCTATCCTTGAGACATTCTGTAGCTTCCTGATATGACGAACATTTTTAGATGAATTATTTCGCAATAAATATCGTGATCCTTATTATACCAGTTATTCATTAAATGGTAATGAAATAACAATTAAAAAAAAGAACGAAGAAGATATATTAATCCCCATTAAACTATTATATAAACAGATGAATATTTTAATATTGTTTTTATTATTTAATTACTATAATTTAACCTACTTAAATTGCGATTTTATTGTTTATTAATGGTGACCGTGAAATATAAAATTAAATTAACAAAAAAAAACTTGAACTTTTAGATAATATATATGTCAGTGTTAATACAGTTTTATCGACCATAAAATTATCCAAATTAATTAATAATAACAAAACGAAAATTTACAAATAACTTCTTTGAAATACAATATTTTTTATAACACTTCAATCTAATTTACCTGATGATTGATAATCTATCTAATGACAAATAATAAAAATAAAACCTTGTCATAATATACGAGATTAAAGTTAGTTAAATTAAATATTTGAGCACTGTGAATTCTTTAGACTAGTTAAAAATAAATTCGTACTGTGTACGAAATACTTTCAAACATGAAATGAATTTCAAACATCAGAATATTTGAGAGAATTTTCTCCATTTGAACAAGGAAAAACTTCAACTTTTCAAAAAAAAATACTGATTTCTTCCAATAATACCACTTTATTTATTCATATATCGATAGTAAACCTGTTTGAATTCACGTAATGTCAAGATTTACATTAATTTCAACTGAATTAAATAAATTATAATCGGAGAATTATTTTTTTTGAATGAATTATCTCTTTTATCGATTCAATTAAATTTTTAAATTAATGTGTTTTCCTGTTTATATAAAAATATTGATCGCATGTCGAATGGGAGAAATTCAAAATATCATGAATTAAAAAGTAGAATTTACTCTTTACCAGAAGAGAAATACAACATTCGCTGAGTGGTTATTAAACACAGCAAGGGGTTCCAATTGGTTTTTATTGTATTTAAGGGAATACACTGGCCTGTCTGGTTTTTCGGATTCAGCGCCTTCGGCAAAGCCTTTCAGTTCGCTGGTGGCAGATTTATTGAAAAACTGAACTGAGGATTGTCGGACTGTGTATGAGGTCTTTAACAGTACATTGCGCAACGTGTAGGAAATGTATTAGGAATTTTATGTACAGGCAAACGTATCAATTTTCATAAAAATAAGGCGACCAACGTTTCCATATTTGTAAAATAAGTTCGTATTAAATTTCGTTTCAAATGGTCGCGTTGTTTTTTTGTCCACTTGTTGCACATTTACTGTTAATTATCGCATATTTCATATTACACTGATTGTTATTCAAATGTTGATAACGTATTTGATTTATTAGTAGTTGCATTTGATAAATCTAAATATAAATAATGATGAATGAAATTGTTTTTTTGTTAGTATTGAATAGAATATTATTTTATAGTTTCAACACTATTGAAATTCTATATATAGATAAATTGGGAAAAGTTGAGCGTCTTTTTATCAACAACTAACATAAATTTCAATTTTCAACCAGAAAAGTTGTGTACAGACTTTTCTTTTATTATCTGACTACACACAAAAAAAAATGGTATTTGTGATCTACAACAATGATATTGCGTCAAACCAGCATTACTACTATTTGAAATAAGGAAAAATTAATCAATTCGACACAATAAATACTTTCTCATATTCTTCAACTTTATATATTGTGCCAAGTGTTGTAATGAGAGCATGAATTTCGCATCATACTAACGAGGTCATACACACAAGTACACAGAACCGGACGTCATACAGATAGATGTTCATGTGCCTCTTACAACAGGTAAAATGAAATTACCCATGATAAGATAAACTGAAGAAGTGATCGAAAAGTATGATTAAACACATCAATTAATCATTTAAAATTTGTTTTGACTCAATTAAAATTCAATTAAATTATTTATTAATCATCAATAAATTGTAAAGGATAACTTTCCAAAATAAATAAATAAATAAATAAATCGTATAAAAGCTTTTTCAATTATAAATGACACATTAACACCTGGTTTATTAAATGACCTTTTACAAGCAACTTTTACAATATTTTGTCGATATGGTTCAAATAAAAACAGTCCAAACTGGGCAATAAATCATCTCGACATAATTTCGAAATCAAAAACACACAAGTCAAGCAACAGGTAGAGAGGACTGTCGAATATGATTGTTTTTTTATTACCATTTATATACAAATTGACGAATAAACCTCTAATGTCTTGAAGGTCCGGATTGCGTTATTTGTAAATTAATTCGATTCTGTTATATAGCTCGAAGGATGACCGTAAGCAACAGCAATCCTTGAGCAATCTCCTCATCTGGTATACAGGTTGTTTTCACAGATTTGATTACACTTGTCCCGTCATTTACACGGTACTTTCTATATGCAGTTCTATTTCTGAACAACCAATAATAGCGTCTCTTATTATATTTGCTGCCAAATCCATCAATAAAACCGGACTAACTGCTTGTTTAAAAAAGAAGAAATAAGCGGAGAACTGATAGCAAGTGTCCCAATTCAATCGAAAATAGAAGGATGGTAAATCATAAATACCAAAAAAAAATTTTAGAAGACCAACGATTATTTGTAAGATTTCTTAGTGCTTTTAGCATTCAATTTACAACACTATTTTCCCATCGCAAAAGTGTGTTTCTTCTCTTTATTGTTTTACTTAGACTCGATTTACGCGTAGGTATAGAACAACAATGTGAACTACTCCGTGTAAAATAATGTACTTAATCGGACTTTCGAAACGTGATTTTTAATAATAATTCGATTACACTAAAACGCTTAAAAAATCGTCAATTTGAAATGGTTAAGAAAAAACATTCAATTAAAAAGTCGGTATAATTTCTATAATCTTTCAATTTATTTCCCAAATGAATTATAGTTTATTTAAATATTTATGATAATATCATCATAAATCGAGATTTTAATTCTCTGAAATTTCTGGACCCCCTCTTCATTCAACAAAATTTGCCAAATGCTACAGGTCGTATTTTAATCGGTTAATAAACACAACACACAGACAATCTGACACTACCGCCGGCGGTTCTCATTTTGTCTGTTTTGAATAATTGCGGTTGGACGGTAGCAATTTGAAAAATTCTAATGTTAAAAAGAAAAACAACATTTATACATAGAGACGACCTTGCGATCAAATATCGTAGATGAACAAACAATCGACCTGGGGCGTCAACCAATAAATTGAACGTTATTGAAAAAAATCAAACAAACTGGTTGCAAACCGATGCCGAAATTTAGCGCCTCAGCAGAGCCTTAACAACGATCTCATTTCGATTGTTCTTTTTCGGATCTATCGTATTTAGGCTCTCATTAACGTCCCAAAGTGCTCATTCGTAAAAGTACTGTCCAAAAACGGAGGACCACCTAAAAAGGGAGATTTGAAAAGTCTAAATAGAATAGCACCTCAGTAAGTCCTCAAGTGTCTAAAGTGAAATAAAACGGAAAAGAGCAATAAAACTTTTAATGCTTTTAAGAATATTGCATTTATTGTGCAGATTATGGCGAGGAAGTACGCTGAAGTGCGGGAGAAGGGAGTATATTTTATGAGCAGGTGATGAACTAGATAAATAGCAGATGTATTCGGGTGAATGTGGAAGTGAGACAGAATAATTCTTTCGTCCAACCCTATAATCGTACTTCTTGAATCACCGTCTAGATGCACAGTTTAAGTTAACAAAAAAATTGAATTTTTAATTTAAAAAAAAATAGCTAATAAGGATGTGAAAATTAACTTTGCCCTGTTGGCTCACTGATATTCTGTCAATAACATCTCTAAATACCACAGAAATCGCCAACAATGAATGAAATTGTGAATTTGTCGATGGTTGATAAAATATCCAAGACAAAATTAATTCAAAAAGCTAAAGTTCTAGCGCAAGCTGATAAGTCAGTTACTCGCAAAGAATTAGATGCTATTAAGGCGCTAGCCATTTATATTTGGTCCCCAATAGCACCTCAATTATGCAAATCGTAGAAAGACCACCTATTTGAGGTGCTATTTGAGACTTTAGCCATTTTTATTTGGTCCGCAATAGCACCACAAAAACCTAAAATTCACAATCCAAAATCTGAGGCGTTTAAGGTGCTACTGAGATGTTATTATTCGTTCAAAATTAAGTCCCCCAAATAGAGTCTCAAGTGTGCAAATCGTCAAAAAAGCCCCTGTTTGAGGTGCTATGGAGATACTCAATTATACTGTGTTTATTACTCTATATGATTCAATATAAACTCAATCAATTCAGTAATGGGTAATTGACATATTAATAAAACAAAGCAAAAAAACAATTATTTTAGAAGAACAATTGATTAAATAATTAATTCACACAAACACACACACACATACACACACACAATCAACAAATGAATGAAACAGTTAAGGTGACAAGTTTGTTGAACTTGAACAAACATTGAGCAAATTTTAACTGTTCATGAAAACAGAACAATGATAAATCATACAGATAAAGAGAGATAGATATATATCTAAAGAAAAAAACGTGACAAACTGTTCTATCTAACAATTTCTTTTATTTTCTACAGGTTTTCAAACATAGATTTTTAGAAATTAATTACCCATCACGAATATATACGCATATTGTATTTGACGATGCATGCAACTATATCATGGACAAGTTGCCAACATCAAGCAACACCTAATTATAAATACAGTCAAGGTCTTTTTGACGCAGTAGAGAATAAGTAGAACAAACAGTAGTTCTATCCTAAACATCATTACATATTAAAAACACATCAACTAGGACAAATTTAACAAGAAGTTACCATCATTAATAATTGATTCAAAATATATACAGATAACAACAGATGCCTTAGATAACATTTATTAAAACATTTAAATTAAACATTGCAGTCTAGAAATGAGCTGGAATAAATAATCAACCAGCCTCGCATACACACAACATGGACCTATTGCTGTTTATGACTTGTTCTTATTGCACACGTGTATGAATAAGATTGTGTGTCAACACACCCATGTCTAGTAGAAAACTATTAAACAATGATCAAAATTTAGAATCACGAATATCTTAAGATTTATGAACACAAAAAATTATCCCCCAAAAAAAAATATTATTAGCGTTTTAATTATTGTTGATATTTCAAATAGAATCGAACAGGAATTTCGAATATAATTTGATCAGTAATTTTACGTTAACAATACAATTACGTCATTGCCTTATAAATATGCCTACATTATAACATTATTAACGTACTGTTACCATTATTGATTGACAACAAAATTGAAAGGTTTTAGTGAAGACCTTCTTATGTTACTACACAGATGAAGAGAATAATTTTCAAAGGAACTGTGTGTATTATAATAATGTTGAAGCTTTTAAAATACACTAGAAACATAATTTAATATCAGTATTTATGATTAAGATATTATTAAACAAATAGATAGATAAACGGATATAGATAGTAGCACCATGATACAGTAATCATTTCCGTTATGTATTAAGAGAGTATAAAAACCGGAAGTCTAACCGAACAAAGACAAAAATTCACCTTTCGCCATCTGTTGTTACATTCATTATAATACGATAAAATATTTATTATTTAGTTTATAAATAATATTCAAGAAATAGTATCCTTTAATTTCTATCCTATATAGTAATGCTAATTTGTTTGATCTATATACTTTCGCTATATCAAAAGGGAATTATTTAAAACATACTACAGTTTGTCGATATTAACAACATGAAATTTAAGGGCGTGTGACCGTGACCCTCAATAAAAATTTATTATCCTTGTGGTAATATCAACAAAACACAATTAGGACAGGTTAGTTACATTGTTTGTAAAAACACATCATTCTCAGGGGAAGGTTTCGTTATATCCGAACTTTTACAAAACATTTTGAACTCACACAATTTGAAACTCTGCCAATTGTTGATTGATTATAAAAGACAATCATACATAGTAAATGCCGTATTGTTAAGTTCGAGTAAATGCAGATTGACTATTATCTATACAACAGAGGCTTTAAGTTGATCATTTCCATGATAGCAAAGTATAAAACGATCAATTCATCAACACTAGTATCGATAATAAATCATAAGTTTTAAACACAGTATTGACATTATAGTTATTGAACAGTTTAATATGTGTGCATCTATAACGATAATCGATAACTGAATATTAAACATCAGCCGTTACTAAATGAATTTCTTACAATAATAGAAATCGACTCATCAAAACTCGATACTACTTTTTAAAAGGATTAATTCAACGTCCCGTACAGCAGGCGCCCTTGTGCAATGTTGACGAATTATTGTTTGTTTGTTAGGTATATGATCGTTTTTTACTTATGAGATTTGAGGCTTTTTGGCGCCCCTAAAACCTAGGCGCTGTCGTGGCCCGAAGGACTTTACATTTATGTACGGCCTGCTGTAACGTACCTATATTCAGGGCCGTCCTAAGATATTTGCCGTTCGTGGGCTACTAACAATAATGCACCTCTCTTCACAAGAAAATACACGGGAGGGGGAAACAAGAAAGGGGTAACTATAATAAAAATATAAATATCTGGTCGCCTTACGGTTAGAAAGGTCCTGTCTATATTATAGTTGAATCGGAAAAAATGTGTGCAAAATTTTCATCGAATCGAAAAACGTTGAAAAACGCTTTTATGTTTTAAAAATTGTGCATTTTTACAATTAAATTAACACGCCACTTTATGAAGTGTTAGATATTACGTTTATCATGTGTTTTAATGCGTTGTTAGATGTATACATACTTTAATGAAATTGCTTTTCTAGTATTCCGATAAGAGAGATATCAATATGTCGAATTGTCTTAAGAATGTGTAAAAGTCGGTTTTCTTAACGGGCAGCGATTTATCAATAATTAAATTAATTAAATAATTAAACACAAAACAACAATTATTTCAGTTATATTTACGATTTATAATCAACTGAATTGTTCGTGAAAAAAAAATTAACAAATTCAATGATGACATGTAAATTATTAGATACATGAACTCAAAAATATAGAAATTAAAATAATAATCTACATACATACCGGAGAATTCAAATTAGAGTTTGTGTGTTTGGGATCTTACTGACTAAATATTCAACACTTCAAAGAGGTTTATCTAACTACTGAGACACATAAAACTGTCGCATTGAAGTAAAGTGACAACCGTTACATATTGTTAACGATAAATCTACCACCTTGGTTTTAATGAAAGCTTCCCCAACAAGTAAAAGAAATATTATAAACGGCCATTTATCATTATATCCACACTTGACAACGATGATCAAAAACAAAACATTATTCTATTATAATGTGGTCACTAATTTATTTCAAAATACAGACCAAAGATATGAAAATCCCCCATTTGAATGAATTCTTCTTCCCCTTAATAACCAGCATATAAAAATAGAATACCAAAATATACTCTTCTAAAGGAAAATATATCTATTTCACACATTTATTATACGGGAAAAAAAATCTGTATAAATAGAAGATTTATGGTTATTAAAAAAAGAAGAAAAGTATTGCAATTTTTTCCCCACATCTTATGAAATCTTTTCAAACACGTTTTACTCCAATGCTTTAACTACTAGTTTGACTACTAATTACATAATCAGAAATTACACTGGTCCATTTGTCAAAAATTTAAAATAAAATAAAACATAAATATGCAAATGATTTTTTTTTGTATAAATGAATTTATAATTAGTAAAACAAACAAAATCAAAATAAAACTCACCTCGCAACAAATATGTTGCTAATACTTGTGGAAGTATAAATGGATTATTTGGTAAACTAAAATTAAATTGTGACATTAATGGTGGTAGTAGTGGCGGTGGTGGTGGTGGTGGTGTTGTTGTTGTTGTTGTTGATGATGATGATGATAGATAAAAAGGGATTTGATTATTTCCAATAATTAAATGATGATTACAATTCATTCTTTCATCAATTGACATTTTACATAATTTACATGAAGGCAATTGAATTTTCATATTTATTAATATATTTTTATCACACAAATATAATCACAACAAACTGCACAAAATTATAGTAAAAATATATAATAGAGTAATTTTCTTATATATATATATTTTTTTTAATTTAAATTCATCACAGAAATGCTGGATCACTGTTATAACAATTAGGCACTGGTTAATGTTTCAAAAAAAAAACAAAAACGAAAAAAAACGGAATTGGATCACTTTATAAAATGATGTGATGTAGAATTTGTAAACCGTTTATCAACTATGCAACACTTATGGTGAATTTCCGGCTGCATAGCAGACGGAAAAACTTGATAACTGAATAGGTGCATTTACTTTTTCTCTATGTTAAATAAAAACAATAAAAATCCGTTTGTTGCTGTTCCTGTTGTTGTTGCTATTGCTGCGATTCAGTCAGGCGTGCGAAGCCTGCCGTTTGTGGTTTAATTTAATGAAAAAGCACTAGAAATTGTGAAGAATAAAGCGAAGACGAACAAATAACACAATACATTCCACACGATTTTCACATTTATACCACATATATATCCACATTTAAATGTTAATCATTTTAAAAATCACAAATAATTCTCGTCAGAAGAAACAGAAACAAATCAGGAACGCAACTTTATAAAAAAAATAAAAATAAAAACACAAAATAGACACACATACAACACGCTCTGTGTCTAAACCTCAACTAAACTAACCTTTTGCTATATAAACCTCGATCATTTCTCTCTCTCTTTGAGTACGTTCTTAATGTTTCCACCAATCAAATTTGTGGATTTCCGATGACGTTCAATGACGTAAATGGAGCTTTTGTAAGTGGCGGTCTCCCACTTAATCGTCTACTTAAAAAGCTCTTTTCGCATTTCTCGACTATTTAAAAAGATATATTTCAAAATACTAATATAACCAATTTGATACACAAATTAATTATATTCTAATCACAAACTGTATTTTATTTATTAATAAAATTTATTGCTATTAAATTGCTATAAAATTTAATAGAATAGTAATTAAGTGGAACGATGCAATAATTAATGAAAATGTGATAGAAACGAATCGAAGGTTCTATGAAAATTTGTTTTTACACCACCTAATTTCTTAACAATATAAAATAAATCTATAAATATACTCTTCTTGTATATATATTTTTTTGATGATTAACCGGAAGACCCACAGGATGCGTGTTCACTGAAACGGATATCTCCGGTTTATCATCAATAACGAATCTTCTGTTGGTTGGTGTGTAGTAGTATTCTTGTTTTTTTTACCTCCTCTTTTAAAGGATAATAAAACTGAATTATAGGATCATTTTTTTGTTTGTTTTGTTTTGTATTCGATAAAAGCTTGTATTTCAATTATTAATTAAAATCGAAGCAATATCACTCCATTATTTGACGTCATATCTTTTTTATATACAAGAGTTAAAACGCCCACGCACGTACACATTTATTACTATATAGATATAGATATACGCTGTTGTTTGCTACTACCTACACTTTAAATTGAGATGAACACTATACGTTGTATATGTGCCACCGCCTACAAAGTTTTCACCATCAAACCAAAAAAAAACAACAACGAGATAATCAAAGAACACAAAAGAATCGGAAATTTACAACAAGATTTTTCAACACTTGTTGCGAATATTCTACGATTTATTTATGGTTATAATAATAATAATAAAGGAAAAAAAAACAAAACGAATATGGTATAAAACAGTCACTTCCCTTCATTCGGTATTATCAACCAAATATTGTGTGTATTTGTTTTTTGGCATGTTGCCTGGAAAGTGGGTGTAGTTCTCCATAAATTTTCTGATAAGAGACACTACACTTTTCGTGATAGAACATTTAACAATAACCACCTCATATAATAATAAATAATAGACAATAATAAAGAACATATATATATCTAATAATACCGCTATAATTTAGTTACTCTGATAATTGATAGATAATTCGTACGTTTTTGCTTATATGAAATATTTGTGTTTTAAATTGATGAAGGTAAAAACAAAAAGGATGGAAATTATGGAAAAATCGACCTAAATTTATATGAATGTAAAAACGAAATGATGAATAAATATAGGCGACAAGCAGACCGGCGTCTGCCAAGTGAACAAACGATCAATGCGATAAGAGGATTATAGACACGGGACGAAAATTCTGATATGGAATATAATACAAGATATCATTTTTCTAAATGTAATATATTCCTAAACATTTATAATAATAATAATAATAGGATTACAATTGGAAATTTCGACAAGATCGGTGCTTGAGCAAGAAACACATAAATATCAACTAACACAAGTTTAAAGCCATTTTCATCCCGGGTATCCTCATATAATGTTCGCCGATATTTAACAATACGACCGTAATACAAATATGCTTAAATAAATCCTACCAAATACATGAATTATGTACAATATTCGATTTGCTATGGAATATAATGAATGTGTAACCTGGAAAGTAGTTGAATTCACCGTTTATCCATGGATTTAGGTATAGTTTGTCTATTCCGAATGGATCGACTTAAATAACTTTGTCTCGTTGAAATAGGGAAAATATTGGACGATCATTCGGACAATTCCCTATATAAGTGTATGCACTATCTGAAAGCAGATGAGCAGATGAGCAGATGAGCCAAATCGGCCTAACTAAACTGGACGAAGTATAACAAAAGTGCCCCTGTTAATAGAACTGTAATTAATCAATTGTTTGCTGATCAAAAGTCAAACAGCAGCGATAATGTCAAATTTTATTCGAAGACACTGTTTGCCACTGTCAAGATAATCGTAGCAAGTTTCACACTAATTTTACGGCGAGATAAATCACAGAAAAACAAAGTTTGCCAGTTGAAGACATAGAGAACTTGTTGCTTTCGTGCTCTCGCAGGCATTTTTAACATTGTTTACATTAAATTTCGTGTAATTTATTTAAAGATACAAAAAGATTTCAGCCAAATATAAATTGTAATTATGCAGTTGTTAAAGAAAATAGCAACAGCAAAAATAGTCTCATTTTTATGATCGAAATGTTGTTTATTTTACAAATAAATATCCGGCATTATTTTATGATGGAAGCTCTGGGGAACACCTAAAGAACTATTTTAATTTATTGGAATAATAGAAATTTTTCAAATTCACGTGTTCGTCTCTATGACTTTTTCCAATTGATAATGAAAATTAAACAAAACGAAAAACCCATTGTTATAGATAGAATAGGTGGAATTTTCATTAAATCATACCTCAATACTAACAGAATTTCACCTTTGATAAAAACACATTATAAACAAATGATGTTAATATTTAAAAAAATCCTAATATTCTATTCTATATCCTATTATTTAGTTTAGGTAGTAACATCCGTTACTGTAAACCTATCTATAGAAGTATTTTTTTATATTCTTGTAACATTTACACAATAATAGGTAGATGCTCCTGAACACTCAACATCAATCCTGGAGAGTTCACAGGTATAAAATAGATATGAATGAAATCTAACTCTTACCAAAAAGATATCCGTTAAATTTGTCTTTTAATCTTTATTATTATTTTTTCTTAGTCTTCTCTTTCACATCTTTTCGTCCACTTAATATTCAAATATATACCCTCTTTCTCCCATAATAACATGCATTTAAATTCAAATCGAGCAATGACGATATTATGCCCCGATTTCAATTGTAATAAACGAAAAGAATTGAATAGTCTGTAGACAAATGAGATTATTGCCTATACAGGTAACATGTTATAAATAGCATCATTTTTACGAAACTAATATATATAAAAGCAATTATCGAACGATTTTCGACAATAACTCATTATATTCTCTTAATGAACGATTCAAATTAATTAATTAATTTGTCGGAAAAATATCGACTCACATACACAGGTGGTGTATTGAAGATTTATATCATTTTCCAAAGTCGTTTATTATAGTATGATTAAGTATAGTTTATAAGCGAGTTCTACTGCACTCTTTTCTTTTTTCGTTCATTAATCTTAATCGAGACACGTATACCTTTATAAAATGGCACGTGCCACCATCACAACCACTAGTCTTATTTGTCTTCTTTTATATTTATAATAAAGATGATACGAATGGATAAATAATAGTTGTGAAGGAGATGGAAGATTTTTGTCTGCGGGGGCAGGTGTTGTGTTGTGTTGGGCCGACCACAATAGGACAGGTGATATCCAACAAAACTACCTACTGTTCTGTCATATTTTTTAGATTCTTGTTAACAAATGTGTATACACATACACACAACTAGTGGTATTTAACGGAAATTTAACAATGCATGTTTGTCTATTAAATAGAAAATTGACCCAAATATAGATATAAAACGGTATTTTTAAATAATGCACCATTCTACAGTATGTAAAAACATAAGAATTGACATATTTTACGTTTCAAACATTGAAACGAAAATCTATAACTAAATACATCCAAACCAGGCGCATATGCTGGAAAACGTGCATAAGATGTAAACGTAAATTAATTCGTATAATAGCACATACCAAGTTTTTTCAGAAGGAAATATTGATTTGAAAATGGTTAGAGTAGCCGTTGATTTTAACCCTAAAAAAAAGTACTTTATAAGGCATCTTCTGTTCAATTTCTTTCGATAAAGAATGGGCTGGAATCGAAATATTGACCATGATAAATAAAACACCTCAAACCATCATGGAGTAAGTGTTCTTTTCTCTCTTACAAACACACGTAAAGCACACATATACATCATCAATTATTACCAATTATTAATAATGCCCAAAATGATGGAAACGAAAAACGTATGTATTGCATTTATTTTGTACTTATATGGATTTAAAAGAAAATGAGAAAAATTAAACGAACCGGAAATGATTACATCCTGGATGTCAGGTGATTTTGTAAGTTGATCAGTTGCAAAAAAAATATATATCACCAGAATAATCAATATATAAATGAAACGAAATAATAACAAAGCTGTTATGTTATAAAAATAAAAATTTTGTAAATCTATATTTATGATTCAAACATTTTACAATCTATATTGAAAAGTGTAATTTGCCATTCGAAAAAGCTTATGCCGCTTGAAAAGCGAATGTCTGTCTATATAAGTTTTGGCTTTTCTAATCATAAAACCAGCCCTCGACAATTGTGTAGTTTCTTAAAATTTGCAATAAAGCCTGTCTGGGAATAGGTAATAAACAAGTGGCCATTAACAATAAACTCTTTGGAAATATATTTTTCGAAATTTCTATATATTCATGCGTGGACACAAAACAGAATGTTTACAGGTAAAATAATTTCGTTTTGGATTTTAATCATAAATGTGGAAAAGACAAAATTCTTGATGAAGATTCGTGAAAAACATCAAATCAAAATTGCAAATGCTGACACAATATTGCGCTAAAACCGTTCGCATGTTTTGGCTGTATCTTCATTATTAAAGATACCCTATGTAATATAAAACAACGAATATACAGGTTCGGCCAATTCAAATAGAAATTAAAACGATATAAGTAGTTTTTAGCACGTGTACATCATATTCTAGACGATAAAGGCCAGTCCTGTATACGCGTTTTAATGCATATAATTGTAATGCAAAAGGTTTACACACATTATGATTATACACATTTATGTATAAATAATCTTTATTACATAAAAGATTATTATTGAGATGATTTTCTATTAAAATGTAATAGTAGTAAGCCACGGTTTAATTTGAAATTCCAATTAAAATAAATGAATAAATTATTGAATGTATCAATCATGAAAATTATGTAATATCAACTTTGGCATGACCATATCACAAACTGAAATTATTAAAGTCCAATGTGAACGTGTTTATATACCTATGTACATTTTTCCCCATTAATCTAAATATGAATCTAATTTAAAGTTTTAATATATCTAATAAAAAGAAATTGACAAACGTTGTAAAAACTAATGTATAGATGTAAATCTTTACATTTTAATTCATCACATTGATATTATTCATCGTCTTATTTTAAATCAAGCAGAAAACCAAAATGGAGATAAAAGGGAAACGGTTGTGACTCCTTTTTCTCCGGTAGCCAGCTGTCCGGAGCAGCTGCTAACCAACAGAGACTTGACGAGGAACCGAACCATACATACATATATCCACATATATTCATATAATACAACACCAACAACAACAAAAATATATCCTCTCAACAAGTATGCAATATAACAACAATAACCGTTTAATTTTATTTAAATAAACCGAATTAATTGCCAGATAGTTTAAATGGAATGTTAGAAAATTATCGCAGGAATTTCTAAGAATTTCTCAAGAAAAACCCCTCGAATTTTCTTAACTTTTCATCAATATAGTCACTAATTGAATCTTAACATCAAATATATGGATCTTAAACTATTATAATGCCGATTCATGTGACATTTTAGGAGAAACAATCAAATATTTACCTATTTGTGATGTCAGGATCATAGCGAACATCTCCTATCCGTTGACAAATAGTCCCAATAAGAAATAATAAAAACAATATAACAATAAATAGATGAAACATAAAAACACTTTCACAAAACAGTAATAACAGTCACATTTTCAATAATTTTATGGATCCCATCACTAATTAATGATAGTAAACAATAATAATAACACTTCAAAACAGAAACATTTAAAACAAAAATAGTCTTAGATATAAACCACCACCATCACACATTTACAGCCACAGAAATAACGACAATGCGACTATAACGTACTGTCATAATAACGTTATTGATGAAAATAACAACAATTGACACGTGGTTTCCAACAACAACATTTCCACATAGATAACTATCTAAACAATATTTAATTAAAACAATAAATCTTATGATTTTTAATCAATTTGTAACGGTCCAAATTGCTTTCTAAAATTCGTATAATTAATTACGTATACGATGAATTTTACGTTAATTATTAAATGAAGAGCGGGTTCTTTATTAAATCATTTTTCTCACTACAGCTATATTTTTGTTTCTAATACACCAGAATTTGAATCTCTAGAAACGTTCCATCGAATGTACAATGAACCCGTTATGTCGGACTATATCGGCTATGTTCGATTTACAATACATACCTATATTGGAATATTTAAAACTCTCATTGCCGAATTGTTACGATCCTGTCTTGTAACATAATGTTTATAACGCATGCGCTATTAAGTATACATAAATTTATTTAATGGATAAGTAGCAGTAGATAGCAGTTTTGAATAATTTTGCTAGATAATAATTCACCATATTCACATCAGTTTTCAGTTTAATTTTATTTGAAATTAACTAAGGCCTAATTCAGATTTACGGTCAAGGCACAGTTAGGATCACAATTCAAAATACGACGTGTAGTGGACGTGTAATCGAATTTAGTTGGGAACACAATCATGCCGTTTTCTATACAGACAGTAAAGTTACAACGGATTTCGGTACATCAGATGCTTCAGAAGAATGATCAAGATGAAGGCGAATCTTTCACTCTATATCACCACAACCTGTTGATGAATTTTATATGTTCATCCAATTTTTACACGATAGATACGTTCCCAGAGGTTCTGTGTCAAAAAAACATACTGCTTTGATGGCAATATAGAAAAGATTCCTCCCCCGCACAAATTGCGAATGGAAAGGAACACAATCAGGTATAACTGCTTAGTTGGAAAACATGTGGAAACACCTGCCAACAGCTTCAACTAAAAGAACATCTTCTCAATAATTTTGATTGACTTTAGTTGACACGCTGACTACAAATTGATAGATTCACATCACTAGACTAAAGAAGCGTTCACATTAGACTGATCACGATCGCTCCCAAATTGATCGTGGACAATACGATCAAAACTTGACTGAATCAATACTGACGACAGTGATGTTCATTTTTGATAAATACATTTGCTTAGAAGCTGAAAAATACTGCCTGTTTTTTGGAATATATTAAAAAATTTACAATCATCTGTTAAATTGTCTAAAGAACGTTAATATTTAATGATCTTTCCATTTTATCTGTCTAAAATTTTCAACATATTTATTCATGAAAGGGAAAGAGAGAGAAGCAAAACAAAACACCACTCAACATCAGTTTTCCAACACTACTGTTTAGTTTTGTGCAAAAATGATTACTGAATCATTATTCATAAACACGAAGTGGAATAACCACTGATATATTTATATTTTTTAATATTAAAACGAAACATTTTGTTCATATGTAGACAGTTTTTAGATATAACAAAATTTCGTGTATACTTTGGAATATATCAAGACTTTATCAATATAACAAACATGTTTTCTTCTAGACGAATTGAAAGATTAATTCAGCAAATTGTTTGTTCTTTTTTTTTGTAATTCACCTAAGACCATTGCATATTTGTTTCTATTTACTTTTTTGTTTTGTTAGTTGCAACAATATTTATTGAAGCGGAAATTGTCGAGGTAAAATGCATGGAAGTTTTTAGTTGTTTTCTGTTACAAGCTAACCTTGAATTATTAAAAAAAAAATCCAATTAAATAGCACGATGTTTAAGCCGATTTGATCGAATTTTGAAAATAATTCTCCTGTTTTTCCCCCCTTTAAAAAATAAGAGATATTAAAAAATTACAACTTGTTCTATTTCAATTAACTTTATAAATGAATATTTTATAATTATTTCCTTGAAGTAATCGATAAAGTAATAAGACTTAATATTTAGATATAATAATCATTTAATAAACCACGTTTTGTTGTCACTTTCCGCTATGCTACGTTAAATTCACAGTAAGGCATTGCATGTTAGTTACGTTACAAACAGCATTTGTTATAAAGTCTCGTCTACACAAAAACGCATTGTGACGGCAACATATTGCAAGTGTTGCTGACATTAGTTGTTCGCAACCCATAAATTTGCATCGTTAGTATGGAGATACACTAGCGAATGTTCAGCTCGTCTAATCTATCTCCACCCTTAGTATCTGTCTAATGGGTCTTTTGTTTACATTTATGTATCTCGACACTAACTACTAACTATAAAACGCATCTTCACTTGATACACGTTGCTTCCAACATTCATTTGATCTTTATTGATTTATTGCTTTTTACATGGAGCAAAGTTGCGAGTGTTGCTTGTCCACATGTAAAGTTGGTGTTGCTATCTAGCAAAATTTTAATCTTGATCATCAATAATTTGCCGCTTATAATTTTTATTACGAACATAACTTTTTATATTATTCAAAATTCGTAAAAGATAAGTTATCATTTTTTTTTGTACTCGTTAACCCTTCACGTGTACTTAAGTCAGTTTTATTTCATTATCTTATCAGTCTATTGTCTTAAACCATATTTGACAATCTGGATATACTCAAACTGAATTTATAAATTAGTAAACAATGGTAATAATTAGTGTTTACATAAAAAATATGTGATGTGTATCAAAGCTTTTGATAGTGTGTCTTCTGTAAAATTCATAAAAGATTTGTAAAAATTGAAAGAAATTTAAAAACGACTTGTGTTAAGAAAAAAAATCATCTTATATGACATCTCATAAAAACGTTCTATAAATAGTTGGAAAATTGAAAATCATTAAAACATTAGATTGATGATGTCTTAAAAGCCTTTTAATTATAACGAAAATTTACTACTTAATGTATATACATTATTATATTTTTATCACTAATTAATATTCCAAATAATGTGACTCAATCGAGGAAAATTAAAATCGTTCATTTGATCTTTAGATAAACTTCAATGTTATCCAACAAAACAAAAAAGACCACCAATTACTGATTCTATAAATGAAAAGAAAAACGATTGCACGTTTTCATGCTGATGATGATATATTTCGTTATTGGAAAATTGGCTCAAATTTCCGGTAAACTGTATGCGGTTAGATTAAAATATCGAGAGAAGAAAAAAAATCTGTAACATTTTCATTGTTTACCTTAAAATCGTTACGGACTTTAATAATGTACAATTTATGCAGACCAGAAAAAAAACGAAAACTAGTTACAAAAGAAAAACGTAAAATAATTTACTAAACATGTTGATCGTCCATGCGAAAATAATTACACCAGCAGTTCATTGGATCTAGTTTAAGAGATTTTTACATAAGAAAATTTCCGAGATATTAATTGAAATATCAATTTCAATTAATCAGTAATGGTTTTTCTTCTTTTGTACAATTTCCCGTTCTTTATAACGAAATAAAGAGAATAGAAACAATCAAGGGAGCATCTTTCCAGACATTTGACAACTCAAAAATGAGAATCTAATATCAAAGCAAAAAATAAATAAATACGAAAACAGCAACATTTCAATCTGAGTTATACTTTCAATGTTACAATAGAAGAGAAAGAATATACCTAATGTTACTGGAATAGTTTTTCATTATTAAAATTCCAATTTTTCTATCAATAGGCATTTGGAGATGCCACAAACTGAACAACAAACAGTCACTTTCTTTAGACACAACAAGACTTAAGTAAGTTTTATAAAAATAAATTGTACAACGAGACGTGTAGATGGAAATGTTAGAAAAACATGGGTAAAAAGATGAGTGGTTCACTCTTATGTTGTTATCTCGTCCACTTTGTCAATTGCCAGACCGATTTGCATTCCAACTGACAGTCGGAATCCGAATAATCAGAATTATAGTTGGATTATGTTGGGTTTTTTTTTGAGATTTTTTCTATAAATACGGAATTTTTATTACCAAAAAAAATGTATTATGATCCAATTCCATCGAACAGGAGATTGTACTGCTGCATTGGATAGTGTTTCAACAGTACTGCAAGACGTTATAACGTGATCAATTTTACAGTATCTTCACAATGTTCTTATAATCAGGTTTTATCGATCGATCAAAGAAAATAGAACGTACATATGTTGTCGAAGTAGCAAAGTTATTTATTACTTTGGAAACATTATTTTCGTGTACCTTCGTTAATTACCCATAAAGAATTTGAGGCCTTATATTGCCATATTCATATAACGCGGATTCGCATAACGCGTTGTGAAATTTGCAACAATTTACCTAATAAAACGCTATAGAAACATTCTACTGCTTTTTATGTATAAGACACAACATTGAAATACCACAATATACCAATATAGAATTCATCTGTCTCTCGTATAACACGGATATTTACTGTTTACAACACATCCAATGTTGGTAAACATTTCTTAAAGATGACATTTCCATCAAATATTTAAGAGGAAAGAGAACGAATTCGAAGAAAATTGTTTAGATTTAGTAAAATGACAACAAAAATGCCCAATTACATGAAAGTGGATTTACAAATAAACTCAATTAGAAAAAATTACAATTACGAGAACAAAAAAAAACAGGTCTCAATTATAAATAATTCCGCGCTTTTATCATTCATATTAAAAGTGTTATAATTCATAAAGTCAAATCAACTCTCTCTCTCTCTCTCTCTCGTTCTCCCTCTGTGTATGTGTGTTTTTAATAAAAGCTCGTTTTGATCACGCAATTTAATCAACTTGTAAATATAGAAACGATAGAGGAACAAGCGAGAAATGTATTGTCGCATTAATTAATTAACTATATAAAAATATTGTATTGATCTTACCGTGAACATAGCTTGATTCACCAGATAATGGATGATGATGGGCAGCTGCAGATGGTGGTGGCGGTTGTGGTGGTGCCGATACTGGATGATGGTACGTTGGTCCTGTATGTGGTGTTGTAAAAGCACTTGAACAACCATGCCGTCGATTTGGTGATAATGGTAGAACATGTTGAGATGGTGCTGGTGGTGGTGGTGGTGGTTGTGGCGGTGCAACTGGTGGTCCCATATGTTGATGATGTGATGGTACCCCATGTTGGATTGTACCAGATCCTGATGGTGGTTGCATATTTGATAGAGCATCCAATGGTGTGTACGATTTACATGACGTTAATGTTTCACTATTACTCTAAAAAATAATTAATTTTCATCAAAATTCAGCGATTTGAATACGTTTAAACTTACATTGTCTTGTGTAGTGTTGGTTGATGATTGTAAAAGTGTTTCAGTAGCAACTGCAGTAGCTGCTGTTTGTGTATGGCTAGTAGCTGATATCCTGTATTGCATACCAGCTATACTGCAATAGCCTTCATGATGTGTTGACCGTGTTGTACTGTTAACGTACACACCAGTTATTGTAACATCAGTATCTTGATTTAAGATAACAGCCACTTTTTTATTTGGTGATGCACATACTTCAATCAATTTATTATCATCCTCCTTTTTGATATTACTATCAAAATCTTTACTATTTTGTTCATCATCTGTTATGAAATAATCACTGGAATCCTCAGTTTCTGAATAGTCCTTTTTTGGATTTGTACGTTTCTCAACTGAATAACTTGCCGCTAATATAGCACTAGCATTTAAACTGGCCATACGTTTCCTAACGACCATATCTTTCAAATCCATTATTAATTCGGTACGATTACGGCGACGTTTCTCTGTTTTCTTACCACCATCACCATCATCTTTATTATTATTATTATTGTTATTGGTGATGCTTTGTTTCGTTTCTTTTTTAATTTTCGCTTTTGTTTTCACATCTCCACCACTATTACTTTCATAACCGCTATTATCATCCGAACTGGATGTTGTATCATGCATATCCCAATGTTTACCAAATGCTCTTAAACCAGGTACACTGCGTAATGTTCTTGTGCATGGTATTGCCTCATTTACCGATTTCCGTACATCATTCGATTTATCTTTATCTCGCTTATCATTGTCAACTGTATCCAATAATGTATTCCTTGTTTCATTCTCATATAAACAATGCACTTTTGCTAATGCATTTAGTGATGCAACACGGTGACGTTTTGGACCATTCCAGAAATTAAACAATTTCATCTTGCGCGATTTATCTTTATTGGCTTGTTGTTTGATATTATCTTTGGCTTTGTTTAGTAAACGCTTCTTCATTATTGCAATATTTGATGATTTTTCCGATTTGCGATTCAATGATTTCTTTTCATTATCGGAATTTGGTTCGTGTTTTATTTTAATTCTCTTCAATTGCTGGTCATCAGTTGTATCATCATCATCGTCACTGCGTGTTTTTCTTTTGTTTGATGATTTCGTTGGTGGTGGTGGTGTTTTCTTTTTAACAACTTTCACTGATTTCCCCTTCGGTTTAAGTGTATCATTTTTCGGTTTTTCTTTGCTCGTATCATCACCTTTATTCGATGATTTTTTCGCTTTTTTACAATTATGTTTAATTGATGATTTTGTTGGTTGTTTTAATGCGCGATTTGCTTGTTTTAATAATTTCTCGATTGTTTGTTTTGTTTTAATATCATCGAATTTCGTTTTATCACAATCTGATTTTTGTGGTGGCGGTGGCGGTGGTGTTGATTTGTTGTTTGTACAAGATTTTTTTGTTTTCGTTTTAATTTCACAATTTTCATTTTTGATTTTTTTCGATTTATTTTTAACAATAATTTTCTCCTTTTTAACATCATTTAAATTTGGATTGTTTTTGATGATTTTCGTTTTTCTATTATTGTTGTTGGTTTTCGTTTCTTTTAAATTTGGTTTTATTTTGGTATCACTGTTTTTAATTGTCATTTTCTTAACGGTACGCTTCTTCGTCATACTTTGTTTTTTTGTTAAACGTATCGGTGTTAATTGTCCTTTAATAACAAACGAAATCGTCTCAGACACATAATCCTTTTCAGATTTGTTTAAAGTTGGAATTTTCTTAGTCTTATTATAATTCGTTTTCATACCTATTAATGGTTTTTGTTTTCAATTCGATCACAATTATTTATAATAACATTAATTGAGGCAAACGATCATCTTCACATCGATTTCGTGTTGTTGGAAGGCAGTTAGATAGTTGCAATATTGTTATGTAATTTTTCTGTTGATTCAATGGAAATTATAAGGACATTATTGCTGGTGGCGGTTCGACAGGCAATATCCACTATGTGTATACATGTACTCCTAGATTGGAACCTGCGCCTTTTGCTTTGATAAGGACACCCCTGCGGCCCCTTCCATCGATTTACCCCCGAAGAAGGCGAATCTCTTTGGAGGTCGTGAAACAAATACACGTACAATAAATGTAGATACACACATATACGTAGGCGCACAATTGTAAAATACACTAATTTTCAAAATTTCCCCCAATAAAACGTTTACAAAGGGAACTTTTCCAAATGAACAACACTGGCAGTTGGAACGCAATGTTTACCTTTTGATTGAAAATGACATATCTTTACACACACACACGCACACACACACACACACACACACACATGCACATTATTGGAACATTTTGACTAAACAGCGAATTTACACGGACACAGGTACATAGACAAAGCACTTAACATTGTCACAATTTGAAATAAATCGATTTGAAACATTGCAATTATTGAAATGATTGTGGTGCCATAGATTTTGTCCTCTGTTTTTTTAACCAAACAGAAAAAAAAACTTTCTAACAAGATTGTACGAAACGATCTCCCCGCCCTAGATACGTGCCACTTGAATGACAGTCCACCATTTTAAGAATCATACCAATTTCACCACAACCACGACATCTATCAACAACTAACAGTTAAATCGATAATACAGATCACCGTTTGAATATAAACGATTTCCCCAATAATAAATCAATAATAAGTACGTTCCATCACAATTTTCTGTTAGAATATCAAAAACTAATCAAATGAGAATTCTACTACAATGGATTATTTCAATAGTTTCTTTATATAGAATGAGTGGTATATTTTACAGGAATCTGTAAAGATTCTGCGATACGTATCTAGATGTCGCCCAATCAACCAACTGTAATAGTGAAACGTTTGAACAATTGATTATTTTGATACCTTTATAAAGCGACCGCTCGATGTTATTGTTAATTATGGTTCCACAATTTGTTTGCTAGAGTGTAAACGAAACGTCCATAAATTACAGGAAGATTACCATTGTGATATTGTGAAGCGTCACTGTAAGCCCTAGGAAGCTTAGAATCTGTACGTTTGTGTTATCCAATAAAGTTGTGAAACTATTAGACGTACATAGCGATGAAAATCGATAAGTGCTCAACTCTACATAATTAAATGGAATAAAGTGAATGGAATCCATCAGTAACTTAACCATTTCTGTGAGTCAATTACCTTCGTATCTTGCAACAACATCTCTTACGACACGTTGCATACGTTGATTAAACGTTTCAAAATTTGTGAGAAGTAACTCTAGAGAGATCCATGAATACAGGAGAGTTCCATTGCAGTCAACTTGAAGGAGTGGTCATCAGTTATTCAGAAAAAAAAATTGACCTCATCGTTGTGATTTAGTTCAAAATTTCGAAAATTAATACACTACTCAAATGAACTAATTTTAGAACTACCTATCTGGGTTATGCTGGGCTATTTTAAGAGAAATTCTAATTACAACATTATCCATTATTTGAATACTTTCGAAAATATATCCATTATTAACGTTGAGCTCATTAAATCTTACATATTAAGATATACGTATTCAGCCACGTAAAATCGTTAAGGAAATTCGCATCGGCATTGTTCAAATTACTAAATCTAAACGTAAATATGCATGTAAGTAGTTAGTTGGATAATTAAACCATTAATTTCAAGAAATTAACAAAGACTCCTTCGCCAACTATTCGTCTTGAATAATCCGCAAAGATAATTACACCAATTGGCAATTTATTTCCAAGCATATACAGCAATGTACCACAGAAAAAATCTAATCAATAACTAGAATATTTGAGCACTTCTTTTGGCATCCAATTCGGCATAAGAATTAAGATAAATGATTAATGCCAATAGAATTAGAATAGATATTTCTCATATGCTGGCCCATTCTAACTCATTCAAGAGCATCGTGCCATTTCGTTCCTACTTACTGAATTTGATTAATTTTGGAAGCATTGCCTTTACGCATCTTCAAGCTGTTTTAATCGCTGCTCTGTTGGTTGCCATTTCCAAAAATCCTCCCTTAGGAAAAACGCTCTATCTGTATACATATATACATATGTAAATGTCTCGCTAATTCAAAGATATACAGTTGGATCTATTTTTGTTGATGTTTGTATGAAACTATTCCCTAGTTGATCTATTTATCTTGTGTATACAGCGGCAAAATCATTTAAGTTCCGTTGTTCCTATTACATTCATGTCAAGGATGTTAATTGTATCCTAATGGTGTTCAATTAAATAAATATTTGTGTTGATGGAACTTCCAGAAGCAATTATATAGTTGTCATCATCCCCATTTCCCATTTAATCGTCTATATCGTTTCTTCTTGAATTATTTATACGTTTCAGGAACATAAACAGTTAGATGAGAAGAGATAATGTAGTTGCGTTTTTTATTTGTCCTTTTTAATTTCAAAAATAGCCTCCTATTCTCAATAAATAATGTTCGTTATGAATATTTGATTGGTTTGTTATGTGTAATAGCGATTGTGGCGAGCTTAGGCACAGGTGATGGAGGCGGTACACCACCCAAAATAAATTATTTTCACGTTGAATCGATTCAAATGAAGTGATTATGTGTTCGTAAGTTTCCACAAAATCGTCGATGCCGCACACAGTAAACAACGGCTAATTAAACGGTGGAGAAGAATCGGACCCCAAAAATCTGTAACGCCTCGAGCTACATAAGGCGCCGCTGAATAGAATTACGATAAGAATGAAAGTTGTTGCACTCACAGGATAACGCGGCACATCAATTCGCAGAATCAGGGAAGTGTACACCTGATTGATTATAAAATCGATTTATGGACTTCTTGAAATTGTAATAGCATTTAACAATTCATCCCTGTGAAGCCAAGCGAACTTTTCATGAAATTAACAGACTTGCAATCCAAACCAGCTGGTGTTGTGGTAATGAAATTCCTAACTGATTAATTAACCTTCAAGGTAGGTTTTATTTGGGAATCGTTGGTGAATTTAGTGAATGTAGGCGGAATGAATGTTGCACAATACTGAAGATCGAGTGGTGGGTATAAAGGGACAGATCAAAATAAAAAATTAAGCTCCAACAAGAAGGAAAAAAATTGAATAGTCGTTAGACTAGCAAGATAACAAACCGGAGATACTAAGCCGAATAGACTACATTCCCAAATAATACTTTGCTCTTGATAAATGATGGTTACAGATCTTTTTCCTTTATTGACTTGAATATTTATGGCTGCTCTATTTTTTATGAACAAACGCCAAAAATTATGATAAAGATAGGGATTTATATACAAAAAAAAATAATGCCAGACTGAGAAAGCTATGTAATTCATCGTTTTATGTTGTTTTGTTGCTTGTTTTTTTTTGGCCTATATTTATCGATATTTATCCCTTAAACAAGTTCTTCTGTGGTCGATTGAACATTAGAATGTCAGTCCCGATTTGTAAGTATTTGAAGATTATGTGGTTCAGAAAATAATTGTGCAACTTCTTGTTATTATTGGAATGATTGAAAAGTACGTGAAAGTCATCTGTGTTCCAATTGGCACTCACATTAATTTGCTATTAATAAACAAACACTTTCGTTTTCTTTCATTCTGCGGTTATTTATCTATTTCATTCAATTTTCCTGACAATCTATAATTGGATTACTTCCGTCTTCCGGTATTGCTTTTCGAATGGATTGAATTATAATAATCGTAGTAGAACTTGACTTTAACAATATCTGCTGTTCAATTTGGTCGTACTAATTGTCTTTCAAAAAATGGTCAACTTGACCCATGAAAAATCATAATTTCCGGGAATGAAACGAACTTGCGCATGGCAACAGGAAAACTAACACAGTGGAGAACAATGGGTAATTTCGTGAGTTTATTAAAATTTCTCAGGATTAATCCACTTGTTGAACAAAATACACTACGCAAGAAGGTAAAGACGCTGATTATGCTAATAGTTGATGACATTTAGAGAGAATCCGAGCATCTTCGATTAACACTAATTTGTGTACTTTATTCGACACAATAACGTACATGAAACATCAAAGGATCAAATTTGAAATATTTTGTAATTATGGCATTTGTTAATTAACCCACAACAAAAATCATTTTTTTTATTTTGTTTGTCCCACATTATCCTCGAAATTGGAGTAGGTGATAACAGGACATTGTACGACGAAGAGGGTCATCATCACCTTTCTCCAAATAAATTAACGTAACGCATCGAACAGATTAGATAACACGCATTTTTCGTGCCAATTGCCACCCGTTGGAGGACGAGATCGTATTTCTTTTCACAGGACACGCCCGTCTAATTAGGAAATGGTTTGTTTGGTTCAGACATTTTTGGTTACTCTTATTAAATAAATTGCGCAGTTTATTTAATTTACCTTTTGTAGTATATTTTAGGGGGTGGTATGGAGCTTGAGGCAGATTTGAATTTACGCCCGCCATGTGCAGTGTTGAGAATTGAGATATTTTTCCATGGATGGGGCCCGTGTCCGTTTACATTGTATACAAACAATTACGAACGCATAATCTCCTTTGATATTCGTTCGGTCGATCTATTGTTTCTCAGCTGTAAGGTAGAGGCAAAATGATAATAACAAAACGTAAACGCACTACTTTCCCTGCTCGTGACACAGCATACGAATCGAGGAAATCTACATTAAATATTAAACCATAGCTAATTTGTATGAGTAGCACGTTTTCTGTGTATAGATTGGAAGTCCCTAAGGAGAGCGGGGTATATAAATGTTTGCTCATCTCAAAATTGAACTCAGTAAATACGTTTGAGTGGTACAAAGGTGCGAGATCTACATGAGCACACACACACAAACATTAAGTGATTTACTAATTTCATCTCATAATATTTGTTTGTATTCACAATAATTACGTTAAACAACAAAAAGTAGACCGTTTGTTGGGTGCAATAATCTCGTGACTGTTTTTGTTTCAAATACATTTTAGAACAAATTAACTGTAAATGCTGTTCAATTGATTTGAAAACTAACAAACTAAAAGTAGGCCTCTGAATGTTCAATAATTCGAACAAAATGTTATTGAACTTAAAAATAGATTGCATGCTAATTAGATTCAATTGTAACGTGAAATTGAACGAAATCCAATAAATTCCGTTGTATGAATTGCAAGACAACAGGCCTAAAGATTTGTTTGTTGAACAAAAAAAAAAATTACACTTTCACATTGAAGAAAGTGTGACGGATTAAAAACTGAAATACCATATCTACCACGCCGAATTTTTTAATTATTAATTATTATTTGTAATGGAAAAAGTGCGTTACTTAATCGAATATAGTTATAATTGTGAAGGTAAACTTGGTTAATCGACCTGGAATGTTGATTTGATTACTTAGGTGTGGGTATAGTTCGTTGAGCAATCATTCTTATAACACAATCTATCTCTATCTTTATTATTATCAAATTATGTCCAATAGACGGAAATAGTTTTATTATTGCTCGTTTTGTCAGTTCTACTTTTGCAGTGGACTGTATGGGCGATATATGAGAAATTGTGCTGAAGGCAAAGAAAGTCTTGTAAAAAAATAATCGTTGTAGGAATATTTAAAAAGATAAACAATTCAACATTGAAACGTTTGTTTAAACAATTCGTTGGACTTGGGTCTTCACACCCATCCCAACCCATCTGGGAGGTGGGCCGTTGTAGCAGTAGTAGTCGTCTGGGAGGCATTCAACATGTTTCTTCTCTCTTGACTTTGTGTGGCCAGTCTTGCATTGAAAACGAGCCAAGTATTAAACTAGAATTGAAATAGTTATTGTTTGTGCATATTACAGTGATATTATCTAAAATATACATGTTTCTGTTTTATAAAGAAAACTAATTTGGAAACGTTGCCCATTAAGTAAACAGAGTGAATATTAATGTGCTTTCTATGATGTTTATAACAATAATGGGTTTGATATCTTTACAAAATTAATCGAATAAGTGCGTTTTGTTAACCAAAAGACGGTAAGAGAAATTGTTTTTTTTCCAAAAAAATTGATCAGATTACAAAATGCTTAAATTAATTAAATTGAAATTTGCTTACATTGCAAATGTTTGCAAGCGAACAGGATTTGCACATTTTCCAATTCATTTAAGAGATTTTAATTAAAGAAATTGATAGAGGCACGGTAATTGTAGTTGCGGTCGATTTCCCCATTCGATATATATACACACACACAATGTCTTGAATTCATCGAAAAATAAAGAGACCTGTCCAGCCGTCTGATTGCTTGAGACGAATATTGAATAACAGGTGCAAATTGAATCGACTTCACTCTAGTTGTTTATGTGGCGAATTAAGCTAGAATTTGTAATAGCAGGAATCATCCGCAGTACGAGTGCGAACGCTAGCGTTAACGCGAACCCAGACTAACTTTACTGTGATTTTCATATACGTCCATTTTGACTTGATGTGACAGCAATGAAAACGATAATGATAGAGGAGAGTTCGCTAACATTTTATAATCTTGAAATTAAATCGACCAAGTCCTTCTAGACGTAGTATAAAGCATCTATTTATGATTGTTTCCCCAGGACGATCGTTCTTGCAGATAGCCCGAGTCCCTTAGGCATGATTGTGAAAGGGCGGTAGACGCCTTGTTCAAAAAGTCTAAGCGATTAGTGTTTTAACGTGGGTTTACACATGCGGTCCGTTAGCACAAGCTAATGTACTTCTAGAAATGAACGGATCAAAATTGTGTGAACGGTGTTTTCTATCGATTTGGAAAGTTAACAAAAATGCGAATTCTCAATTCGATTCTAAAATGAATGCAATAGACATTTAATTGATTTCTATTATACATCAGTTTTCACTTTTAATTGAGAAAACTGATATCATGCAGGAATTATTTGTACATTTTTGTTGTTCAGTTATTTACTTGATGTGAATTTAATAAAACCATTTTAATATTGGCTGAGTACAAAGGAAATTCTTTACGTAATACGTTTATGAAGTTTCCCATATGGATTCTTCTTTTATTTATTTTGTTAAATAAATCTCAAGTTTCTAATATGAAAAATGTGAAACGATATATTGATATCAAAGACATGTTTTGAATTTTAAAAATTACAGACATATTTATGTATTCTTATATTAGAAACGACGTTCTACAAAACCAGTATCTTTATCAAATATTAGATTGTTATTGGTTTTTTAATTATAGAAGAAAGTTGTCATTTATTTGATAGAACTCACCATTTGTGGGTTCGTTTGTATTTTAATTGTGCTTATGTTGAAATGATTGCTAAATAAAATTGTCAACAAAATTATCGCTTCATCTTATAAATAATCTCGTGATGGTGGTATTTCAATTCACAAGTTTTTTTCCTTGTTTTGTTGGTTTCGATTAAAATTGCCCCGTTGATTTCCTATAAACACGCATTCCAATTTATGGTTGGCCATGTTTCTTTTTTCTTTCATTAAAATTAACCGTAATTTGTTTAGAAAAACGTTCGTGGTATCCTGACGGGCAAATAACGCGGCAGATCTTTTATAAACGCACCACTGAAACCAACACTGGCTTGCCACAGTTATCCGCCCCTACCGAAATAAAGCCCGCTTTATACGCAGAAGCAACAATTTTCGCTACTGTTTCTGTCCGACAAGTCAAGTTTGGTTCACTATATTTTCACTCACTTCCAATAGAGGCTTTCATATTTTCCCCCAATTTCTCTGAACATGGAGAAAACATCAAAAAAAAAATTATAAAATTAATTTTATGGTACCCATAAAAAAATGAAAGTTATAAGAGTTTTATGTAACAGATGTTTGCTTCAAACACATATTGAATATAGCAAAATTGCTATATTTATCAAATGAATAAATATTCCAGATATACCGGAAATGTTTGTTAAAATATGACGACCAACAGATAAATATTGGTATTCTAATTGTAAATATCAAACATTTGTTGCAATGTAGTTTTTATTTAACGAGTTCTATACACGAGAGACAAATTCCCGATTGCTCCCAGTACTGTCATCTAATTTTACAATGCAATAATTTATGAGAAACTTGAGATGCTAAAAGACGTTTACGTTAAGATAGCATCTTTTTGTAACTTATTGATAAGAATCGTAAAAGCCCTGAAAGCAAGTTGAATTTGTGCCTGTTATTGCCATTTTACTACAAATGCGTCAGTTGTGGAATTGGCTACAAAAAAAAAGCAATTCAAGTATTAGAACAACAGTTTAGCGATATGCGAAATATGGATTCTGAAATTGTCAAAGACTTTAAATTGGTGCAGCTCTAAGCAGGTTTCTTTTTCTTCCCAACATCAGAATTTTCATAGTGACCGAAATGAATAATAAATGACATCCTAGTATTCACTTTTTTCCGTCAATATCGTACCTGTAAGTTGAGCTTAACGAGATTTCTTGTTAAATTCATAAATATGATATATATTCCAATTATGGTTTAAGCACATAAATTTTTTTTATGAGCATGTTTCTGCAACGGATGCGGAAACGTAACGATTCTTCATAAAACAAGTGGTTATTAATGAAACAAATGTTCATATGCTTTCATCGAAGCACTATAATAAGTTCACTGCATTTATACTCCGTCTATTTCGATATTACCGGCTTGACTTCACAGCGGCAAAAGCTATTATAAAAAAAAGATGTTAAATCATTTTCCACTATCCCGAATAAAATTTCCTTTGATAAACATTAAATTAGCCTATTCTTGATTTGATTATATAGCAGTCGAGTTGTTTGAATTAAACTAAATGCGGTATGTATTGATCTCTACAGTGTATAGGCACGTTTTGAGAAAGAAACGAAAAACTTTTCTATAGAATAAGACGTGAATAAACGAAGTAAGATCGTAAATTTCATCATCACAATGAACACTTATTCAGAAGCAAATGATAAATTAAGAAAGGGGTCGGCTATTCATCCATCTATTTCGTAACAAGCTGAAAATAAATCATTGCCGACACACCGATATTGATCAAATTATCTCATAGTCTTAAATCTCAATGTCGATGTCTATAAAAGTTGTAGTTTTTCTTTAATCGTGATCGGTTTCTTTCTGCAAAAAAACTTTGTAAAATTTGATGTTTTTTTTTGTTTGTCCCAAATAAGCGCAGGCAATATTGGACGAGGTTACCACATTACCGCAATTGCCGGCAATTATTTAAGACGAAACGATCAATGAACTTAAGGTAATTCTGTTTTGTACTTGACTGAAGGACTGACACTTACTCTAAAAATACAGACAGAGGTTGAAAGCTTGCACACGTCTAACAGTTTTTTCCCTTACAGAACTTAATGAGCTTTAAATGGCTGTTTAATTAAGAATCTTTAATTATAAGTAATACATTGTAGAGCAGGCAAATGTTGTAAAATGATAGTAATGAGAACGAAAACAACTGTTTATATAATTATTGTATACATCAACAGATTCCAATAATTACGTTTAATTATAAATTATATAGTTTTATTACTCAATATAATGCTAATATAGATATTTTTAGATATAATTTCTAATATTAACCTGTTTTTATAGTCAATACATGTAATTATTTAGACTGTAGTACATTTTTTTTGCATATTCTATACATTTGCAGCAATTTATTGTTGTCCTCGAACAAGAAGTCCAACTTTTTTGCCTCCCATACAAAGTTGGTTGATTTTAATTGATTCTTAAATATTCAAAGTAGCTACTATACAGTTGTGGCGCCACGTAAAATCACGCAACAAACATCATCGTATGTAACGACATGTTTAAATGTACCGTGCGGCCTTTAATCAAGTAAAGGAGATAGTTATCCTGAGTGGAAATTTAGCGCCTCAATAGAAGACCTGGAAGGACAGCCAGAGTAATAAACATAGTATAATATAGAACCTCAATAGCGCCTTAAATAGGCGGTTTTTCGACGATTAGCATACTTGAGGTGCTATTGAGGACCAAATATAAATGGCTAGCGCCTTAATAGCATCTAATTCCTTACGAGTAACTGACTTATCAGTTTGCGCTAGATCTTTAGCTTTTCGAATTAATTTTTTCTTGGCTATTTTATCAACCAACGACAAATTCACTACTTCATTGTTGGCGATTTCTGTGGTATTTAGAGATGAGTCAACAAACGAGGGCAAAGTTAATTTCCACATCCTTATTAGCCATTTCTTTTTTTTAAATAAAAATTCAAATTTTAGTTAACTTAAACTGTGCATCTATAGTTGCTTTCGACGGTGATTAATGAGAGCCTAA
The DNA here is from genome assembly GCA_028455855.1 of Meloe dianella. Lineage (NCBI taxonomy): Eukaryota > Metazoa > Arthropoda > Insecta > Coleoptera > Meloidae > Meloe > Meloe dianella. The sequence continues at coordinate 81,519 of JAPTHL010000034.1, forward strand.
ACACAATGGATCCGAAAAAGAACAATCGAAATGAGATCGTTAAGGCTCTACTGAGGCGCTAAATTTCGACATCGGTTAGCTAGTCAGTCTTTATCCACACTGATGTTATTTGAAGTTTGAATATTTTTGTTACCGTATGAAGGTATATACATAAATTAATAATAAAATTGACATTAAATATTCCATATTTCTCTTCATATTTTGTTTACAACAATATAAATTTCTTGTCACGTTTCACTCACCAAACAATAAACATTATTAATTATAAATATGAAAGCTTGTTATCAACACATAGGCACCTGTTTTGTATTAGGTCATGTTAATTAGAGAGAAACTAACAACGATTTGTTTATATTCCTTGTTGAATAATTGCATACACATAATTAACAGTATGCAACAACAAATATAAACAATAATATTTAATATAAATAATATATCCATAAATGAAACAAAGTAAAGATCCACGAGTTAATTAAATGTTAGAAAACTAGGAAGCAACAGAATTATGATTTTCGACATAATTGGTGAATATGTCGATATTCTTTGGCAAATTGCTGTAAAATTGTGTTTCCGTTGTGTTTATTAACTTGTAGCAAAGAATTTTCCTTTTAATCCAAGTATCCGTTAGGTGATTTCAAAGAGAACAACCACAACAAAAAAAAAACGAACACAGTTAGACAGGTTGTCGATGCATGTTTGGAATGTGTCGAATCAAACGCTATTAAAAAACAAGAAATATTTCTTAGATAGATACCATTCACTTTAAGAATGTTAATTTATTCGAAAAATTATGTAATTTTTATTTAAAAAAATATTTCCATGAGGATGTTTTAATAAAATATTCAAATCATGTAGTCCAGGTGTTTCAACAACAACAACAACAGTATTGTTTTTAATTACTCAAGGCCGTAGAAAAAGTCGCACGTTAGTCATTTAATGATATAACCTGCGATATCGAAGTAAATATTTATAAAAGTCATTAAAAACTCATTATTTTTATATTTTTAGATTTAGTTTGAAATATAATGGACGAACAAACAGCTCTAGTTTTAGCACTTCAATTTGTGGCACTTTTCGCAATCGCTGGTGCTCTTGTTGTTTATCTGTTGTGCAAAATCCGACCGAATCATGAGAGTGAATCGACAACACATCCCCTAGGTACTGGTAAAGCTGTATTGTTAACTAGTGCTGACACAGCTATCGGTTTACAAGTGAAATTAATAACCTATTGTTGATTATTTCTTTGATAGATTAATCGATTTGTTTTTTTTAGATTGCTATACATTTAGCAGATCGGGGTTTTCGTGTGTTTGCCGGCTTGAAAGAGGGCGCCTGTTCTGGAACATCAACCGATACAATATCGGCCCGTATAATACGTGCATGGCAAAAGAAGCGAGACAGTTCATTGATACCGAATTATGGTGCTTTAATTGCATTACCACTAGATGTGACACGTGAAGATTTATTACATGAAGCTGTTGATATTGTCCGCGCTCATCTACCAGCTGGTGAAGATGGTAATGGACAGAGACAATGCAAATTGTTTCGTTTTAATTACGGCAAATTCCAGGTATTTGGGCGGTAATCAATACAAGCGGCTTATGTTATCGTGGACGATTAGACCAACAAGATATCACACATTGGGATGCAATGTTCAAAACGAATGTTATTAGTGTTTTACGGATTGCACGCACTTTCCATGGATTACTACGTAATACATCTGGACGTTTACTTAATTTCGGTTGTTGTGGTATCTCTGATGTTGGATTAGTTGCGTATACTGCCAGCAGGTAAATTACGGTAGATAGAACGGGAGAGAATTTGTTATAATTATAAATTGTTGAGTTATAACAGGTATGCCGTTGAAGGTGCAAATGAAGCCTTACGTAAGGAATTTATGAACCAAAATATCAAAGTTATAACACTTCATATCTCTGGAATAACATCAGAAACTTTATTTGTTCATCCAAAGTTTACAAAGTACGGAAGTTGTTGTTTTTTTTAATAATATCAAAAACGAAAGTTCCAATTATCATTTATTTTAATTTTAGAAAACAGCAGGAAAGTACCGATATTGCAGTCAATATTTCAGATTGTACTGAATATTATCCGTTAATTCTGAAAACGCAAATGCTTCAATTATTGGACACAGCCATCACCTGCAAGAATCCCAAACATAAGTACGATTTAAATAATAAGAATTGGCTTGAACAATTTAAAATGTAAATGCCATCATTATCAACTGTATATATATTACATAAAACATGTATTTTCCGAATTTTTCTTATAAAACCTCGTTGAATAACACAACTTCCTGTAAAGTTCCTGAGTTTAATGTAGTTTTTCCTTGTAGTAAAAGCAATCCATTAGCATTTGATAAACTATTCAAACGGCTACTAATCTGATCACCAGTCGAATGAATTTGCATATTTCCATTAATTTGTTTAACTGTAACACGTGCATATTCTGGCCTGTCATCTTTGTTCACCATTGTCTGATTCTAATAAATCAAATCTATTTAGTGACAGTTTAAGGGATGGAAAAAAACGTAAATACAAACAGAAGGGGAAAACTTACTAAAGTGCCACTTATAATTGGAAATTCCGTCTTTGGACAATGTTCGTAATATTTCAACAAAGGAATGACGAATAGTAAGCATGTTACACCTGCAGAAACCGGATTTCCAGGTAGACCAAAGAACATCTTCAATTTCCCATTAAACTGTAAAGTTGCAAATGTTGTGGGTTTGCTATAAAAAAAAATAGGCAACCAATCGTTCATCCATACATAAATATGAACATAAACCTTTTCATAACTTCGTTGTTTACTTTCGATTAGACGTTAGTGCGTCCCTTGCAACCCTTATTTTTGCGCAATTATCTCTTGTTCAACAAAAGTTGGTAATGTGATAAAAAATAATGAAGTTATAAAAAAGTTTTAGATTGTGTTGAGGCGAAGGGGAAAAAACAAAAATATTTACCCAGGCTTCATATTAACACGTCCAAAATGTATATGGGCATTAAAATCACTAATTAAAACTTGTTTAATTAAATCAAATTCACCCATGGATACGCCACCGCTTGTTATCACAATATCACATACGAGGAAAGCGTTTGCGATTTTTGCTTTTACATCATTCGGTCTTCAATGAACAACAATTAAAATTAAATTATTTTATTTCACAAAGATAAGCATTGATGAATATGGCAACGTTACACTACATAATAGCGGACGTTGTGTGTATGGCAAATGAATAACGTTGCCCACATTCATCATTATTATCTTTATGGAATAAACTTTGGAAAATTCGATTTACTCGTCTTTAATGATGCCGTAATCGTTGCAATCGTAGCGATGTTCCTTTAAAAGATTCTTTAAAGTTAATCGATTACTGTCACGGATTTGACCTACTTTTGGGTCGCTTTTGTAATCAACCAGTTCATTACCAGTTGATAAAACTCCAACTACAGGTGTTCTACGAAAAAAAAATAGTTTCTAATCGAATTCGATAAGAAGTGATCGATTTTACTTGAAAACACTGACGGAAACTTTCCCAATTGTTGCGAACACTCCAATATGAGCGGATGAAATTTTTTGATAAGCTCCAAAGATTCTCGTATTAGCCGGAATATCTGTACCGATTCTTCTAATATCTTGCATAGATTTCGGTGTTTTCTTTAAAACAATCTCAAGTTCTTCATTGCCATCATCGGTTGTTTCAACTAAATCTGTATCTTCGACTTGTACAACAGCATCGGCCCCAAGTGGAATTGGAGCACCTGTACAAATACGTATTGCTTCACCTGGTTGTATCGGCACCTGAATCGGCTGATCGATGGGATTTTCGTTGAATTAATCATTTTGTGGGGGAAATATGTTATTTTAATATACTTGACCACCTGCAGCGCAGAAATTTATAACATTTCTAATGCCATCACCATCGGCGGCAATAACAGCATAACCATCTTTAATTGAGGCATCAAACGGCGGTACTGGCTCTTTCGAATAGATATCCTCACTTAAAATACGATTAAGCGCCAATTCGATTCGTATAATTTCAGTTTCGTTTTGTTTAGGACAATTTTGATAAATGAGAGTTTTAGCTTCCTCAACAGACACAAGAATAAACGGAGATTCTCGTGATCTATTCGTAATAGCAATTGTTTTGATCTAAAAATAAACCTTTTGATTTGATTCGATATTTCGATTGAATTAAAAACAATCTTTAATTACATTACTAGGATGAAAGTTTGGTATAGATTCTGTTTGAATTTCCACATGTTGTTCAGCAACATTTTCATCATTCCCAACAACTAAATCGAGGGCATGCGGTAAGGCTGATTGAATAAACGATAGACATTCAATGGCACCTTTAGCACTACCAGGAAGATTGATGACGATCGATTTATTTTTAATACCACAAATTGGTCGTGATAGCATAGCCATTGGTGTGATATTCAAGCTTTTCGATAACATTGCATAGATAACACCGGGTGCTTCACGTTCGATCACATCTCGTGTAGCTTCTGGTGTAACATCACGTGGACCGAAACCGGTGCCGCCAGTTGTTAGTATCAAATTACACGGAATCGAGATCCATTGATTTAACACGGATTTAATTATCCGTTTATCATCGGGAACTATAGCGCGTTCAATTATTTTATAATTTGCATACAGATTTTCTACAGTTTCTGATAGTTTTCTACCTGATACGTCCTCTTTTTGTTTAAGGTAACACGAATCGCTGACTTTTTTTATGGAGGAAAATTCGAACAATTACGTGTTTGATTTGAGAATTAGTGGAATTACTCACCTGTAAGGATGCCAACACTGATAGCGGTCATTGTGATACCTGAAAAAAACGAAAACATTTATGTTTTTGCTCTTGTCACATCTACAAAACACCTTTTTTCAGATTCAATCAATCGCTAATTAGACATTTCCACCACGATTTTTCTTTGAACTTGTGCTCATTGTAGATTCAGAGAAATGAGACGCAATTAAAAAAAAATACAGTTTTTTTTCCGTATTTCGTGATGTTCTCAAATATAATTTATTTCTAAATACGAAAAATCTAAAAAATTATTGGTAGTTATCGAAAACGTTTTTATTCAATTTAATTGAATCATTCAAAACACCCAACAATTTGTTTGCCGGCTTTTTTTCCGGCTAGCTCATTTGTACGTTCGTGAGTGATTGTTTCAAATTTTCTGGCATATCTTTGCGATTCGATTTATTTTAATGTTGTCTTCATAATAATTTATTATTTTCACATTTATTCTTTAATTTAACATGTCAACAGACGAATAAATCTCCAGCGACTGATAATAAATATATTTTTCTTTTAAATTAAGCTATGTGAAAACGAAAATATCATTCTAAAATTAACGTCCATCTACCACCTACAGTGATAAATTGATCACGTGACAATCACAAATGCAGCAGTTTCATAGAATTTCGGGATTTCTTGCTATCCAGCATAGGAGTGACATTTATTGATGGAGCAAATTATATTCGAAATAACATTCAAATGCTCTTTCTACTAATGCATACTGATCAAATAAGACGCATCAACTACATCAACATAAATATTCATAAAATGAAGAGAGATAGACGGTATTCTATCGAAAAACTAGATTACAGTCGACAGCACATGGGTCTCGGGTGATTTAGAAATTAATTAATCAATCAACAACGGAAAAATATTACTCGAGATAGAAAGAGATAAGTCGATATATCTTGGAATTGTATAATGAAACTTAACGAAATTATAGTGAATCACAAGTGACTCGGCGACGGCTTGACTCCGTAATCGTCTACGAAAATGTAGCCGCATCTCTTGGAAGTGATCCATTGACATCTCGCCCACACTTTTATTGAGTTGAAAGGAACAAAATCTGCGGCAACAATAGCACAGATGTATGGGCCTAACCTAGACAAGTTAAATTCGGTTTACTATAATCACTCTGTTTATAATTAATATATTTTCCAAATACGATGTGCTTAATACAGCCATGTTTATAGAATTACAGCTAGAAAAATGTTACGAAAAAAATAAAACACTATACCAAAAAAGGTGAACATTAGAATGAATCAAGTAAGTTATTTCGATGGCGAAAAAACAAACAAACAAAAGAACTCGCATAAAAAGAAATCAAAAGAACGGGAAAAATGATAATAAAGGGAAATTTTAATCAATTTTATTGGTCTCTTATATTCTCGTTTTTCCTTTGTTTTTTTCACTCACTACTACAACAACAAACAACACACGTATTTTGCATAAAATCGATTTTGAAGACACACAACATATCCATCAAATTATAAGAATAAATGCATTGTTTTCTATAATAAAGCACAAGTAATATTGTGCACAGTCATACGAAATAATGTGTTTTTTATTAATTTTAAGATCAAAGTAATTTGTAGGCGTAGAAGAATAGAAATGACTATCAATTGCACTACTATCAACAACATCAGAATTTTGAAGTGAATGCCACACAAATCACCAGTACGATGCAGTTGCCAAACAACACTACTACACTATTCTAAAATAATTTGAAACACCCAATCAGGATAACAATTATTCATTTATCTAAATTTATCGAATTCCCATATTTGTTTCGAACGAAATTTGTGAACTATATTAGAAGATAAGACAGAATTGGAGGGTCATTTTGAAAGAAGCCGGAAATAAGATAGTTGTAAACTCATAAAAACAAAGGAAATGGTGTACAAGGAAACGAGCGTACACTTTTAATGTTTATCTACAATGGAAAAATCACATTTTCCGCTTATCTACAAACCTATTTTGTCCTAGACACAACTTGAAATATCAAAATCGTTTCGCTAACAAACAACAAAACAAAAAAAAACACATTCGAATTAATTGTATCTTCATTCGGATCTGGAGGGAGATACAGTCTTAAAATCGTAGTGTAGTCAAATTACAAATTGGCATTTAGTTAAAGAAGATTATAGGATTAGTGACATAAATTTTGTTCGCACAATCCCCAAAAACGAATTCAAGCCAAATGGGGGATAGCTTAAATTAATACATTTAAAACAAACCACAACCGTCCACAATCTATAAGGGGTGGCAAGCCTCCAAACGAAAAAAAGATTACAAAAACAATTGCATTTCTTCGGATCAGATTCACAATTATAACAGCTGAAGAATGAGAAATTAATTATTGGACTATTCAAACAGTGAAAAACGATAAAAAAAGCATCGAAAAATAATCCGGAACTGTGAGGATTAAACGAATACAGAAACAGGAAGTATAATCCTGTTTGATTATATGGGGTGTGGGTTACGACCATGAAACTCGTTGGGCAAAAAACTGCAATGTTGGACATAAGCTGTCTACTGAAAATTGTCAAAACGGTCCATTTGGTCAGAATTTTCTCTAACAAATACATCTACCTTTGTATATGAACGAACGATTAAGGCTAATAAATGAGTCGCTTACTCTTGATTACTTGGGCTGTTCTCATAGTAAAAGCGCTAGTTTCACTCAATGAGAATTCAGAAACGTTCCAAGGATCGCTTAAAGCCAACGAGTCCAACTTGAGATCAAAACTTTAGTCGGAATGATCAAAGGATACAAGGCCACTATTCAGGGCTATGACTCAAATCCGAATCAGGACAAGAACCGTATACGCTCCCAACGTACGGCAGCTGCTTAATATTAAATAAGTGTTGCTTACGTCAAAAAACCACACAATTCTTCATAAATATTGGGTTTATCATAAGATTTCCAAAATAAATAAGAAGAAGACGGAAAAAATAAAAATTCCGATTCAAATCATTTGAAATTCAAATTTCTATGAAAAATTAGCCTCTTTATGTTGTATAATATTAATTTTAAGATTTTTCGAGAACAACAGAAATTTATTATAGTAACAATAAATTCCGGCAAATGGCTTTCAACAACTGATGATGAAATATAAACAATTTTTGGACAAAAATATTTTGATCAAATTGCGTCATCGATCCCGAATTGCTCCTCATTTTTTTTTTGTGTACTAATCATCACCACTTAAATAGTAAACGAAAATTGGATGATGAATCATTTGGGGCGCCAAATCGTTCGAATTTCTATTGACATAGACTAAAAAGGGCGCATGTAACTCATATTTGCCCTGGTCCGGCTCTGATGTATCTAATGTTGTTGTTGTTTGATCACGTTTTATTTTATCAATCGATTATCAGTAATTATCGATTGATTTTTGTTTAAAATTGAAAAATTCCGATATCGTATGTGGAAATTTTGTTTTGTAAATAGAAATATTTGCGTATACGTCACCGTGTTGTTTTAGGTGACAGAGGGCGGCGGCATTTCCACGTGTTGCGCAATTCGACCGCCGTCGCCGCCGACAATGACCTTTCAACAAAGCAATCAACGCGGCCATATTTGCTAGAGTAGATAATAGTAAATCGACTCAATTACACTGGCGGGAAAAAAAACAACAACAACAAAATTACACCTTCAGTACTCATAAATTGTTTTGGAGGGAAATCAATAAGCAAACATCTTACCGTAATTGCGTACTTATTATAAAATCAGGTGGTTCTGCTGGCCGTCTCTGCCGTCAAAGATTTCAGAATGGATATGAAATACTACGACGGTTCCGCGTGTACACGTCGTGTAGAAAATACACACACAACACAACAGCGGCAGCAGGAGCAGCAGCAGCGCGCAAGTAGAAAATTTCACCTAAAAGAAACGATGCGCTTCAACTTGGATTGGTGTGGTTGGTTTTGTGTACGATGTGTGTGTTTTAGTCGGCTGGTTATATTTGCGTTATTCAGTTTGTTATCGTTCAGTTTCCGCGCGAGCATGACGGAGCGTCCTGTTGTTTTATTAAAGCGTCGCGATGCCACTATATTCACGTATCGATAATTGTTTATTTTACACAATCATAACAATAATATTAACAACATTATTAATTGATAATAATGAAGTGGATGGTGGTCGATTATGTGGTTCAATGATTATTAGAAATTTCCCAAAACATTTAGAGAAATTACGAAATTGTACAGTGATCATGGGACATTTAGAAATTTATTTATTTGATTATATTGACAATTCAAGTGTTTATGGTGAATATACATTTCCGCAATTAACCGAAATTGTTGATTATTTAATTTTGTTTCGTTTAAGTAAATTAACAAGTGTTGGTAAATTATTTCCAAATTTAAGATCGATTCGTGGTGTTAAATTATGGAACGATAATGCTATGGTTGTATTCCGGATGCCAGATCTCGAAGAAGTATTTACATATTTTTTATTAACTAATTAACAATAATCCCATTCATCAATATCAGAGGAGATCTTGCAAGTTTTCCGCTTTAAAAAACATCTGTACCAACATTTAATAATTAACTAGATAGGACCGTGCGAAGGCAGGGGCGAAAGCGGTCCAGGGCGCAGTTTTTCGTCCGCACGGTCCTGCAGGTACCTGTTGTTCTGTTAATTCCATCGCCAATTAGAAACTAACATCAATATCCTTCTGTTATTGTTAGATAGGTGACTTCATATTTTTGATTTGATACCAATTGACTCCATTTAACTTTTAAATAAATGGTAATATTCGACCTCTGTAGGTGTTAGTTTAGGTCGACACATTATTCAAATATTAATTGTGCCTGTTCGTAGTTGCACACAATTTTCCAAAAAATTAAAAAATGATTACCATTAATCACACTAGTGCCTTCACGTTAATTTTGATATTTTCGTTATGTTTTATATTTGTGATTGTTAATAGTGAAACGTGTTATTCATTAGATATAAGAAATCATCCATTGTTTTTAGATCAAATACGTAATTGTACAATAATCAATGGTTCATTGCAGATTTTATTAATGGAAACAATTAATGATTTGAATGATTTTAATAATTATCGCTTCCCAAATCTCATACACATTACCGGTTATTTATTAATCTATCGTGTTGAAGTATTAACAAGTGTCGATTGGCTATTTCCAAATTTGCAAGCAATCAGTGGTATTGAATTGTTCCTCGGTTATGCGTTAATTTTATTCGAATTGCCGCATCTTCAAGAGGTAATGTCAGTTGTTGTTGTTGTTGTTTTTCTGCTCACTCGAAACAGTCCTTTCTAGAAATGTAACGAAAATTTTGTTGTTTTCACCGTCTGTCTCTTTATATTTTAAAAACAACAACAGCAACAACAATTTCTTGTGAGTCTAATGTTAATCAAATTGTTTAAAATATCGTTGGTGAGTCCTTGAGCGTTTAGTGACGTTCCACAGATGAACAGACCGATGTAGAAATTTGATAATTTATGTTAATTAATTGCGAATAATCAGGAAATAGACTATTCACCTCGCAAATATTTATATAGATGTTTAAATAGAAAAACAAACTAATTAATTTTTATTAATTCGAATTTATGATAATTTGATATTTCAAAAGATTAATAATTAATAATTTTTTGCGTGAAATTTGAGGACAAAAATGTGTCAGGGTGAGATCTTAGTGTTAGGGTGGAAGGAAAATGGGTCAGTAAAAGTACCGTTATGTGTCCGTCCTTGAACTGGAAAATATGGGGAAAGCGATCCAGACGAGAGCTCCAAAGCTTTCCATTTCGCCGTTATTGTCGGGATTGATTTTATATTTAGCAATTTTGATTGCTTTTGTTATGAATTTGTATTAATTACAAGTTTCTAAACAATTTGTTATTGTTGTTAGATCCGTGATTTTATACTTCTACTTCTAGATATTATTATTATTTTACAAAACAAATCTATAAATATTTAATTGCGTTATTAAAAATGGACTTATTAAAAATAAAGTTTTGTTATTATTATATTTTCCATTTGTATTTCTATTTCGATTTGATTCATTCGAAAAATTAAATTTAATCGTTAAATCTACATTTTTTTTTCTTCCATCTAACAAGACTACAATAAATTAGTGTTAATTCATGATAATTTGACAATAACAGTAATATAAACATGAATTAAGTTGGGAAAAATTCGAATGGTATAATTATCCATTTAGTTGGTAATATTTTTGAATTAAATCAAGACTATAATCATAAAAAAACTCAAATCGATTATTATTATTATTATTATTATAAATAATATTATGACGTTAAATCATTATTTTCACTTTAGTGTTTTGTTTACACTTTATTTAAATATTACGTTATTATCAGGGCCGGTTACAACATTTTTCGCATACAAATGATCAATTTACCGTTTTTATTTCATTTATCCAAATGAGATACCATTTTGATTTTTAAGGTGCGATTACACTATATCAAGTTTTTCTTGATCATGTTTCTAACGACTGCGAGAATGACATAAACTTGATAGCATTTCTAAACCAAGAAATTGAGCAAGCACAATTTAATGATGTAAACACTTTCTCAAATTCTTGATCAAGTTTCTGTTCATCTCGCACACAGAAACAGTCAAGCAACTTGACAAGACCTGGCAAGCTCTTCAAAAACTCACTCGATAATTAGCAAGTCAACTCGACCAAGAAAAACTTGATAGTGTAAACGCACCCTTAGTTAATTTAAACTCAACAAAATGAATGTTAAATTCATTGTAATTACTCGGCCGTTTTCCTAACTCTCTATGTTGTGTGTAATTAATCAAAAAGTCAGAACATTGTTTCATGGGATCGACTATACATTTATTGTTAAAAAACACTAGACTTTATCAGAATATTCTTCACTAAATACGACCGAATTAGATCTCTATGGAATATCATTTATCTTTATCTTACTTATTCGAAAATACCCCATCCCCAATTCTAGATTCTGAAGAATATTAAAGGCAACGACAAAGATAGATGCGCCGCTATCTGTTTATCGATCTATTACAAAACTAAATTTTGTCAGTTTTCATATGCAGGTACGGATCGAGATAGTCTAGGATCTACAAAAATTGATGACCTAATCATTGTCGTGCTGTTGTAAATTCTCTATAGCTACAAAATAACTACATAGCACCTGAGAATAAATTAGAGAAAGATCGAATGATATCACCCGGAATTAATTAATAGAATCGCTTGTTCGCATTAGGTACATGCCCCTTTGACTTTTGCATCTAAACAAATTTGAAAGTGTCTACCGGCCACATCCGCTCAATCCGTCTCTGTCGTCTTTTGGCCACATACGAAATAATGGACGCAAGCTACGATTCTGATCATCATCATTATTATTATTATTTATTTATTTGAAAATTATTATAATGAGATTCAAATTGAATAATAATTCTAATACGAATCAATATTATTTTCAATTTGATTCATCTTATTATTTGTTTAATATATTATCAATAATATGGCGTATTATCATTTTTTATTTGGGACACTCTGATAAGAGATAAACTCTCTGGCTGGTAAACAAAAAAAAATCTATAAACGTGTACGTGTATAAAATCAAATTGATTCGCAACATTGTATTTATCACGGATTGTGTCAAATATTTGCTAGTTTTTGATTGGAAAATGCCGATAATTAATCAAAAAGATCATCGGTTTTGTTTTATTGTCGCCTTCAGTATTCGTCAACTGTTAAAATACGATTCCCACTGGAAAATGCAAATTTTTAATGAATTCACTGTAGAATATTGGATTACATTTGAGGTCAATAATCGTAATTGTTATTGTGAAAAACAGGATACCTGTTTCATTTTTATTTTTTTTAAGAGAAAAATGTTAAACCAAAGGAAATTCTTTGCGAGTGATTTTTTTTCGGTTTACAAAAGGTCATTGACTCATTATTGAAACTGCTGACGAAATTTCTAAACATCTAACTGTAAAATTTCAAAACATCAGCTTAGAAATGCAGATGCTACATTGGATCTCACGATTTTTTTTTCCCGAAAATCTCCCCAATTTTATATTTGGAGAATAGGCGGAAATTTATTTTCGTTACTGCTGTTGTTATTGTTGTGATATTTATTTTACAGAAATCCCACACTTAAAAAAAATCGTTTAAAAATATTCTATGTAAAACAGAATATAATAAAATGGGTGTTATACAGGTCAAGGACTGTAACTGGATGTTTAAAAAAAAAACAACAACAAAACGAAATTGAATGAGTAGATAATTAACATGAAAAAATCTAAACAATTTGATATTCCACACAAAAAAAAACATGTGACTTACGAGAAGTATTTTTTGTTGTCTGTCTGGAATTTATCTGTTATTAAACTTATTATTTGGAGACATTCGAAATATTCAATGATCACTGTGGAGCCTTATCAAAATCGAACAATAATTATTTGTATGACATGTGGAAAAAGTCAGTAGTATGCCCCACACACAGCGATGTTATATGGGGCCGCGTTATACAGGCCCCCGATTCTTCTACACGGTACAATCGCTTACACTTTTGACACTTTGTGTTGGTCACAAAAACTTGCTGTGTTTGTTGATGGTAGAATTATTACGTAATCGTGTACGGGTTGTTTTTTTAACAGTCGCAGAAAATTCCATTTTTATGAGTTCACATTGGAGAATTTGTAATGAAAACATCAAAATCCTTGTTCTGTTCGATGTTGATAACGGTTTTTAATGAAAATTTCACACCAACTCAAAAACCATTCTTTTACAAGGAAAACACTCGCATAAAACATTCGAAACGATAATAATAATAATGATAATAATAAAAGTAGAAGAAAAAAAAATTAACATTCAAAGTATATAGAATCAGATATGGTAATTCGATTTTATTAATCAATTGTTATAAATCATGTCAGTGTTTTCGTATTTTCAAATTTAAAAGTCCGGTTGCAAACATATCGATAATCTCATTCACTGAAGAAAAAATAAATAAATAAATAAATAAACAACAGAACAAAGAAAATGCAAAACGTCGACTGTAATATCACAACTTCCGTCTTAACAACCGGCTATTCATTAAATATTCAATAATAACTGTATAAATGATCGATAAATGATTGGAATAAATCTAAATAATGGCTGCAAGGTAAATAATTTTGTAATCAAAACGAAATAAATAACACTATTGTTTATATTTTGTTACGCACACATTGTAGCCGATAGTAAATCGATTACGAATCAGATAATTGTTGGGGTCCCCGTTATGTTTTAGAATGGAATTTCGGCGAATATGCGTAGAAAACAATCAATTTTTTTTTATTTATTTTGAAATTGATTTAATCAAAAATCTCATTAATCTTTGTGAAATTACAAAATAAAATTCGATAGTCGGTGAACGAAAAATTGTGTGTGTGTGTGTTTGTGTGTAATTAGGAATTTGTCTGTCAATTGGTTTTGGTATGGGAAAAAAACAATTAAGCTTCGATTGTTATTTCTTTTCAAACGTTCTACCACAGCCACATCTATGCGCGTTCTTTCTTAACTTTGATCGATGTTTTTATTTGTAGACTATTCAAAAATTACCATTCTCTATCTTAAAATACACATTATGGTAATGACAGTATGATTAAGCAGAATATTATTTAATGTTCTTGATTTATTTACAGACTGTTGAATTTAAACATTAGCTTTTCTATTGTTTGATTTTGACCGAATATTTGATGAGGGAAACGCTCTACTACCACATTCCAAATAGGAACGCTTATTGGTGAATTTCTAATTTTTCGTATCATTCATTATCACCAAACAACAGTTTTTCCGTCGCTGCATCTTTTAATAATAACATTCTCACTCTTGGAATTGATCCGTAGTATCCGTTTTTTGCCGCAACCAAAAAAAAAGAAGAAAACAAGTATTTAAATCAGCCATTTTCCCAAATTGCCCCATTGGGAATAATTGGTGTCTAGCGCGATAGGAACGAATTGCGTTTTACCATCTGCCATTTGTCATTATTTTGGCTAGACATTTTTTCTGTAATTACAAACTGTAACAACACGTACTTTGTCAAATTGGCAGCTTTTGTCCCATACATTCTGCTACTCTTAGATAGCATTTAGTTTTTCGATGTAACTGAGCCTGGGAAATTTTCTAATTAACTGTTGTCCTATTTTCTCAATAAAAATCGAGATGAGAATCTGTCACTGGCAAGTCAACTACAAAAATGGGGGTTGTGATCTATTTGTAACTTGAAAATTAGAAAGCAAGTCAGGCATCTAATTTTACTTTGAAATACTGTCTTAAAGTTTTGTCTTCTACTTTTAAGAGGGTTATCGAAATGAAACAAATATTAAAAGTCCTACAACTATAATTTCCATATATATGTTAGAATTAATCTAGGATACGGTCCCCTATATTTTTCTCATATTCATTTTAATGCCACACTTCCGTCTAAAGAACTGTTATTAACACTAAAAACTTGTCTATCTCAACCACTGTTATTACCACATCGTCCGGTTTACGATTATTGTAAATATTCGTTATTTTACTACATTACAGTGTACCGCAATTGAATTGACTTACGATCAATCGATTCGCCATCATCAACCTTTACCGCTAAGGTTTTTAAGAATATCTCTTGAGAAATCTTCTGCAGATATAAACAAGCAGTGGTTGATTGATGAAAGACCCGCAGGTATCCTCTTGACGACTGCCTAAAATCGCATTATTGAGAGAAACGTAAAAAAAAACACACAACATTGTAGCATAATTAAATCAATTAGAACGTTAAAGAAATAGGATAAGTTAGTAAACAAAAAAAAAGACAAAACTGGATTAAGTGTTTTCTTCGGGAAGCAAAAATAACACTAATTTCCTTCCATCTGAAAAGCAAGATAAAAACAAAAATTCCGGTATAAAGAGATTTTAAAACTTTTCGTAAACGATGTTATTGGGAATAATTAGATTTGACAGGAAAATGTTGTTATTTATACGCGTACTGTCAATGTCGCCATAAATTTTTGTACAAACAAAATACGCCATTTTAACCACAGGACAATAATAATGAAAACATATAAAAGTTTTATGATAAATCAACGACCCGACCTGACCGTATGTCCGACTTTATAATCTTTAATTGTTTGTTTTTTTCTGTGTTGAAAAGCCAAAAAATAAATAAAATACAACAACATTTTTCTCTCACGTTTATGAGCGTCCGCAGAATTAGGCAAGTAGGGCTGCACTTGCTCCTTCTGAATCGTAATGGGGGATTGACATACGTAAATTCACCCCTTACCAACCCCAAATTTTATAGCATATGATGGCGCCCATTTCGGGGGATTTTCAGCGGACGCCTATGCGTTTATATAAACATTTATTTTTTTATGTAGGCCATTGAACTGACTTTTATACGTACGTGTTTATTATAAAAGGATTTTTCTGATGTTTGGCATACTTTAAAAATAACTCAACAAGTTGTCTGATTAGAATAGAATTGATGGAATCACCGTTAAAATTTCATGTTTACTATACACAGCGAAAGTGATTGATTCGCGACAAATTAATTGATTTTATTGTTTACCAAAATTTTCGTTTATTTACCAAAGTTTAAGTTGAAGCTTACATTTTCCGAATGTGGTTGACAAAATGCATTTTCAGTGGAGCAGCGTTAAAACTCGTTATTGAAACACACTGTATATAATTGAAATCGTATGCAAAAGAATTTTTTTTGTAGTAGGTCGTGGCGCAAAAAAATTGGAAAACACTGGTCTCGAGCAATAACAAAACCATTGATATTAAAAATAGAACTTTCGTATGCGGAACATGTGTTAAATAAAATTTGGAATTCTTTAATGTAAAACTGTTGGATAAAAATATAATTCAGCTTCTTACCAAAAAAAAAACTACTAAAAATTCTATATACATATAGATAAAATAAAATAAAAATAATAAAACGTTATTAATCAAAATTAATAATTATTTTGCATCAACATATAGTTTGTATTTTGTTGTCTAATATCGTAAATTATAGGAGAAATATCCCAAGGACTTACTTAATCGGCGAGTTGTACAACTCAATAATTGATAAGAACATTTAATATTCATAATTTATAGAAAATTGTTAACATATAGAGCCGGTACGAAGGTCGCCAACCTTTTTATGCAAAAGAAATCTTCAATTCTCTCATGTTTTTTATTTATTTTTTTTGATTAAAATACACCAAACTAGAAATCAACCCGGTTTTATGCGACACAAGACCGCAACATGATTCAACTTTGAGAAGGTCCGGTTTCTCTACACTACTCTACACGCTTATAATAATCCACACTTAAGATCGCGTGTAAAAAGTGAAATGAGCGCACCGTGCTCAGGTAACTTCAAGTTGAGAAACACTCAACTCTGTGTGAAGAACAACCGCGCCTTCTTCGAGAATACACCGCAAACAATTCTAAAACCATACAAACTAACAATAAGACCCGGTATTAAGCGATACAAGACCGCAATATGATTCAACTTTGCTAAGGTCCGGTTTCTCCACACGCTTATAATCCACACTTAAGATCGCGTGTAGAAAGTGAGATGAGCACCGTGTTCAGACAACCTCAAATTGCGAAACACTCAACTCTGTGTGAAGAACAACCAGGCCTTCTTCGAGAGTTTACGGCAAACAATTCTAAAAACTTTACGAACTAACAATACGTTCAGTTTATGTGTAAACGAAGAAAACGTGAAAATTTCCCGTTGTTTTCGTCTTTTCAGTTTAGTTGTTTTTATATAGAATTCCTTTTGCAAATTATCAAATTGCACACCACAACTTTTAATTGGCCTGTTTTGGGTTTAATAGACATACAAGCTGAAATTTGTGCTTATCTCAAAGAAGATCGGCGATGACTTTATTAAAATTCAAAGGCATTAATTTGAAACGAGACTAATTAATATGAACAACAAACAAGAACAACAACGCATTAGTTACACGGAACCTCTGGATAATTGAACAAGAAATAATAATGAATCACACATTATGATCTTGCTACAGTGGGAAATTATGATTCGAAACAAAAATGGAATTTGTTAATCTGCGGACCTTATTCATTATTATGACACTTTATTAACACTTATTCCTTATCAAATGTTTATATTGAAACTTATCAAAAGATCCCGTTTATATATTGCAGAGATTAGAAACGTTTTTTGTTATAAATTTTAAATTGTATTTTCGTTGGTTTGTTGTTATTTTTAAGAATCCGTTTAAACGATGTTTTATGTCTCTTAAATATTAAACAATAATAAAATGTTGACGATTATAAGTTGTTATTTTGGCAATTACTTCAACAAAATTTCTACAGGATATAATCTAATAAATTTCCATGTGATTATGTTTAACATGTTCTAATATAAATCATTGAGGCATCTATCCAACACTGACCTATCTCCGGTTGTTACTGTAGGAGCTAATTATTTGAAGACAAAACAGTTATCTGTTGTCTTTGTTTAGTTAGTGGGAAGTTAGCAAATTTGCATATTTTCGTTTTGTTTTTTTTTATTGGAAAACTTGAATGACGTTTCGAAAACATCTGGTGAAGATTGGCTACTTCACTAATGATTTGAGGTTGTTGTTTTTTGATCTAAATAAAGGAGATCTTCAAAAAAGAAAACAACGCAGCGATTTCGCCGTTGACATGACAGAAAATCGAAAATTTCTTTAGGGTGTTATCGATATTATCCACGCTAAATTTAACTGACACATCCGCCATTTAAATCAATCTTTGCAACGAACAACAAGTATTAGCGTTTTGATCCATCATATTTATTGATTTAATCAGCAAATATGTTTTTTTTTGGGGTTCAGCTTTCCCTGCTCGTTACGCAAATAACATTTTAATAGCTAACATATTCATTAGATAGAAGTTTTGCACTTTTAAGTGTGTGAGGGAGAGAGAGATCGAAAGGGAGAGTAGTCTATTATCATGATTTCTACGAGTTTTCTAAGCTATTTAGGTTAAAGGGCTTCCGTGCTACTATTTTATATATGTAAATCGTTATATAATAAAGGGTTGGATGGATTGTTTGAAAAAGTGAACAATACGACCCTCATTTTGTATTTTCGTGATAAAGCAATAAAGAAAGCGTAGCTACTGTTTAGATAGTGCGTTGAAAACAAACAAAATGTATTTAAAACCCTTCCATGGACACAATAGCTCTGTAGTAGATGTCATTTTTCCGGTGATGTTTGCACAACAAAACGTCTACCGATGATTTTTATAATATTCACCACCGAATTCCTGTAATTTATAGCAGTATTTCGGTTTGAATTATTGTACAATAAAGGCCTGTAATTATTAAACTCATTACGATAGGTCTAGTTTACAATCAAGCAGTACTTTCTATTTGTATTTCATTGTGGCAAACGTTCTTATATTAGTTTGATCCGTTTATTGATGTTGACGTTAATCAACATTAGGCTGAATCCTTTAACAATCAAATTTGGAGCAACGTGACATAATGTAATCTTATGTTCGCATAGTGGATGTATAAGCGTGGCAGTTGCTGCAATTTCATCCAATAAGCATTCAGAATATTTTAATGGAATTGACGGATTCTAAATTCTTATTGGCTAATGTTATCAGCGCTTGCATAGTTGCACAGTTTTCAACTCTCTTGTGTTGTGACAAAGCTTATAAGTGGAGAGCTTTTACGTAATTGTATTACGCTAGATTAAACGCTTTAATTTGCTTTTATGAGATAGAATATTCCGTTGAATTTCGTAAAAAGACAGTGAAAACACACTCTAAATGGAAACCAATCGATTTGATTTGATTGCATTTTGTTGCTAGATTAACAAGTGTTTCCGTACATGCCAACGAAATTTTCCTTTTAGTTGAGTATCAACTGTTTCTTTTCCATTTATTTTTATTACAATTCTGTTGAGATTTCCTTTTGGGTTATCGTGTCAAACGGACAAAAGAATCGATATGTTCCGTCAATAGAACAGGAGTGAATTTCGTGTAAAGGTTGACAAAAAAAAATTCTTTGTGTTCAGCTGATGGATTTCGTGTTAGAATTCTTATAGAAATGTGGGGAAAGTATTGTGTGTGTTTCTTTTTTTTCTGACAAAAATTGTCGTGTATCGAATTCATTCTGATATGGTGGCTGTAAACGGGAAATTTGTAAAGTTATCGATATTTTTATGTTAAAGAAACAATTGTTCTAATTGTTACACTTTTGAAAAGAACGAGTTAGTTAGAAGAGACATCTATCTAGAGAGCATTTCACACACTACATAGGGGGTAGTGAAAACGTAAAATTCCATTAAAGAAATTGCCAAGGAAGAAGTTAAAAGAACGCCACAGAGAAGTGGTTTGTGTGGCATAATCAGAACTTTGCTTTGCGAATAGAAACAAAGACTAATTACTAAACATTAGTAAGTAATTTAAAATGGTTTTTATATGAACAAACATAATTGAAACTTTACTTATATCCCCAACAAAGCTTAATTGTAAATGGAAAGTTTTCCGTGTTGAATTTCGTGTTGAATTTCAATTTATGAAACTCTATAACAACAAATAATTGAATTGGCTGGAAATTTAACATTGATCACAACTAAATACAGGTACAACACAGAAACCGTTCTATTTGGACATATCGATGGAAAAAAATTCTGTACGATCTGGGGTAAATGCTGAAAATTTTGTCCGTTCCGAGGGTTGTGTCCTCTTGTCTATTTGCAAGTATTGATCCGTCTCACAGCTAACAAGATACGTATTTTTTATTAAGTGTAGTAGTGTGATCTTTTCATTTTTGTGAATTCGGCTAATAAATAATTAAAATTCCAAATTCTTTATTGAAAATCGTTCAAGTTCGTCGTTTCTTCCTCCATTTGTTTCGTAGTCGATAAATTTCTTTTTGTGTCGAATTGTCGGGTTGTTGAACTTGTTCTATTGTTGATTGGTTATGTTGTTTTTTGCTTCCATTCCATTTCATTTTGCTGATATCTCCATATGAAAGGCTGGGCTCCTGAAGGAGTTCTACGGTTTTTGGAAGCAGAAGTCGGCAAAATGATGGAAAGAAACCATTTCTATATTATTACTATTATAGCTATCGAGAAAACAGTGTGTTCCATTAAAATTGGGACTACCTTGATGAATACAGTTATCTCGTCTTCTTGTTTGATTTCCATTTCTATCGAGTTCTCTTATTCATTGTTTGGAATGTTTGTGATTTCCTACACAGAATTGTTGTTCATGTTTCTATTTCGCCTTGAGACTAGCATTTAGTACGTTGCCTTTGACGAGTTGTTGTTGGTTTACTTTTTTTATTATTATTATTATTATTATTTTAGTGCAAGTCACAGCTATTTGCTGTCTTCAAATTAAATTCAATTCAGCCTCTAAAATCGATATTCCAAAAATTTCTTGTCTTCTCTATTGTTTGACATATCGTGGTTAACTCATCTGTTATTAAATTGAATTGAGTTAAATTCACGTCATCTTATGGTTTGTGATAAATGTATTTTCGGTTTAATAAATCTTCAAATTTCAACAGTCTATTTTTATCTTATTGTCAGATGTTTATATTTTTCCCAGACATAAATGGAAAATCGATTGAATGAATGGAATCAACTTGTTGTGTATGTCCCCATAAACTTGGGAATTAGTGGCGGAATGCAATTGTCCAAAAAAAAAAAAATTGTTCGAATTAAATTGGATTGCAGCGACTTGCATAATAAAAACAATTGTTTGCTACTCAATTGGGACGCACATCGCATTTAATTAAATCAAAAAAAAACAACAAAACAAAATTAAATAAAATCGAATAACAATCCAGGTGCCAGTCGAAAAATCAAATTTATTTCAACTGACAATTTAATTTCTGTCACTATCAAACTTTACCAAAATACAATCAGTTTTTCCGGGCGAATCTAAATTAAGATAAATAATCTCTGTACTATTACTGTAAATATTGCAGCAATAACAACATTTGTAGAAATATAGTAAATCCAAGGCTGTACAACTAGCCAAATCTATTTTGATTGTAGGAAATAATAGTCTATAACAAACAATCACAACAATAATAGCACAAGTATGCATTGTTTTGTTTGTTTGTTGTTATTTGGTTTTTTTTTGTTTAATAAAAATTATTTTTGTGGTTTTGTGAATTGTTAATAGTTGATTGTTTTACTCCAACCGATACGAAATGCTCATAAAAATCGATAAAATATCGGCGACATTACGTACCTGCAGTGAACAATATGTCATAAATATCAAAACGTGAAAATATTGTTGTAGATAATATGAATGCATAAATCGATTTCAAACGGGATAAAAATTAATTGTTTTATTGGGAAAGTTGAGTGAGCGCGTCAACACATAGACAACCTTGAGTTGCAAAAATTATGATTTCAGCATAATCATCTAGAATTTAATTTTTTTTTCTCTTCTATTTATTCCAAACATAGACAAGTTCAACGATCAAGGATTCGATGGAAATGCCCCTCCCCAAATAAAAGAAACCATTACAGTAGTTAAATTGTGATTTCAAAACACTTATCAATAATAATGACTTAACACCGCAGCAGATAACAATGAACAATTGTTTGAAAATTACCAACACTAATTGATCGAAAAGCAATAGAAATTGAAGCAGATCTGAGACTTATTGTGCTGCTGATTCACCCCTGCATACCTACCTAATTTAATGAATTCCAAACAAAACAAAAAAAAAGATGTAATAGAAGGAATCCGTATGAACGAAACTGTTGGCAGCGACCAACATATTTCAAAATAAAATTAATTGCCGTTTCAATAAAAAAATAAATATGTTTTATAGAGCTTTATCAAGTAAGTTGTTTTTTTTTTCGTTTTCTAAACGATATAGCTGTTGTAAATTGCGAAATTATATATATGTATATTTTTTTTTGTTCAATTATTTTATTAAAAGACCACCACCACCTACATGATTTCATGTTAAAAATAAAATCTAATGTAAACGCCAAAAATTTCCATTTCTATTCACCTTGAATTTTTATTATTTATTAGAATTAGAATTTGACAATTTCGTAAATTAACAAATCTCCAACACCATAATCATTTCGACAAAAACAGTAATCCCTAATTATGTGATTATTATTGTTGTTTATTTGTTTGTTTGTTTTTCTCCTATTAGAATAAAAAATGGAAAAAGTTAATTGTATTGAATTTTATTCGCACGCATATTAGACAATTTCTAATAGATACATATTTTTTTGCAAGCAATTTGTGGTGAGTTAGGACAGAATAAACAGATGGCAATGCGTTCATCGTGTTTTAAGGGCGCTCTCCCCCAACATAAACGCAAATTTTCTGCTCAGCATCGTTTGAGACAAGGTCAACCCACAAACTGTTCTAAAGGAGGCAACTCGACCTTAGAAGAGATTCTCGTGTTTTGGTTCGTTGCCAGATACGTTTTTTTGATGCTTTCTGTTTGGTTATGCTTGAAGGCCTCATCAAACTTGCACACATTAAAAAATGGTCAAGCATCGAACTGTTTATCGATTCGATGTTTGTCAACTGATCGGTAGGAACATAGCTATTATTTCCAATTAAATTCGAAAAGCACTAGCCAGTTTCGGTGAATTCGTCTCAAAATAACGGACAAATTGCTGTATTTTTCACGTACAATATAGTGTAAGGTAGACGATTTAAAAATTTCCATTTATTTATTGATTGAATCGACAATATTAGAGCGAATGCCACCGATTATTATTGTTGTCATTGATTAATGCCCACCCTACTCGATCAATTTTCATTAACCATTTATGATAGAGACCCTGATACCTGTTCATATTGAAATTCTTCGGATTAAATTGCTTGGATATTTATAATCGGAAAATGCCAATTAATTTTGACAAATATTTACAAGAATGTCAATTTCATTAAATGATCACCGTGTTGTCATGTTTTAATAGTGCTTTTTCTGTTTCTGTGTGTGTGTGTGTGTGTGTGCGCGCGTATTATATGGTAAAATAATTACGGATATTTTCACATTCTTGTTGTTCTTTACATAAATAAATGTAGAGTGACCGTTAAAGTATGTGATAAATGGGCAAAAATGTATTTTTCGCTGTATATAGAGAATAATAACTGTGCGAGTGGCGGGATGGGGGCGGGGGGGGGGTGATCACCAGGTGTAGCCACGTTCAATAAGAAATGCGAAAATACATAATGAATTAATTAATAGTAGATTGTAGAACAGAAATTTGCCCGACTCAAAGATCATTTTCCGTTGTGTACTTGAAGATTTGTTTTTTTTTGTGTCCCCGTCCGGCACTTTGCATTGCAGTACTAGTCCGTTCCAGAAAGTGTACAATCGATCTGTAAAATCTGGTATGTTCATTTGTTTTCGTCAAATTTTCAGTCCGAATTCCGTATCTTTGTTGTGTAGACACGATTATCATTTAATAAATACTTCTTCTAGGAGTTTGAAATTAATGTTTCTTTAATCTTCTTATCGGAGCCAACATGGATTTGATTTCTTTCTACTTTTTTCTCCTCTTGGTTTTTGATTAACTTTCTATCTGGTGTATGTGGGGCTATCAGACTGGATTTCTTTGGCTATTTTGTACGATGGAATTTTTGAAAGTTGTTATAAATACATTTTGATTTATATTGTTGATTCGTTTTCTTCTTCAATTTCGCTCCGTTCTTTTATATATCCGTTTGATGGAAAATTGATCGTATTTGATGATGGTGTCTGTCGCTTTTCCAATTTGTTGTCTACTTTTAGCAAACTGAACTGCTCGCGAAATATCGACCTTTTCATTCTATTTTATCAATTATTATCAGATAAATTAGTCAATTATAAATGAAGAACAATGTGGCTTCTCCATTTCAGTAATAATTACTTCAAATTAGAATAATTAGAAGGCAAAGAGTTGTTTAGAAACATGAGGAAAAATCCAAAATCGATAAAGTCAACCTTGAAAAATGATCAAATCCATATTTAAAATATCACTAAAAAAACAACAAACAAACAAACAAACAATGGAATAACACAGAAATTAAATTTGTCCTGAAACGTAAAAATATTTGCCATTGTTTTATTTGTATTTTCATCTGTAAATACGTATTAGAAAAATTTCTTTATCATTCGTAATTTTTTTTTTGTTCATTGTCTAGAGTTTCGTGTTGTCGTTGCGGTTAATTTTCAATCAACTAAAAATGCTAATAACAATCGAAACAAATTAAATACAAATACCACAATGTAAACACAAAATATTGTCGAAAAATAAAACAAACAAACAAACAAAAACATTAAGTCAAGACGGCCGGAAAGTTGCTAAACTAACCGTAACGTTTTTAACTGAATTGTTCAAATTAAACGATAAAAAAGTTGAAAAAACGAACTAATGAGTACAACAAAAAAAAATTATGTTGAAATTATACAAACATCAATTAAAATTGTGACGTTAGAAATGATTATGAGGTGTTAAAATTATCAAACAATAGTAGCACTGATAATAAATCAAAAGCTAATGTAATTAATTGAAAAATCATCTAATTAGATACGTGTTACATTGTGGATACGTCTTCATAAGAACCATTCAAAAGGAAATCTATCTATAATTTCCTTCGATTTGGAAAAATATATTTCACGGGGAATCTGTTGATTGAAGAAATTTATTACGTTTTTGATCAAAACATAAAACTGGATGAACGCTAACTGGAGGGTGCTTCAAGGGAATGTAAATAATAAAGTCGGCTTTATCAAAATTTATCACTCTTTCGTTCAATAAAAGTAAAGAAAATGAGAATTTGTGGTATTCGCTACGCAGTCATCATCTCTTGATTGTATTTTGGCGATCACTTTTCGCACCTTTTCGTGGTTGATTTGTTGGCTGAGTTTGTGACAGTTTTACTCACACGCTTCAGAGATTTCGAACACATCCTTCAAAGAGAATGCAAAGGAATTCTTTTATTATCGTTACATTCCTGGTGTTTTAGGATCCTATACGCTCATAGATTGAGTAGGTTTTGGTAGGATTCGAAGTATATATCTCAACAGAACAATTTCCTTTGACAGATCGAGGTTACTTTACCATTCCCATTGGAAAACGTATCGTCAATCCTACTGCGAATTATCCAAGGATTCACTGTCAGCATCTTTTCCGTTGAGGGAACTCCATTTCTATTTTTGTTTCAACTTTTTTTGAAACAAACAGCAAGCAAATATGAGAAAATCATTTGTTTGGAGTCATATTGGATAAATTTGCCTCTACTAGAATCATTTGAATTTTTACGATTTAAAATACAGCGCTTTTAATATAAAAGCATTCAGATATAAACTCATCATTTCCATATTCCTGTGAATTTCGTTATCC
This sequence comes from Meloe dianella, assembly GCA_028455855.1. Classification (NCBI taxonomy): domain Eukaryota; kingdom Metazoa; phylum Arthropoda; class Insecta; order Coleoptera; family Meloidae; genus Meloe; species Meloe dianella. Next base: position 107,695 of record JAPTHL010000034.1, read on the forward strand.
ACCAGAGTTCTATTATAATAAGCCGGATTGAATTTGGTGGGGGCGCTGCAAACATAGCAATAGCCCAACTCTTTTCGGTCAAAATTTTTTATTATCAAATAAAAACGACAACATTTATCTCAATTTGATGTAATTGATTGCAAATTGATAAGTCAGTAAAGTTAATGGTTTCTTAAAAGATTTGTGTCTACAAATCTTGATTTTTGTCAATCAAGAGTCTGTTTTTTTTTTATCTGTGAGATTCAAATAAGCATAAAACAGCTATTCATTATCGCATTTATTGTTAAAATACAGTTGTAATCCTGTAATATAATGATTATTTGTGAACATTTTTATTAGCTAGCGTATTAATTCCATTCAGGTATAATAAATTTTCAAAAACACACATTTTACAAACATCTGTGTGTGTGTGTGTGTGTAGAATTACAATTTGTAATTAACCCATTCATATGTACGTATCGTAGTATTTGAATTTTCATTCAACTAAAACCACGAAATACCAATCGTTTAGAAAAGTTGATTTTTATCAGACAACATTGTATTTTTGACATAGCTTTGGCTCACGTGGACGGTTTTGCTTGTTTTTGAATAGACTACGTGCCGAAATAGATAGAATTGTTTACAATGGAAATATTAATAACTGATTTTCGTTAATTAGCCAGAAAGACAGATTTCGAAATGCTGCAAGAGATTTTAAAAAAATTAAAATTGAAAACTCTACATTTCTGTTCGTGTTTTCGTGGAATAAAACGCAACACGAACCGTCGCTGATTTAATTCGTTCTAATTGATTAACAGAAATCATGAAGTGATTGTGAGATATCTAAAAATAGTTTTGTATGTTTGATATACGTTTTTCCGTGGAAGGGGTTGAGGTATATCTAATTTGGCTTGTTTTGAAATTGTTATCACGAATTGACCGGTTTCGGCCCACCGTATGCTAGCTGTAATGTTATTCATATCAATCTCACTTTTTTGATCTTCTTTTGAAAAGCAAATGACACTTTTCTAGTTTGGTTCACAAATAAGATAAATATAATAATAGCCGACACGTGTACCGTAATGCGTAATCACTAAATGTCAACGCACTGTCTCCAAATTTTAATGAAAATTCAACCGAATCCCGTCATTTTTGTTGATTATTGTCGATATTTTCCAGATTGGCCTCCATAATCTGATACATATTGGTCGTGGTGGTGTCAAAGTGGATTATTGCGACAAATTATGCTATTTTGAAACGATCGATTGGAAAAAAATTGGCGCAACAAAAGTGAGCTTTTTCAATACGAATCCTGAAATGTGTCCAAGTTGTAATGAAGAATGCAATGGTGAGTATGATTAATAATTTTTTTCTTAAACAAATATTGGGCATTTATTTTTTGTTGAAAACTACCCCAATAAGTTTCGATGTTATAGTGGTGCTATAAAAATAAAGAAACTTTGTTGGCCAAAAACAATATTTAAGGGACAATGTAGAGAAACACGAAGTTTATAGTTCAGAATATGAGGCTATCAAAAAAAAAACAAAGCGTTGAAGATAGATTGTGATTCATTTAAGAGTGGCAAAATGCTGTCACATTTGTTCATACAAACGAGTATTTCATAAGAAACTTTATATAAATAAATGTGTGACTCTAAAGGTGGACGCTCACTAGTCCGTGCGCGCTGTCGTTTGGGGACTAGTGTGAGAGGTTGTATTACATTTGATACAAAGAATAACAAAATTTGTTGCGAACGGTACGTACGATGTTAACTAATGAGCGTTCACCTTTTGAGCTGGACACATTGTATATAACTAGATTTTTGTGTAAAAGACAACGATGCTTGCTTCGTAATGTTAGAAGAAAGCCAAATACGATTTACAGGATGTTAGACTTACGATGACTAGTAGTTGAGACTTGATTATAGGGTCCTTTTACAAACTAACAACCAAAATTATAGTGTTGTTATTCAAATATTCTCTGGCACCAGATTGAGTCAAACAACAAACATTGTAGAGCTTTTAATTAAGAAAACAATAAACCCAATTTAAATAATTATAAATTAATCAACATCGTATTGTTCTATAATCTAGTATATAATAAACAATTCATATACAGGTCATTGTTGGAATCGTTATCGTTGCCAAATGATGGATACAGACAATTGTCATCCGGAATGTATTGGATGTAGAAAAGAGATGTCACCGGATCATTGTGGTGCTTGTAAAAATTGGGAAGATCACGGACGTTGTGTGAAACAATGTCCCAAAGGGATGTGAGTAGACATATATTTTCTAATAATAACAATAATAATAATAATAAAAACGACAATTTTACAACTCATTATTCGATGCTCCTACCATTATGTTCTATAATTGATTGAAATACAGGTAGTTCCATTTGAAATGCGCACACCTGTCACGTATTTCTTCAACTAATCGAAACACCTTGTTCTCTGCTTCCTTTATAAATACAGGAAATACGTGACTGTATAGTTGAATATTTTTTCTCTCTTATTTTTCACTTATAATCTTCCTGTTTGTTAAACATATTCCAACGGTTATGGATTATGATAAGATCTATAATATAATAAATAATCATATATTTTTGTTGTCTCTCAATTTTCGTAATATCTTAAAATTCATCCGTTAAGTATATATTAGATTAGCGTTTTTCCACATTTTTTGTTGTTGTTGTTCTTTTAAGAATGTTGTGCGTCTTCCATGCACATCTAATTTATGTTTCCCTTATTCTCACGATATATTCATTTTACAGCTGGTTTATTATAATTGCACTGTCTCATATTTTATATTTGCCTGACATTGTTTTATAATACCATTCCTTGAATGTATTCCATTTTTAATTAGCACACCATTTACCTTAAATTGAGTGTTGAGTCTTCTCATTAATGTCGACTATTTGTTAGAAATGATGATATTTTCTCTGGTACAATGAATACAATTGGAAAACCTATAATGACAGAATTTTTCACACCAGTTCTATAATAACCACTATCAACTTTCACCTAACAAACTCAGACAGTAAGAACTGTGCCATTCCGGTAACAGAGACATTTCCGGGAACGAGTCCCTGTGGTAATTACTTAAAAGGAAAACGTCTCCATTTTCTAATCCAAAATTCTAAATAATTAACGAAATCAAATTGTGGTTTTGTTTTGTTCTGTGAAAATCTTTGTCGCGTGTACCCACCACAAATCGATAGAGATCGAGTTGCGATTTCTATAGAATACAAATGATATTTTCTTGTATTTGATCTAAATTTTGTCTATTTGTCCATATTCATTGTTTCCGTCACGTTTCCATATTAATCACGTTCGTATTGTTTGTGTATAAAATATTGAATATTTACATTAATTATTCGAAGCCATTATGAAAATACACATTTTTGTTGTTGATTTTTTAAAAACAAAATACGCTTAATTATGATTTCCAGGTATAAACACGAGCACGCCCAACGTTGTTTAACAAAAACGGAATGCTCACAACTCTCAAATAACACATGGTGGACATTCAAAGATGCTTGTATACAAACATGTCCAATTGATTATACGGAAGATCATTCAGTTGAGGGCCGTTGTCGTTATTGTGGTGATAAATGTATAATCTATTGTCATGGTGGCCAATTAAACACGCACACATCATTAGAAGATATGAAACTTTGTACACATATAAATGGATCATTAGCAATACAATTAACCGATAATGTACCAATGGAAACATTAGAAATATTATTAGGACGTATTATTGAAATACGTGGTTATTTGAAGATTGGCCGTTCAAATACGATTAAATCGTTGAATTTCTTTCGACATTTGAAAATAATACGCGGCGAAGAATTAGAGAATCGTGCATATTCAATGTTTATTTATCAAAATCAGAATTTACAAAAATTATGGGATTTCGATGGGAATTTCACATTTCATATATTAAATGGACATGTTGCATTCCACAATAATCCGCAATTATGTTTAAATGAAATTGAGAAATTGGTGAATATAACTGGTTTAAGGAATAAAACCGATTTGGATATTTTCAAATATTCGAATGGTGAGAAATCGGCGTGTAATGTTAAAAATTTAGATGTGCGAATTGTCGAAAATCATCCATTTAATGTCACATTAATATGGGACGATTTTAAAGTTAGTGGTAATGAAACAATAATTGGCTACACTGTTTATTATATTGAAGCGAAAACGAATATCACCATTGTGGAATCAGTTTGTGAAACAGATGGATGGTATAGTGTTTTTATTAGTAATAATACAATACAATTAGCAAATTTAAAACCGTTCACACGCTATGGTTATTATATAAAAAGTTATAGTACACATTTCAAAGATTTACAGACGCCAATTAATTATTTTATAACACATTCAGATGATCCAGGCCCACCAATCAATTTCGAAGCACATGCCAAAGACGATACAACAATTGAATTGAATTGGAAACGACCCTTATTCATTAATGGTATATTATCACACTATATATTAACAGTGTTTTTAGAACCTGATCATTTCCCAACAATAGCCCAACGAAATTACTGCCATTATCCACATGTACATGGATTAAGTCGTATACCAGAAACGATTGATTTTAATGAAATTGTTAATAATAAAACAGACACAAATTGTACGTGTGCTAAACAAGAAGTAGCAATATTTCAAAAAGATTTAATGAGTTTGTGCGATTTTAACAATACACAAGATTCATGTTCGAATTTTCTTTATCATACAGATGTTGATGCTGATGATGATGATGTTGATGATAATTTTAATGAGATTGTTACAGTATCCAATGAACAACAAGTCAATTTTATTGAACATACAGCAATAATGAAACAATCATTACAACAATATAATCAAACATATCGTGAAATTAAAATTGATGATGCACGAGCCACAAATTATTTAGTTAAAGGATTAAAACATTACTCCTTGTACGTGTTCTTTATTCAAGCATGCAATGTTAAAGAGAGTGATCGTGATCAATGTAGTGCAGTTGAAATGGCAGCTGAACGTACAATGTCCAATCATAAAGCTGATGATATTAAAGATATTTCTGTCGAAACCGATGTACATGATGCTCTAGTTAAATGGACAAAACCAATTGATCCGAATTCGTATATTGTATCTTATCAAATCGAACATAAACGTATCGATTTAGAATATTCGAAACCAATTAGTGAATGTATAACAGAACAACAATACGAAAAAGACGATTATATTTACAAAATCCGTCATCTAGTACCTGGTAAATATTCAATTAGAGTTCAAGCAGCATCATTAGCCGGACCTGGTCAATTTAGTGAACAAAAACATTTTGAAATTCTCTCAACAACAAACAATCAAATTTGGATAAATCTAACAATTTGTCTAACATTATTATTAATTGCAACTTTGATCAGTTTATACATTTATCGATGGTATAAAAAGAAGCATTTACTTGATAATATCCGTTTAATAACAAGCATCAATCCGGATTATGCTGGTCCAATTTATGAAGAAGATGAATGGGAAATCGATCTTAGCGATATTGATATTTTACATGCATTAGGTGAAGGTTCATTTGGTACCGTCCATCAAGGCATTATAAAATCACGGAATTTACCATGTGCCATAAAAACAATCACGAAAACAGCAAACTTTGCTGATCGTATGGAATTCCTTAATGAAGGTGCTGTAATGAAAACATTCAATTCAGCCCATCATGTTGTTAAATTGTTAGGAATTGTATCACGCGGTCAAATACCAATGGTCGTAATGGAATTAATGGAACGTGGCGATTTAAAATCATATTTACGACGTTGCCGTGAACCATCACAGAATTTAACAACAAACGAAATTTACCGTATGGCCGCTGAAATTGCCGATGGTATGGCCTATCTAGCAGCAAAGAAATTCATACATCGTGATTTAGCAGCAAGGAATTGTATGGTAGCTGGTGATCGTACAGTCAAAATTGGTGATTTCGGTATGGCGCGAGATGTATATGAAACGGATTATTATCGTAAAGAGACTGTTGGTTTATTGCCAGTACGTTGGATGGCACCGGAAAGTCTATCCGATGGTGTCTTTTCATCCGATTCAGATGTATGGAGTTATGGTGTGGTCTTATGGGAAATGGCAACATTAGCCGAACAACCGTATCAAGGTATGACGAATGAAGAAGTTTTCAATTTTGTTAAAAGCCGCGGCACACTATCACGTCCATGTGAATGTTCTGATTTATTATACGAAGTTATGTCGGCCTGTTGGAAATGGCGACCAATACAACGGCCGACATTCTTTAATATTGTTGATAAATTATCGAATCATGTTGGTGAAGGCTTCCGTTTAGCTGCATTCTGTTTTAGTAAGGAAGGCCAAGAGTGTATTTTAAGTGCTGGTCCTAGACCGTATAATCCGCCAGCAATGAGTGCCATCCCAGAAACTGACACTTATTTTCGATATGATACAGCTGAAGAAGAGATCGGTTTATATCCGGGCGACACAACTAACCGTCCAAATAGTCTTTTCCGATTCACAAACCAAAGATATGATCGCAATTCAATGACACGATTCAGTCCGGAATCACCATCATCGGTTCTCTCTTCACAGTCATCATCGTAAACGCAACAGATCTTCATTTGCTGTTTGTTATTAATATTATTTTCAAATTGCTGTTAAACTGAATGTGATATGTAATGTTAGTCACTAGTTTTTAAATAATTAAATTATATTTGTACTGCCTTAAATTAAACAAAAGTTAACCAAATAATCATTTTTTTTTAAATGAAAAGAACTGCACAACACTGATTTATTAGAATTATTCTCTTGTTTGTTGTTATTCTGTTTAAAAAAGAAAATTCTTCCAATTAGCATTTAAAAATAGTTAGATTTAGGCAATAATTATGTTGATTATAAGCTCATACGAAATGGGGCATTTTTTTTAAACTCATTGTTTTGTAATTTTTAATTATAGCTTTGTTGTATCAACGAATTCAATGTACCTAAACTGCGTTTTCAACGTGATTCACTGTCAGAATTATATTGATGAATGATGTTATATATATACAAAAAAAAAACAATCTTATTGGACTATATATTTTTTGTAAACATTGTACAAATAAATTTTTCAAAAAATAAAAACCAAAAAAGGGAATCTGTTTTGCGTTATTTATAAATCATCTGCCGCTTTTCCTGGAATATTAACAATTTCAAAAGCAGCATTTTCATGTTGTTGTGTAGAAATTTCCATTGGAAAATCGCACGATTCAGACATCGCCCACGAGATGGCATCATCATAATGATCGTTATTGGTAAGCAAATCGAATTTAGTCCAACTTAAAACCAATCCTGTAAAATGCGATGTAGATGTGAAAATTCAATAATGTAGTATTATTTGTTTTTTAATTTTAATACCGATAAGTACCGGCAAATAAGACAACAGAAACCGGATAGAATTGTAAAGGAAATTCTATGTACGCAATATACTGATTTCCACCACTTTCTCCTCTTATTTATGAGCGAATTGAAAGGAGCTTTTAAGGATTTATTTGGTGACACTTCCACGACTAAAAGTCGAATTTTATATAAAAGAAAACTGAACGGGATTACCGTGCACGTTTGTAAGATGACGATGGTGATTTTGTGGAACGAGCATGAACGAACGCAAACAAACAAGAATACAAACACAAATTACAAGAGCGAGGACGCTGAAACATGCACAAACAAACGCTGTAAACCGCTACGTGACCGTACTGCAGAGAATAAACTATTCGTTCATATTCGATTTTGTTTGTATTGCGTTATCGTCAAACAGAAATGCGTATCAACATGTTGATACGGATTTGCTGTGCTTGTTTTCAGCATTTAGATATCACTGACGCAACTGTCGTGTGAGCTTATTTCAATTACTTCAGGAATAAGCGCGATACCGAAAATTATGTGCAATGGAACCAAACACACTTTCTATATGCATGAGAAACGAGATTAAAGCAGACCGAGACAAATTTGTACGATTTGTTTTGCATTTCAGAGAAAATACGAAGCTAATTTCGATGAAATTTCTTTCACAATTATGTAAACATTTGCGTTTATGAGCGCTTGTATGAGTGGAAAAAATTTGAAGAGTATGTAGCAGCAATTAACAACTTTTGGTTGTATGGAACGCTGAAAAGTTAACACTTTACACGATTCCCAAACTTTTAGGACTGCCAACTTATGAAGGGAATGTATATTTACTTTTACAAAAAAAAAATTGAACCGGTCTTGAAAATATTATTTTTCTTCCATTTAGATTCAACGTTTAAAACAAACAACATATATCATTTGTTACGCCTGTCAACAGTTGTTGTACTTTATCGAAGTCTTTCTTAGAGGAAATGTATGAATTTTCAATGAGCCGATAATTCACAATGGTTAAAATCACATTTCTGTATTGTTGTGCATCAAGTGTGTATTAAAATACAATTATTTTCTGCACAAGTGCGCTACATGGTTAAAATCAATTTTCCATATTTCTAATGGAAGGTTTAAACACTGTAAAAGATCCAATTTTATTATGCGGTATTGTAGTTACATTGAAACCTTCCAATTTCCAATTGAGATTATCGTTAAATAAATACTGTTGTTGCATCATCGGCGATACGAAGCGATGCAACAAAATTAATCCTATAATTATTCATTTTTAAAATTCTAATCTCAATAGAATCTCAACTACAATATAGAAAACTAACCTGTAAATAATCCAGAAATGATAGCAATCACTAATGTGGTAGCTATAGCGAGCATTTGATAACCAACTTGATCACCAGCAGTGCGTCCATCGCCGGGCTGAAGAAAATTGAATTCAGCCGATGCTGTCAAATTTTTTGCTGCACGTGCTGGATATATTTCATATAACGATTTGAAATACGTTTTCTCTGTTGCTAAACCAGCCATAAGTACACCGATTAGACCAGCAAAAATGCCGGGCATACCATGCAAATTATGAACACCACAAGTATCTTTTAAATTAAAATTGAAACTTAACCAGGGCTAAAATCGGATGTTGTTGTTTTTTTTTAGAGATTTTAATCATATTTAAAATCGCTTACTGTTAATTTCACATAACCTGTAACTGAGATTAATGCTGATAATATACCTATTAAAATGGCACCCCATGGTTCTAACATTAAATTTGCAGACGTACCAACAGCAACACCACCAGCTAATGTGGAATTTTGTATATGGACCATATCGAATTTATGGTGATTGTTTAGCATCAATGATATTGCAAAAGTTGTTACACAACATGCTGACAATGATAAATACGTATTTATGATAGCCCTCTGTTGGTCATCCCCTTTCAGTTCGATTGCATTGAAACTCGGCCAGAACAACCACAAAAATATTGTACCTTTATTCCGAAAAAAAAACCAATCTGAAATTGATACAATTACAATAATAAAATAAACAAACTATCTACCGATCATTGCAAATAGATCTGACGTATAATTAGATTCTTCCAGATTATTCTGTTGAGATGTATCAGTTTTCCAAACAATAACATAACTGACCGCTAAACCGAAATAAGCACCAAAAGTATGAACGAAAATTGACCCACCAGCATCAGCTACCTTCAACAACATATCAATCAAAAAGCTTTTTCTTTATTGTATGTAGGCCACTTCACTTAAGGGATCATTTGTGGGCCAGTGCGCACTTATGGGAATTCGTACAATATGAATCATTTTAGAAAATGTGGCCAAAATTAATGTTTACAATGATTGAAAAAGATAAGTATTTCGGGGCACTGCTCATGTATCTGAAAGTCTAAATATCGATTCAATAAAGTTATCGATTACATAATAGAAGCGCACGATAATTTTATGTGGCGCATGATCAGTTTTCTAGACACAATTTGAAGCAGTAATTATAGAACGTTTCAGCAACACAGTTTATCGATTTAATAACTCTATTGGATCAATAACTAGAACACTAATGTGGACACGACTGGCCAAATTCGCCTAATTAAGTGAAACGGCCCTGTATATAAATGCAGATAGATACTTTGAATACAGTTAGGCCAAGATAAGAATTGCTCGAGAATACAGCAATTTCAACAATACCCATAACCACAAGTTGCATGTATGATGTACGTCCAAGTACTGCACCCATAGAAATTAAAACCGTTGCTACAGCAATATCAGCTTCATATAAACTGAGAGATAAATATCCAATTTACATAATTGAATAAAATTTCGATGGTAGATAGTTTCCAAATTAATTTACCTGTCAACACCAATCTCAATACGGTAATTATCGTTTAAATGATAGAAACCTTGACAGAGTATAGCCCATTGGACCATAAAGGCACCTAATAAAAAATTGAAACCAACAGCACTATAACCATAACGTTTCAAAAATGTCATCAAGAAACCAAAACCGATGAATATCATAACGTGAACATCCTGAAACACTGAAATCGCATTCAAATCAACAAATAAATAAATACAAAAATTAAAAAAGTAAAACAACAAAAGTATGCTCCACCGATTGGTTTTTGTATAAAGCCACCAAATGTTGGTCCAATCGAATTACTATAATCACTAGCATCAGCTTGTGGACGATAATTTGTGAATAAAACAAAGAACACACATAGAATTAATTCGATAAAAATCAAAAACAAACTGAATTTAATACGGCGAATTCTCGCTATATCCGAATGTACGGCCGATGGAATTGTTCTTGTTCCGTGAAGAAGTCGTGTTATTCGATACATTATCGGCTATTTAACCACGAATTCTTTTTCAACACTTTGCAATTGTCCAAAATAACATGTTTACGGAGTGAACGAGAACTCAATTGGCATCGTTCCTCTATAGACAAACGGAAAAGGACAATGGTTGGATCAGATTATTGATAAGATAGGACTAAAATATCCAACAACAGTGGAAGGGAAGAGAAAAACAGTAAAAATCAATGGCAATTGTCATTTAAATAGTGAAAATTCCCAATTGTCCATAAACAAGACAACAAAACTAAATATAAGTTGAACTCATAAACAACGTTAATTACAAATAAAATCGATAAGTGTGCTTGTTCGGTTTTATTTTTTGTGGATAAATATTCGTTACTACTTACTTGGATAACTGTCGCCTTTATCCCGACATTTATATTTTGTCAACATTCCAAATAGTATTAAAAGTATCAACTGAAATAGTATTATCGCGATAACGTTCAGCTTTTTCGACATTTTCATACCGAATAATTTTAGTTTTGTTGGAAAAACGATTGAAGAACACAAGCGCAATTGATGTTAAATTCTCTATTTTGTTTTCAAAAAGAAAACTTAAACACAACTGACTTGTCGAAATGTTATTAAAATTTCATTGGAAATTACCAAGGATCAGAAAGAATAATTCATTTGTAAATTAATCGATAATTTGATTTCTCAACAACAACAACCTATTTATAGCTGATCACAAAAACAATGTCACTTTGGTCCTATTAGGTGTGGAATTCAAATGGTCTAAATTGACACAACTTTTGAAGACAGAGTCTCAATATCGAATTGCACATAAAGGCCTCTTACAGTTTAATTCAATAAAAAATTTGTACATTTTTAAACTCGCAAGACGCACAAATTTATTAAATTTGCGTATTTACTTTTGCCATATCTTTCAGAGCACTGTAAATGTTATCTGGTTAAATTCGTTGTTAGTATCAGCTGAAAGAATTCGAGACTTTAAAACTGAATTTGTAATTCTGTTTGTCAAACATCCTGAATACAGAACAGTTGAGAGGCTGTAGAACTTATTATTTTTGTCAATTCAACCCCTTTCCGCGTTCATTTTGAATCCTTAAGAACTCTTAACAACATCTGACAGAAACTTGCGTCATCTGCTTCCGTCTGCAAGCCGAAGTGATCAGATTTGGTACAGCAAATTGTGATTTTCCGACCACCTGTATTAGAATAAAACTGTCGCCTTGTCTATGTGTTAATTTTACATAACAAACAGTTATGAATAAATAATTTCATTAGCACATATACTCTCTAACAAAATCATCTGATGTATTAACATTTACATTTGTTTATATTAAACTAGAGGAAACAAATCTAAATAAAAAATTCATTGTATACGTAGTTGATTTAAGTTACACGCTAATTATTTTCGATTTTGAACTTTATGAAATTTCATAGATCCAACAGTTGAGTGAAACTTTTCTTAATTGGAAAAGTTCATTTAAATTTTGATCAAATTTGAGTTTTTTCATATATATTTTTGTCTTACTGAAATTGTACTTTTTTTGTTTGTTGTTTAGTTTGTTTAATTTCATTAATTATTATTTTAAAACTGTCGCATTTTTATGGCAGTTTTAGAAATTATATTCGAAGAAAACACACAATACTGGTGTATATTTAACACTTTTTGTATCTTTTTGTCTATGAATAAATTTGAATGAATAATGGGTGATAAAGTATTTCCCTTCTTTGTAATTTTATTATTATTATTTTTTTTTTGTTTTCATTCAAGAATAATCATAAAGATGATTTATAACAGTTGAAATGTACATTGTATTTATTACATATTTGTGGAAATTGATATTATAATTTATTATACAGTGATATTTTGTAATATTGAAAATTAATATTTAGACAACAATATTTCTATTGTTTAATATCTGTTCATTTCCATTAAGATAATAGAAAGAGGCAGATCAATTTACATATGATGTGCTCAAACAAAAATGGAGTACTTCGACAAATTACCAACAGAAATCAAATTACCTTAGAACCAGTGCCGGCGGCAGGGTTTTTTCGACCCGGCACATTTCATCTAAAACAGGCATGTGTACATCCGCCTCCAGACCGTCGCAAAATTTTATTTAATCCGCTCCACCAAAACTTGCATTCAATACAATTTAAAAAATTTCTGCTAATCATAAAAATATATCATCAGAATAATCTACGTTTCTCTTTCCATTGTCCCTTATAATACGCAGTTCAGGGCACCGTTCAATCAAAGGGTCCCCTTTTTATAACTTTATATAAACCATTGTGTATCCCAAGGCTAACAAATGCTCTTCACTGTCGGATGTCCATAGTTTTTCTATTTAGAAAATGTAAAAAACACCAGTCCACTGCCCCTAAATTTAACGGTCTGCGAGTGTATATGATACCCACTTTTCGGCCGGCCAGTTCACGCGATACCCACTTTCCGGTCCACAGTCTTGTCTAAGTTGCACATGCCCGATCAACGTGGGCATGCGCTAGTGACTGAGCGAGCGGGACGCAATTGCGTGGTGTACGGCACAAACAGCGTCTTATTTCAAAATGCCGTAAGGACGGCTCGTTTAACGTCACGCAAGTTTAATAATAATGCCGTGTGTGGCTGGAAAATCTATTGGAATTGTGGAAAACTATCGTATTCGGTTGTGTTTCTTAAGTATGCGAATGGATAAAACGACTTCTGATGTGTATTACGTAAAAATTCGTCAAAGCGTGTTTTAAATTCCGGCAACGCTACCGACGGTGGGGCCCCATCCTGATGCCGTCTTGAATAACAATTAATCGATCCTTGATATTTCCATCAAGTATAGCTCTTACACAATTATCCGTTAAGTATAGGACGAAGATATTCATAATCAAAAGAATTTTTTTCATTTAAAACTCTTCAAATTGATGTTTTTTTCATTTACTATATAAGTAAAAAAAAACGGAAGCCTTATTTTATGCACCATCGACATTCAAACGAGGATAAGGAGATTGTGCCAGTGATTGCTGGGAAAACTTGATTTCGTTTAATGAGCTTTACGGTGAATTACGGCATTTTAACAAAGGTCATGGTATTGCGTTAAACAGCCAAATGGGTTATTGATTTATCGAATTTGCCATCATCTGTGTACAGACTGGTTGGCGAACAATCAAGCATGTATAGAACTAATTCGCTTTTAGATGTACATCGGCAATTTGGTAGCGTTATTATTGACGCAATTTCCACACAATGCATATTTTTATGTATCTGTATATATTGAACATAACTCCAAACACCCTATAATCGTAACATAAATGGTGTGATTTTGATTTATTGTTTCTATCACTATTTTCCACCACTTTTAAGCACTATTTCCTGTCGAATATTACGAAGTTTAGAAAAATGTCGAGGTAATTAGAAAATTCACCGGCCCGCTATAAACAAAGTGAAACGGTAGCCTACTATGTTAATCTTAAATAAATTGCGAATAACAGAGAATAAACCCCCATCAACATTTATATATGTAAATGTGAACAACTGTTCATCAATTATTAATTCGATTCGTTTCGATAATTAGATAAATTGTCTTCAATTTGGAAATTCCAAAGACAAATACAATGCGTCTTCGATAAATAAACAAGTAGGCGGCATATTGATGACAGTGTTTTGTTTTTCGGTTATAGATAGGTAAAGTTTGCCGGTTTCTAGGTTATCTATCGGTGTTCCATTATCATTGATCGATAAATATAACTAATCATTAATTAATTAATTAATTGTCGATAATAGTAGTGTATTTGAAATATTCGTATGTTGTATTGAAATAATTGGATGTGGCAATAATTGGGTCATTCACCCATCAGGTGGTTGTCAATATTGGTCTGTATGTGATCAACAGTCTTTAGTTTAACAAAAGTGATTCTCGGTAGTTAAATAATGCATCCATTAATTATTCAATTGCTTTGTTACTTCCATTTTTCAATATTTATAACATAAAGTGCCTTTATATATATATAGAGTGAAAATGCGTTAGAAAACTCCGTAATTGTTACTAATCGAACTGTGCCTAATTGTATAAAAAAGAAACTTTCTAAATAAATGAATAATTTGTGTAAGTACGGCTGCTTTTGTTTGATTTATTTATTATTGATCTTTTTATTTTTTAATAATTAATATTTTAGGGAATGAAGCAGTTTTTGTGGTGGAGAATGTTTTAACATGCCCAACAACAGCTGTTCAGGGTGAGTTTTTATTAAGAAATTTCTGTTAAACATTAGAATACAGTGCGTTACTCTGTTATTTATTTAAATTATAGTTGTGATCCACCAAAAATAATGCAAATTTAACACAAATACTTTAGACAAACTTTCTCATTTTTGGTTGTCATAAAAAATGCATCCATATTCAGATTGGTCAGAGATGTTTAACAAATATCACTTATCACGATTTATTGAAGACAATTCTAATTGTGATTATCATTATGTATCCTTCGTTAACAATGGCAAATTAAAAATATAAGCGCAACATGATGGAAGAATCTTTACACAAATCCGAAATGTATATTAGAAACAACGTTTATTGACGTCTAGAATGCGTTTTATAATCTATTCAAATTTGGGGCGGCGTTTTTCTTTATTTCCACATAATTTTCCCCAAGGTAATAATAAAGTCATTTTAGTCGTGATTGTTCATGTGATTTGATAAGGCATATAGGAAATGTGTATTTGTGAAATTATCGTTTTTAAAGTTGCTGTTGCAACATTACAATAATTTTTGATCAGTGCCATTTCGAAACGGTGAATTAAAAGTTTTATCAAGCACACTAATCATTTATTATATCGATTTTGAATTGTATGAAATTCTGATTCTGTTTATAATGCAAAACATTTTCGGTTTTATATTAAATAATTAATGATTATGAATGTTTGATACGAATGTGGGGGTTGTTAGGTTTTTATAACAAGAGTTTTACAGTTGATTTCTGTTTTAGTCATTATTCCAACTGCTAATATGGAGGAATATTTAAAAATATCTTTGTATCATTGTATCCTCTCACTGCTCTCTCGCTCTCTGCCTTTGTGACCTCTTGTTTCCCTATTAGATTACAAAAGATTAGATTTCCATTCATCATCACAAAATAAACAAAAGTGAATTCCATCTCACTTAAATTAACAATATGAATTTGCATGGTTGTTCACTCGATTAAGAATTTTTCCGATTCAAGTTTTAACTGCAATTGAAAAGAGAATTTCTATTTCGTTTAACATCTATTGAATTGTTTACACATTAACTGTGATATTATGTTGTTACTACTCGTAATTTTGTTGGAAAGATTTGTGTGAATGTTTCATTGGTTTTTGGTTAGAAATTTGATAGAATTGAGTACCATTTGATTATTGGTTTTTTTCGTTGCTTATTCATGTAAAAATTGATTAGGATCAGTGATTGCATTCATCCGTGATAGTTTTTATTTGTTTCTAATGAACATTTTTACTTTTTGACTATGTTTTATATCTGTTTTCATCGTTGTAAACAATGGTTTTCTAAACGGTTTATGTGTTATTAGAATAGTCGAATACTGTGCATGTTTTCTTGGATTATATAGTGCGCAGTTATATAGTTGTGTGTCGTTCTTAATTTGCATAGTAAGCTTTTAATAATTTGTATGTCGAATATTACTATTATCATTTCGTTATTTAGTCGCTAATTTTTTTTACCAATTTGTCAATTCCATGAGTTGTGTTCATTGTTATATCCTTTGTTTTTATTTATACTAACCTATGGGTTTTTATCCAACAGATTTTAACGTGTTTTTTCCGATTAATCTTATAATCTCTTCTTGCTGTGTTTGTTTGTGTGTGGTTTTTCATTATATATACATAGGTAGTTATATATTTTGTAAATTCTATCGATCCAAATAATGCGATATTTGTTATAAAATCATTCAACAATAGGTACATTTTAGTTGTTCAAATCAACTATTAGGGATTTGTGAAATTTTACAAATGCTGTGTAGTACGCTTTTGTGAAAAATTTTAAACTTCCACAGATGTTTCAACTATGAAATCATCTACCACTTATCTTTAATAAGTTGTTATTTAATGGAATATGTGTTCGTATTAGATAGATAGAACTCTTTTATTCAATAGAAATATATATATATATATATATATATATATATATATATATATATATGTATATATATATATATATTAATATTATAGTTGTGATAAGTGAATTGTAATTTTAAGTCGTCTAAATGATGCTTGAATCTGTAAGATTGATCATTTTTGTATAAAGACTATTAATGTTTACGTTGGTTATTTTTCTAAAGAAACATTTAATCTCCTATCTGTTTTAATGGGTAAACGGGGAAATTGTGTTAGATAAAGAAAAACTTTCGGCTAATTAAGCAAGTTTTATTCTTTGAAAAACAAACAGTGTGATCTCAAAATTTTTAAATTGTACCTTTCATGTTGACACAAAGACTATCAAGGCAACACCATACAAGGTCACTAGCGTTGCCGTCTTTGCTTGTACCTATATACATATAGAAGCGACACGAAATTGGATTAAGTTTGAGAAATCGAATTTTCGTTTTCGTGTAGGTACACGGTAAATCTCATTTGAACTTGATATTTGATTTGGCGCAATCTCTTTATTGTTGTATGTAAAAGTATGGATTATTAGAATCCATGTTTGTTTGATTTATAGAACCAGTTGAAACAACATTAAAATTCAGTACAAAAATTAATACATGAAAATAGAGAAAATGTGATTTGTTTTGAAGGATTTACATCTTTGAATGTTAGGCACTCAAACTAAATGAATTTTTTATGTTAATTTATGTTTTAATTGTTTAACTTTTAAGATATCCAGGCTACAACAATTTTTTTTCAGTAACAACATGGAGTATAGAGCTATATTTTTACTTACCTTTGCAAGTAGATACTGTTTCTATACATTTATCATTCTAGATAGGTAAAGTTGTAGATGCGTACGAACAATATAAACGCGTTTTAATCTATTTTAGTTTAATTCAATACCATTAATATTCCGCTTAATTTTTTATTTTAATGTTTTAAATATGCTCAAACTAATGCATCAATCCATTGTTGACTGATTAATAACCAATAAAATGAATGATGCATATTTATGTTCTATCCCCCTGCATTCACAAAAGTGATTAAAAGCTGACGAAAATACTCTTCAGTTTCATTCGTTTGTCTTCCATGATAGATTTGTAGTTAATTTGCTTAAATACCATTAACATCGTGTAAAAGTTAGGAAGGTGACATTTAGAACAATTGAATAATGGTTAATGTTCCGTTATATGACAAGTACAAATCGAATAATAAATTTCGAACAATAAATTAGAGTAATAAAATCGTTGATTGTAAATTGGTTGATTTAATGACAAATTTTGATTGAGAAAGACTATGATCACACCTGTCTGAAAATTATTGTTTATTATTATTATTCTTGTTAATATTATTTTGTTTTTGTACAAAATAAAATTCTACCAATTTATTCTACACGAGATATACATAAAATAAAACTAGAAGTCTCAAGTGTTATGTTTTAATTAACTCAATAATGAAAAAAGTTTACTGTTAATGAAAAGTTTAACATTTGTGAATTAACATCAATAATGTTTACTGAAAAGTTTTGTTTGTTTTTTTTTTGTGGATTGTTGTGCAGTTTACATTAATACGTTAAACAGTTACACAGAAATGATTTATAGAATAGCTTTTGATTTTCTACAAATAATAGAAAATCAACAGTTATACTCGGTCTAATGCGGCTTGACTCACTTGATCGTAATCTAATAAGAACAAAAATAGAATAACAAGACACCTATCTATCATAAGAAGAATCTGAATATGTGACGGAATGTGTAATTGCAAAGAATGACATTAGAAACAGATGTTCCAAACACATAAAATTGTCAAATAGCATAAAATAGAGCAATGCGAGTAAACACGAACTGATTACATACATTACATCCTATTTCTGTGCGATCTGTGCAATTGCTCTACGGTTATATTGCTTTTAAATCTTCAAATCGAGCCGGCCAATTCACACGAGATCGAGTATACATTATTCACAATTAATTCAATATTCAATTAGAAATTATTAGAAAATTTTTAACTGTAAACAGCCATCATAAATATTTATACACATTTAAAAATAAATATGGTTTGAGCTCGTTATTCGCGATATGCAATGTGGCGAAATCCCAAAACATGAACACCAGGATCCAGGATTAAATAACATCAATTACAGGAGAATTGTCACAGTCTTTCTTTTTTTTTGTTGTTTTTTTCTTTGTTTTTGTTTTGTCGATTATTTCAATAAAATTTTATAGGTAAATATTTTGAAATTATCTAAGAAATGAGAGAAATTGTAATATCGGTGCACAGCCACACTTGTTTTCCACATTAAAAAAATTTCCATTTTATTTATGGTGGAGTATTTTTGTTTTTGTTTCTCAACTTTACGTCGACAAATTGAATATAATTATCATTAGAATAGTAAATGATGATTCAATTGTTGATGCAATATTAGAGCTGATACCGGCTGCTAATTCCGGTAAATGATTCAAATACGTTTTAGATGTTGGTATCAATGATGTGTCAGTTGGTTGTTTTTCATTTGGACAAATTAATTCGTGGACGGGTATTTCAAAGAAATGTCTCAATCGTGGATCTTTCAATTCAGTTGGTGTAACATGATTTGATGAACTATCTTGTTGTGGATCGTATAGATAATAATCATCACCATCATTATATTCTGTATCATCATCATATCGGTAATTTTCATTTTGATCATTCACAAATTGATGGTGATTTATTGGTGGTGTTAATGTTGATTGGACTGATATTGGTGGATCTGAAGGTAGTTCAACATAACAAACAATCTCCTCTAATGTGTTTCGTATAATTGGATTTTTTGTTTCATTGTGAAGTTGATGAATCCAAACTAGACGACAATCACATTGAAATTTATTCCCTGAAATGAAAAATAAATGTTTTCGTATCATTTTGGAAACATACATTTAAATACTGTTCGTTATTGATGATTATAACTCAACAATGTCAAGTTGATATTAACAGTACGAACCTCTCATGATTATTAATCGTTCATTTATTGACTTATTCATCCTCTGCTCTCATTGTTATGCCCAATGGAATTCGGACAAATATACTCTGAAAATTTAATGTAACCCTCCCCCTCGCATATCTAGTTGAATAGAGTTGAGATTTGTCATGGTCTTTATACATTGTTCATAATGTGTCACAATGGAAATGAAATTGAATATCATAAATAATGCCGTCATCTGTTGTTAGTTTGTATATGGGACAGTTCTACCATGGTATTTTACATGAAAAATTGAGATTTTCGTCTTGGAAAATGGCAAAAATAATAAAAATATCTTGAAGTGACTTAATATTTTCATCATTTATTTTCTCTAGATTTTTCAGTCAATTTCGTATTTCAGTATTAGAAAAATACAAGTCGTTAATGGTAGCTCATTAAAGTGGTATTTTGTTTGATAACAACATGTTTTTTTTTCGGTATAAGTATGTAGAATGCTCCAGAAACATAACTATCTAAAATAATAATTGATTTCTAAGTAGCGAAACATTTTCGTGACCGATTACGTATTATGTATTTCAATTGAAACTGTTCGTCTGTAAAATAGTCCTTATACCTTTTACCCTTAAGCAAACAAAATTTAGACACCCCTATGCAATTATACATATTTATTATTATTGTAGCAGTAATTTTTATTTAATATTAAATTAAAGAGTTTTTTGTCAAGAGCTAGAAAAGCAATTTATTTATTTTTTAACACATAAAGACTAATTAACTAGTCGAAATGAATTTGTAATTAGTTTGTAAATGGGGAAAAATAGCCTAAAACCATGAAAATTTATGAATTACACCCCCCCCCCATCTCCGGTATATTTAAAAGGTTATTTCTAATTAGTCTTTGAGTGTTACCCAAATCCCTGAAAGCTTGTTTCAATTAAGTCACAGACAAGTGATAACCCGAAAATTAGGTACACTAGAAGAATACACCTTGTATATTCCAACAATAGATATTTCCATGATCAAGCCATAAGTTTCATTAGTAACAAGGCTGTTTCAAGATTATCGTAGAAGTTCTGGCATACCTTAGGTGTTTCTGATTAAGGTTGTCGATCCCCGTATCTAGGTGATTGTTTAGGTTAGTCTAATGGTAAAATCGCCGCTGTGCCGAGATGGCCGGTTGAAATTGATTGGTTCGTAAATGTCCACTTATACGCTGTGTTTACTTGGAACATTTAAAATACATCTGTACATGCACCTGACAGTTCCCAACTTGTTTGTCTAACTTGATTTGATGTTGTTCATTTATTAATTAAACAACTGTAATCTAAAAACCTACTGAAATAGAAATTTGTTATTTGTTAAATGATCAAAACAACTATATGATATTTGCTTACTGTTTTAACAACTTAAAAGCCGTATGATTATGTATATTCAAATAATTTCATAAATGTTTCTGTCAAATTTCAAATTAACCACTAAGGATATTCAGATCGCTATCATTAATCAAGGAGCCGTTATGTTCAGTAGTTTAAAAGATTTGAATTTCAAATAAAGAATAATAATAAGACTTAAAAAAGTTATATTAAGTATTTAATTTTTTTTTTGATATTTCACTTTTATTTTACTTTATCGAATTATTATACATTCGTTCATTTTACATAAATGTAAGCATCTACGTTCTCTTGGGGAAATCTGATCGTTTGATGCCTTAAAAGAACATCTGCTAATCCTAATTTTGTAAGTTATCCAACATCTTTCGGTAATCTTTCATAGAGATAACGATTGGATAGGGAAAACAAGACAGATTTTAATGTGAAGTAACAATAAATGAATAGATTTTAGTTGATCAATTTTTCGTATAGACAGTCAATTCGTTGTCTTGATAAATCTATTTTGATTTTATTATATTTTCAAATAACAAAAGCAAACTCGTACGTTAGTAACGGAAAAAGAGAAATAATAAATGAAGCCGATTACTGCAATCTTCTTTTAGCTTGTTACTTTATTTGTATAAACATAGAAACATAATGGGCAACAGTAAAGAGTGTTAAAAAGTTGTCTAAATGTGAATCAAATCGTAAAGCATTTAATGATTAACGTTGAGTTTTTTACTTTGTAAGTATCTTGATTTTGCTTTGATTTTAATTGTGTAATTCCATCACAATTTGTCTAAATATTTCATATATTTACTTACAATTTCCAATTCTATTAATGTTGTTTTCTACATTATATTCGCATAATCGATTGGTTTAATATTAGCTAATGGATCATATATGAGACAGTTTGATGTGTGTCTTGTCTCTTTGTAAACATTTGATAAATAGCTATTCAAGTTTCCTGTTTGTGTTGTTGGTCGATCTTTATTAAGAAGCCTATTGTTTGTTTGATTCACATCACATATGGATAGTTTCATATTTGTAACATATGTAGATTTATGTTCTATATACTGTTATCTCTACTCGAAAATATTCCATAAAATTTTATTAAATTGTTTTGTACGGTTCCAAGCCAACATTAAACCAGATAGGTAAGCAATTCATTAATCGGATTCAATTATATTTAGTTGTATATTAATGGAAATGAAAATTTAAACTAGCTAACAATATTTTATGTAAAATTCGTACGTTAAAAAATGCAGAATAAATATGTATATATGTAAATATTTGATAAATAACAAAATAGGGTTTCCAACGTTCTCCAATATTTATAGTACATTCAACCAGTTTTCCTCTTTTTCTTTAAGGAATGACACATCCGAAACAGGTGTTTACTTTACAACTTTTATTTTTGTAAAATTTAGACTTAACTGAATTTCAAAGTATTAAAACAAAGAACTCAGAGTAATATTATCGTTGTCGTTTATGGTGTTATCAATTATTCAAAGATGCGAAATTGGTCAGAGATTTTCAGTAGGGAATTCTATACTATTGAACTCTGTGAATGGATTTCAGCTATATTTCTTCTTTTTTTTTGGTAAGTACGGGAGGAAATCTTTTTCAAAACGAACTTGACGGCGGCCCATTTAATCTGTCAAACGTTATTAATCGCTTCTCGTTTTAACTAAAATCTTGTTTTAAATAAGGAAGTCGACTATAAAAAAATACTAACAACAACATCTGCATCTTTCTCAATTCTAATGGAATAAAGATAATCAATGGGGTTTGTTTGAATTAAATGATTGAACATAAGGGAAATGAATAAAAATTTTGTGCTATAACATATATCATGAATCACAATGTTAAATTTATGGAACACATACATATATATGAGATGTATTCTAACACAACCGAGAGTGTGCTATATTTTTGAATTTTACATATCTATCAATTGTCACTTGCAATGTTTGCTGTGAAACTAAGTATAAATTTACTTTTCTTAACCAACTTGTCTGCAATTAACCAGAATTTCAAAACTATTGGAGAAACTAAATAATACTTCGAAGAATCGATCTTGTATTTATGTTATTTTCTAGTAGACTGAATACCGAATTTTCAATTTGGCTCCAGCAGGCCACACTCAACTATCTAACACTGTTGTCAGCGTTTTACACACAAAATAAGTACAACTTTTGAAGATAAAGCCTATTACTCAGCTGTCGTCTTAGACGTTAGTCAGGCTAAAGTCTGGCATGATGGGCTACTTTATAAAATCGAACAACTTTTACCATGGCAATTTTACAAATTATTAGAAACCAACAATTGAGAACAAACGTGAATAGTATATTTTATCCAATCAGGAGTACCATAAGGAAGCGACTTGGAGACACGTCTATACATTTTGGATAGACTTAGCATCAATACTATACACGGCCATTCTTTCGAGTCATTATTATGTAACTATTGCATCACTCCATGTACAAAGTCACCTTAACTATCTAAAAACGCACACACTAATACAACCATAGCCAATTATCAAGTAACCGGATGGACGTCCCATAGACATGTATTGAAAAAACATGGAAAAGTGCATACTCTACAACACTCATAAACAATTATTAAGTAATCCAGATGGACGTACCATAGACATGTATTGAAAAAATATGCGAAAGCGCACTCTCTATAACAACCATGGACAATTATTAAGTACGTCCCAGTGAGACGTACCATAGACATGTATTGAAAAAACATGGAAAAGCGTGACGGCATAACTATCTCTAGCTATCTTCTATTTTTTCATATAGTCATCTTTGTTTTGATTCTCGTTCCCTAGATATTTGCCCCGCTTATAGGTAGTTCCTTGACCTAAACGAATTGTTAATTTGTCAATACAACAAAGTACATGGACCAGTTAGCAAAATTTAGGATCTTCCCAGAAATGAGCAATAACCATCCTTTCGAAAGGGCATAAGCTCTAGGGTTTGCTGAAATGAACAGTAACCACAATCCTTTTTTTCCTAGTCGACACAAACATAAAGTTAAACACAAGAAGAAACATAAAGATAGTAGAGTAGGGATGGTAAATATTGTTGTTTTTATTTTTTTAATAATTAGTTCATGATATTTGAGTAAATTCTGCACACAAGACCGCAGCAATAGCCTAATCCTGCAAACAAAATGTTTTTGGACGATTTTGAAATGTCGAAACCACAACTATATAAGACAAAAAGATCTACACTAGCTGATTAGAAAAAAAATCACATTTACCCTTAAACAAGAACGTATTGATTTATAAAACTAATATATATACCTATGGCATGTAACAATTCATGCAAAAATGTCAATACAAAATAATAAGATCAACAGTGGGATGCTCCTTGGTAATATAACAAATCAAATGATACATGAAGACATTGACAACTCGCTAATAAAAAACTCCATTCACGAAAGAACATTGAAACATTTCGGAAAAAATAACAATTCACAACAATCTCCTGCTGCTACATCACCACCATATTGCCATAAGACTGAAATGACTTACTCTGATCTATCAATGCCAACATCAGTAACGAAGATCGTTCGTCCATATCTCAAATCATTCCATTAGCTTATTAATTAAAGAATTATCAAAAAAAAAATCATAATTAAGCAGAATGTCTTGTTTAATACCAATAAATTATTGATTATCTAAATAGGACACGATTTGAAATGATTGAAGGTTTCCTATTTAAATAAGCCGATCATTTTAGTAGTTTTTGCGTAAATTGGGTGTAACGAACGAAAAAAAAATAAGAAAACTCTCGTTGGGCCTTATTCGATTATTGATTTAAATGTAAATCGGGATTAAGAATAATAGGAAATATCATAAAAACCGCCTGTAGTAAATACGAACTTCCATGCTTATAACATACACATATATACACAAAATACATATAATATCTATAGATATAGGTATATAATCCATACAGAGAGAAACTTGTCAGCAATACATTTTAGTACGAAATATTAAGCTTGATTGGTGTTCAACATTTCACAAAATGTCTCTCTCTCTCTCTCTCTCTCTCTATATATATATATATATATATATATATATATATATTTCCTTAATACTTTTATATATTATCGTTCGTTATTTGTGTTGTTTTTGTTCTTTCATATGAAAAATTGAATTCAAAAAATCGAAAATACTTTCAATAACGATTCGTTTTTATCACGTAATTATTCATGTTTCTAGAATTAGAACAGGAAACAATAAAAAAAGAATAGAATCCGAGGATATAGTGGAAATGTAAAATACATGTTTAGCTTCAGGGGGTGAAGTATTGTAATTAATTGATATGTATCTGTTATCTTTAATTTGATGGACGATCCTATCTGAATGCTTTTTATCATCATCGAGACAAATGTATATTTGCATTGCCCTTTTTTTTGTTTATTTATTTGACAAATGCAATAGTAGATTTGCTTGTTATTTTTCAAAACATAATATTAATAAAAATGCATTTTATAATTTCCATGAATATCGAGCAATAATTATTCAGATGAGGGTAATCTACACGCACACTGTATAATAATATTAAATTTGTGGCGTGCCCATTTTAAATTTCAGTCATTTTACTCCATTATAATCCATATATGTAGGATGTTTGAAAAAATATAGACATTATTATGTTATTATTGTTAATCGATCATAAGTTATTAGTTTATCTATTCGATCAATTTTTGATGAATATTATTAGGTATTCAGAGCTATATTTTCTTTACATCTATTCCATCAAATTATCTTACACTTTCCTACGTTAGATAATAAAAAGTTTATTCCATTAGTTGAAAGTATGATGTGTTAACAAAAAAATAGACAAGAAAAAAGGGTTTTTATAAAAGCGTATAGTTGTTTCCTCAAATAATGGTACGAATGTGGTGTTGTAGAGTGTCTAAAATGATTCAGGATTTATATCAGTTATAGTCTAATTAAAATGAAGTCTTTGTTGTTGCTTTTATACAAGTTTTTCACATAAACATGCAAACATCACACATTCCATTCTGTATTCATACTAAAACACTTTCCATATTCGATCTATTTCATGTGAATCAAAATCAAATCGAATTCGATTGGTGAGGAATTCAAGCAATGGATTTCTACGCCTTAATACAATTGATGGTCATATCAAGAACTATCTTATGTTGTGTCTTTGTATTGAAGAAACTACAGGAGACAATAACTGTGGTGTTTTCAGTACAATTCTGTGCCAGTTTCGAGGTTTTTAGTAAATAAAAAATTGTTTAATAAATTCTACTGATCAACTACAGTAAAATTCGTTTGCAACTTTCTAAAACTGTTTATGTTAATATGGTAAAATTTAAATAACAATCTCATTTAACCCTACTCAAATTAATTACAATCGTACAGAATGGTCAATTGGAGCTTTTCTTTTTGTGATAATGTGGAATGGCATAGACTGAATTTGTATTATCTACAAATGTGTAACAGATTTTACGTTTACATTGGATCGAAAATTATCTAATAGACTGGCAATATAATGAACATTGTATGTGGTAGTGTGTCAATAGTTGCAAATTCTTTAAAGCGTATTCACGTGTTTCCTTCGTTTAAATTCCATCCATTTCTTTTTGAATAGGAACTCATTTTCGCTACTATTATAGAAATATATGTGTGTATGTGTTTATGTAGTTAATATTGATTAAAAATTTGAATTCACTGATTGATTTTATACAAAAATTTAAAAGCAGGTTCATACGTATTTCAATCTAACGTTTGACATGATTAATTTGGAAGTTTTTTATTGGATCTATTGTCAATCCGAATTGTTTAATTAAAAGTCCAGTTACATTTCAAAAACGTGATGGTGTACTAAATTCTTTTCTTTTTTTCTGGTTGTCTGTTTCTGTAGTACAAATAACATTCTGTATGTGGCAAATAAAATAAGGAATACAATTTTCTGAATAAAGATCTTGAGTTTCAACATAAAACAAACGGTTTTATTTTGCCCCAGCTTTTATTGTTGAAATTGTAAAGTTCTTTGATTGTTCGTTGGACGATTAATGAAATTTTCTAATTATGGTTGTGGTGATTTCTGCTCCTTTATTAAATTGAGCATTTGTTTAATCTTATACATGTTACAATAAGCAACTTCTATGTATTACTCAATAACCTTTGAAGTTACTTCTGGCGATAAAGTATACTTAATTACAGCTTCTCTCATTATGTTCATTTCGTCTTGCATAATTAAGCAATTAGTTGTACGCAATATTTGTTTCAATTTCACTTAGTTCTAGTCATCCGTACAATATTTAACAATTGAAGCTTCGTTCCTTGAAACTATAATAAGAACCTTTGTGTGTGAATAATATGACATCAAACCGTCTTTTGTTAAATCATATAAAATTCTAAAACAAAGTACATTCTCTTAGAAAACGCCAGTTTAGCCTGTTATTTTTTTTTGTCTTTAATTATCGCGATTTTTTTTTTAATTATAAACACTTCAGTAGGTTTCGAGAAATTTTTAAAGATCGCACAAATTTTGCTGGATTTTCGTAATTTCATCAAATATTCAATGAAATTGCATGTTGGAAATAATAAAACTTTTTATAATACATAATAATTTGCATCTAAAGTGGTAAAGTTAGTGTAATTGTTGGAATTATGATTGTGCATAGTAGCACAATAGATTATCTTATCATTTTAATTTAGTTTTAGTTACTAGAGATCGTATAATGTAAATCTAAAAACAACTCATCGCAATTTTAGAATATTTAACATCTACAATTAACTCTATTTATGTAACATCATGATCATAGATTTCATCTATATTTGTTTGATTTCAAATATATTTCATCCATAAATTGATAATTATCAAATAATGAATGATCATTATTGACATCTATCATTCAAATATATTCGGAAATATTTGTCAAAGTCTAATTGTAGTTAACGAGAAGTAATGGAACAAAGCAGATGACGTTCAAGATAAAAGGTGAGAGATCATTTGTTGTTCGAAAAGTTCAAAATTAGAATTTCCATAACACTCATCGAATTTGTTTGACAATCAACAGATTAAACAAAAATTCTGTAATTAAAAAAATACGAATAGCAAGGTCTTTTTATTCGATATTTGCAAATATATTTGAAAACAGTGAAATTTGACATAGTTTTATTGATTTGAGTTTTTCATAAAAGAGTAAGCATAGTTACATACTACGTATCTTCTCAAAGGCATATCTTTAAGCCCATGTTTGCACTGTCCGGGGAAACTCACAGATGGAAACTCACGATAGAATCCTACGTCCAGGCTCATCGAGTTACCTTAGCAACTAAATATTCGTTTATCCGGATAAACGAAAAGCTGTAGTAAATAGTGATATTACCTCCGATAAACTATATAACTGCGAGTTTTTCATATAATAGAAATGTTGTGGGGGCTAAAAAAACAACAATTGTTACTAGTTATCAAATAGAGTTCAAAGTACAATCAGAATCCTTTGTAATTTCGAAATGCCCAATTTGTAATTCAATCAAATATGTTTAAAACTTTCTCAAAACTTTTATCTACAAATATGATGGGTACATAGATAGTATGTTCAAGATAGATATTCAATTTTCTCATAAGATCACATCTTAGATTCGATTGAATTTCTCAATCCAATAGATTTGATCAATGTGCAGAATATTGTATTTATAAACACAGTTGTTGTTTCGTTTTTTTGATGATTTTGTAATATCTACTGTTAGTTTGATGAAACATGGGAATTACAACAACAATCAAAAAACAAAAACAAAACTGATTCCCTTTGTAAATAATTTGCATTCCAAAATCGAATATGTTACGCTTTTAGTTTTCATTCGAATTTTATATTCTGTATATATATACTGTCTCTATATTGGTAAACTTTCTACTTAATTGTAAATATGTACATTGTGACATAATGGATTTAATACTATCGTTGAAATATAATTGTGATAACAACAAGAAGTTTATATAATCGAATCTCTACCGAAATGAACTTTAGATAAACTAATTGTGCTTCATTCTATAGATATTGTTTTATAATATATATATATATATATATATATATATATATATATATATATATAAAAAAATATGTATTGTGCATCTTGATAATAAGACCAATAGAGAGTCTTGGAAACTTTGTGTAGTTCTGGTTGAAATTTTCAACAACTATATAATGATATTTCTACTCTATTATGCAACTTTGAACTGTTTCATTTAATTAAAAAATAACGAATACCTTTAGAAAGATATTACTCGTAATTTTTCTAAACAACATCTTACTACTTTTCTGTAATTTACAAATTATTCAAATACAACGAACGCTACAATGAGAACTATAACAATGTATGTATACAGGATGATTCACTCGGTTCGTTTTCTTCAATCAAAGCTACTATGGTTATCGAAAGTTGAGTCAAAAAAGATTAAAAAAATTGAGAATCGAGTAATTATATAGAGTTATCCTATAGATGATGAATTGATTGTGGATGAATTTTTATTAACAGAGTCGGATCAGGAGGAGTTGCAGACTGTTATTTCCGACAGTGCACGCCCATTTTCATCATTTTCACAATTTTGCGGCTCGACGCTTCGGTAATTAAAGTACCAATGTGGAGGACGAGAACAACCTAAAGGGACCACGCCTATTTATAATATATTTTTCCCTATACCGGTAATAACGAAAGAAGGAAAAATTCCAAAACCAAAATAAAATCAATAATAATAATTTGCAATAAATTTGATTAACTCTATTAATATAAATATGATTGAAACTAATTCCAGTTGATTTATTCCATCAGTTTAATGTTCCATATCATAGAACTTTATAGGAAATTAACTGGAAAAGTCGAAATGTGTTTTAATCATATTGGAAAATCGCTTGAACAAAGAAAAATTGTGTATTTTCATGTTTTAAAGCTTATTTCTATCAAATATAGAAAAATGCCAACGTTGTTGAACACACTTGATATTATTATTACCGCAATAACTTGACTTTTGGTATTGTTAGAATAAGTATAAAGCGTGAATTCAATTTTCTAACTTATAAGTCTTGGTTCTTTATGATAGACCTCGATAAAAGAATTTGATTGATTTAGGGGTTGTTTGTACATTAAAAACTGTTAATTTACGAGTACCACCAGATGTTGTGTATTTCTCGTCTATTTTCACTGTACAGTCTAGTGTATCTACACACTAGACAACAATAGAATTTATTTTAGAAATATATCCAAAGATTGAAAATAAATTATTATTGATCGTTTCATAAGAAAAGACAATAAATGATAAAATGAAAATCATTCATCACTACATGGATTTTTCAGCGGAAGTTCTGCTATTGATATATCAATAAACCATTATTCTTCATAAATATCTTATTACTCTATTGTTGTCTGTTGTGTTAAAATTGTGCAGTTGATGCACAAAAGTGGTGAAAATAATGGAAATAAACTACTTCTAATCACTACAACAATGAAAGAGCGATTTTTAGAATTGGTTGGCTTAAAGAATCGAAATCACAACAAAAAAAAACTTTTCTTGAAGAGATGATGAATTATTCATTTTTTGCTTTGGAATTTAGAAGTATTCGTCTTGAGGGGGCAATCTTGAAGAGATTCGTTAAATAAGTCTTATAATGTATAACATTCAGTTTTTTTTTCATAAACGATCCTACGCGCCCTTATAAGCTTATATATACTTTGCAGAAAAAATCCTCATTACGTTCACGTATCTTCTGTCAAAGACATCAAGTAAAACCTGCCACACACTCTTCAGTTTCTTTGTTGGGTTTCGTTTGTATTGTTGTGGAGAAAATTCAAAATACCAACCGTACATCATTCGTTTTATTCATTACTTATTACAGACAAAAAAGTAAAATGCTATTTGTTTTCAGTCCCGTTACCAGGTTGCTGTTTTCATTAGTACAATACGTTTACTTAGACTTAAATGTGTTATTGTAAAATTCAGAAATTATAGACCACTTATATATTTCTATGGGATACAATCTTCTTGAAACTAGAAAGGATAAATGTGTCTAGAAAATATATAACATTTCATGTTGTACAATTGTGAACAGTTTCATTTCAAACACTGAAAAGATGTTATCTACTCTATGAATCAAAACGTACAAAAGCTATATAGAATAATAGTAGTAGAAGAGTGAGTGGTGCAGTAATTGACTACTCCTATAATATTACAGAATAGGGATGTTCACAGTCAAACTCTTATAACATAAATAACTTGCCACAAACTTGAACCAAGACATTAAGAGCTCAACAGGGATAATATCAGTCAAGATCTTATCATGACAGGAGGATTTCAAAATAAGATGACACCTTTAATTTTAGTTATATCATAATTTATGAGAGGCAAAACGACAAATAAAAACACCCACAAAAATTGGATGCACTATTTAAACTATATTATAAATCGATGAAAATAATTATTTTTTAAATGTAATAATAACAGTTCCATTCTCGTGTAAAATTGCAGCCTTAAGGTTAGTAAATTATATGCCTTTATAATTAGAACACGTCAGGAATTAATGAAATTTGGAGGAAAAAAATAATCATTCAGTAGGGTGATAATTTTGTTTGTGGTAAGAGATTTAATTTAATTATGTTGTAATTCATTAATCAAAAAAAAACTAAATGAATACAATAAATTATTTCATTGCAAACCCAAACTGTCAAATGATAACAATAAATCTGACATGAAATATGTTTAGATAAACGATAAGCAACATAAACAAATTTTGGTTTATTGTATTTAAAACATTTCCTAATAATATCGTATGTATGTAATATTAATTTCGAATTTTGTCTAATCCATCATTATGAATGTTATTCGTTAATAATGTCTGTTTGACAATTCAGTGATTTTGAATTTAATTAGCAGTACGTAATGAACGTTATTAATTTTAACAAAGTATATATTGCATAATCTATTTATAAATTATTTCAAGATAAAGTTACATGCAAAAACAAATTCCATGTAAGAGATATTTGATTTAATCAAAAGACATCTTTTAGTAATTGCGAAAAGGATTACAAAGTTTATGAAATTCTTTAAGAAACATATTAAAATACTCAAATGAGAATGCGTTTTTGAATTTTATCTTCAATGAACACAATTGTTAGATCTGTATATATTGAAATATTCATTTAATCAAACAAAACGAAACGCATGTATCTCTTTGTTCATATCTTCTGTAGTTCGTAAAAGTGATTAAATTTGTACGTAATTGAAGCGTAATTATGACTATAATTTTTCGACAATAGAAACTCAAACAGTTGTTATTACGTTGTTCCGTCTCACTATTTTGTAGAATTAGTTATTTTTGCTTTTGTTCTTGAGAAACAGTGAATGGAATTCGTAATTGTTCGTTAAAGGAATGTTTCTATTGTCGTCCGAAAAACATTAAAATAAAGTCAATTTAATATTTCTAGGACTTGATCAACTTGCCTTTAGAGAATTGTCATTTGGGCCAGAAATTGATTCTCTTTACTGTCTTCACAATTATATCTTTGGTTACGGTATTGATCAGTTGTTTTTTTTTTACATCATCAATTATGAATAAATTTGATTATAGTTGATCAATGAAGCTTTTAATGATGAGAATGTAGATTTTTAGAATTGAAGATAAAGATCAACAACAAAACTCATGCCTCAATTACATTGAACTAATTTGCTAGCAACCTGTAATTTTCAATTATATTAAACATAAAGATGACAACTGTAATGCCAAGCCGAACGATAAATTTTTTGAGATGTATATGAATGTTTGCTCGAGTTTGATGTATGAGAAACAACTATAGACAAGTCTTGGTTTTTCATTTCTAACTCCCCTAATAATCCCAATGACTACTAACCACAACGATTTGAATAGATAGATATATACATAAAATAGCGAGTTTACTAGCGAGAGAAGTCTTCAATTCAATTCATTGTAACTGAGCCTTTACTCAGAATTGAATTGGAAGTTGATTTGTAACGAGCTGTGTCTAGTAGATTAGCCATTTAATCTTCCTTAATGTTAATACTTAAAGATATTATACATCTATCGTTACATTTTAGTCTATAAATGTCTTGGCAATTAGGCTTCTTCAGTTATTTACAGTCTGCTGTTAAGTAGTATAGTCATGCCATGATTTTGTCTACAAATAAATCTTGTCCAAATCAATATTTTGACCAAAGCAATTGTCTATTGTGACATTTTCAATTTTGACAAATATCTTACGACGTTGACTTTTTGTTATTGTTTATTTAAATCACCTGAAAGTTATAGTTTTTTTTTTGCGAGAGAACTAGTTACGTAGCAGTTGTATATCGAACATCGTATTTATTGATGCAATTGCATTGGAAAACACACCTAACGATTGTCAGAGAAATTGTTAGAAAGTTCAATTGTAATCGTTATTGTTAGATATGTAGATCACAATTTTTCTGAATCTACACCTTATTTATTGTGTTGAAGATTTCGTTATTACAGCGCGAACTTATATCACTTTAACTGTTCTGATCCTCTCCAGTTTTCTTTTTGAAATTGCTGATTATAGTCATCGGTTATAATCAGGATTTGTGTCCTAGCAACCACCAATCTTTAGTATTTTACCATCTTTAACAACAATATTTACGATAAAAGATTGATCTATTGATTTTATATATTTAAACGTATCGGAAAACTATTGTGAGATTTTTATAGTTTGTAATAAAACTTACTTACTGAAAATAATAAAAATCTTTTTTGAAACAATCGCTGAGAGGAACAAATCGTCTTTGATAGCGGAAAACCAATCGCACGTCCTTATTTTAAGATTTTCTCAACTGTAATGTCAAAAGTTTATTGATATGATTTCTAATAACAATGTATTGATTCTCTTATAAAAAACATTTCCAGTATTAACTTGAGAATAGGTAAATAATCTTGTGTTTTGCTATATAATAATAGACATGTTGTTGTGATAATGAAGTTTCTAATAGACCCTAATATAAGATAGAATTATATGGAAAATTTCATTTTGTCCATACATCATTTTCAATGCGATAAAGGACATTTAATTATTTCAATCCAAGGACAGATTATACGATTCTCTCTTTTGTCGAAATTAGAAGTTCGTATGCAGCAAAATGCTTATTAATCTCAATTAATTTTAATAATGTTTGAATTATTTAATTAAAATGAATTTTTATGTAAAGAAAAGAGGAAATGTATTTCTATTGTCAGAAAATCTCATTATTAAGTCGTTTTATTGAATTCTTCGATGCAATAGAATGTTTATAAATTGCAAGATATTTATGGCAATTGCTGCTATCAATAATAAATAATAATAATTGATCATTTTTTAATGGCGTAAATGTTATAAAACTACTTGTAATAAGGCAATATAATTTATAATGTCACGTCTGTAATATATTTGAATATGTCAATGTTGTTTAAAGTCAGCTAAATATGGATGTTCTTACAAATATTAGAAAGTCTTACGATCAAATTTGTTGATGTTGTGACAGTTTAATTTTCAAGAATTCTATAAAATCAACAAATTCTTGGAAATTCGTAAACCGCACTCATCTATTTTGGGCAATTTCATTGTTTATCACACTTTAATCTTTCGTTATGATCGAGCATTTCTTAAATCAGTTTAAAGCTGACTGAACACACGTTACGATAAAGGATAATTGAAGTATTTATTATCTACCGTGTAGTTAGGTGCATTTTAAGATGTGGTTTGAAAATAGTGGAGGCGCCCTATCAACTAAACTAAGAAACTGAATTTAAACAATTTTGTTTATTCAAATGACTTTTGATGGATTTTGTTATAGAATTTGTGTTGTTCCTCTGACATTCTGAATAATTCCGAAGCAATCCTCTTCAATTTTTAACTGTTGTAATAGCAGATTCATATATAAAGAAATATATATGTTGAATAATAGATGGATTATTGTCTATTTTCGTTTCCTCATTTTAAGTGACTCATCATGGCATTGTTCATTTATTACGACAGATAAAACCTCATCAATAATTCTTGATACTATAAGCATATTACTATGATAATTCCATTTGAAAGTATCGAACTGTTAATAAAACATAGGAACGTACGTCTACAGTCTTTTAAATGGGTAATCGAAAGACTTATGATAATCTTTTTTGTAACATAAATAAATAAATATATTCCTCACATAGAAAGAATGAAAAATCTCTAAGGATTTGAAAGGGTGTCTCCCTTCATTTTAATTAAAAACAGCATGTTGATAACGCGACAATGTCCCCCAACTGCTTACATTATTATCATAATAAACAAAACATTACAAATAAATACACACATACATTTATTTCTAATAGTATTTGACTTTCCCCAATATCCCAATAGGATTGCCACTTGATAATATTGGAATAATAATGACAACAATTCAATCGAATCATACCAGTTAAGCACAAATCACCAAATGATCAATATTTTATTTTATATATAAAAGATGGTGCCTATCTCACAGATAATTACAGGTATGTCATAACAAAACGAAACTCGTAACTAATTAGATAGAAAACATATCAACAAATGGTAAGAAGTAGAAAATGAAGAAGAAGAAACTGAAAAAGAAAATAACAACGAAAAACTTCCCAATCAAGTTTACACATTGATTGCCATCCTTTATTTAACTTTTTTTTTTCATTTCAACAAAACAACAACAACAAGAAAAAAAACTTTCTTCATAAAACTGTATAGAAATAAGCTTTTCGTTTATGTACGATTTGTTTCTAATATCCTGTTATATCAGACTTCAAAAATCCGCATTTACTTTATCAACACCAAACTGTAGACAACTATTATTATAACTCTTATAAATTATAAAGAAACTGATCTTTGGCAGAAATTGAGAGGAAATTATCTTCAACAAAATTCGATCGGTTGAAGGATGTTTCCACTTACATAAACACTCATGCGGTTGCTTACAATTTTACAATCGAATCTATTGTTTATTTTTCTTTCAGTCAATGAAAATTAATTAAAATCTCTAGTTAGTTAGATTGATTTATCTCAAATTATCTATATTCGTGTGATATTTCGAATTCAAATAGATCGTCGGATAATTAACAGTCCAATTTCAATCAAGCTAATGTTGATAAGTATTTAACACAAATATCGATCTATATTGATTTGTCCCGTGTGAATTGTGATACAGCAATAGTTATCTACTGTCTAACATTGATATTTACCTGGTTGTGTGACATATAAATTCCCTGAACAATATCTCATATTGAATATTTTTAAGTTAATTTATAAAGAAATTATTGTCAAATATGTGTACATAAATATGTTAATATACGCAAACGTATGCACGCTTTATTAAAATCGTTTCAATGTTTTGATTTATCAGGATTTCCTTTGGTTGGTGAAATGGGATTAGTCGTTTATTGCGCAGAGATTTATGAATAATTCATAAGAATTATTACTTTTACTTTATTAGATTTCACCGTTTTCATATCGAGTCCCTTTTGTTATTTGAAAATCAACAATACAATAAATTAACATTAAGACAATCGTCTATCGTTTTTCTGTGCTTGTATTAAATATTGAAAATATTAGAAATGTTACGCTATAATGGATTTATAAATAGCATTTCAACTAATTGTGACGTATGTAATGTATTTGCGGCGTTTTGGTTTTCTTCAATTTTTTTTGTATGTTTCTTATCATTGACGAAGCATCATCGTAACTCGAATTTCTTTTCAAGTTCTCTCTCATTTTCACTTATTTAATACGAATTCTATGTGAAATTCTACGAATGCTTCACTGAATTTTTAATCACTTCCCGTTCGGAATGTTTAAAAAACAAAAACAAAATGGTTGTTACTTCAGTTGCATTATTTTGATATAGGTAGGTGCTGATTTTAACGTTACGTGATTGATATTCTCTGTTTGTATTTAAAATGCATTGAATTATATTTGACATATATTTTCCGACAATATATGAATGTTCAAATTGAAATATTATTTAGTTTAAATAAATGCATTTTTTAAATTCGAAATGCAGTCGTAGTCTTTTTTTTCATTCCAAAAGTCATCCTGTCACATTTCAATAACCACTGTGTGTCAATGAAAAACTAATGTAATAGTCGTTTTCAACGATATGGTATTCTGTATATAAATGTATCTCAATCTCTACTTTTGTGCATGCATGTCGTATTAGAAATGAAATAAACACTAAATTGATGCGATCTGAGTATTAGGGTCCATAACTTATGTGCCAATTTGACATAGGACTAATGTACGATTCGTTGTCTGTGATTGTGATAAGAAACCATTAAGTTACTTAATTGAATGCTAGTGACATTGATGAAGGTTATGTACTCTACAAATTTGAGAGAAAAATTGGGATTTGCCTCATCATATGCTAAATCGCCATTGTTTCCTTATTCCTGTTCAGTTTTTTTTCTTTTAAACCAACTTCACGACAATATACCATAGTAATTTACAAAAGTTCAGTGAAACTGTAGAGTTGTGGTTCTTCTTTATATTTTCTACGCAAAATTGCGAATCATTTATTATAATGTTAAGTTATAAACATTCATCCAGATGGTGAAAAATGGAAATTTCATCGTTGGGCTTATTTACCACATTTGAGACTCATAAAAAAGTTCTCCCTATAGCAAGCATATTTTAGTTACTAAAAAAAATTATGAATTCTTATCATTTCTTTAAAATAAAATATCTAGAAAATCTATATGTTAGAAACAGTTATTTATGGAACGTTGGAAATATGAATAGTCACTGTTTGATGAATTTATGAAGCATAAAAAAACGGTTTATCAATAAACTAGATAGACAATAGAAACATTGTTACTAAGGGCCAATTCCTGAAAGCCTACATATTGATTCCATAAACTACAAAAATAGCCTCTGAAAGATTTAGAGATACGTTCCACAAATTATGGCAGCGATAAGTTTACGATATATTGTTGATAACTTGTTTGGCGCATGATCAGTTCATTCTGCAACCGTCATTTGTCAACTTTCTGGGATTCTCGTTTGAAATACCTGGCGCAAACCCGAAATGTGCTAATAGTATACTCTCCATCGTCAAGAATATGGTTAATAGAATCCATACTTTTAGAAACCGACTTTGAGTTTGTAGATTCTATAATTTTATCGATTCGATAACTATGTAAAACATACGACAACTTTCTAGAAATCGGGCGTAAGTTTGCAGATATTTATACGTTTCGAAATGAAAGTGACAGTTCAACATTTTCACTCGACCCACTGGAAAGTTTAGCTTACAAGCTTGAAACCGAGAGAAACAAAATGTCTATATTTTCTTACAATTAGTATGAGTTATTGTAACATTAGACAGTTATATTTGTTACAGTGTGTAGAAATTCAGTAATTTTAGACTACATCGCATCTCAATCAATTACGAAAGAATCACGATTATTTATGAAATTGGCTATAAATGAAGTTGTTGAAAATTTTGTTTGACCCTAGAATAATAAACAGGAAGAGTATGGCGTACAGGATTTAGAAAAAGCAAACAAACAAAGTTAAATCTAGTTTAGTGTAAATTTACAAATACGGTTATTACTATCTAATAATGTAAGATTCATTCATTCACAACCGTTAAAACTTATGAATAACAACGACTAATTATTAAAGAATGAGATAATTGAAATTCTCTGATTGCAAATATTAGAATAAAACTATTTCGAAAATTTGTCTCATTTCAAATACATATCAGTTATGTGCTTTATTTGTAACATATCTACCTACATGCATAATAAAGATGAATAATAGTGGTATTCAAACAGTACTTGAACGACAATACGGATAGTAAATGTGTAATTATCTAATTTGCAAATGTAAACATTTTGATTACAATATTACAATGTTGAAATGAATAATAAAACACGCACACAGGTATATGATTGGGAAAAAGACAACATTGTATCAAAATTGAATAAAACGGCAGATTATAAAAGATACTAAATAGACAAAATAGAGGCCGTCGATTGCTTTAGGAACCGGCTAACGAAAACAAAACGAACAAATGTAGTATGATAAAACGTTGAAATTCAATAAAGCAATTCAATCAATACATAACAGAATTGCATAGAAAATGTCAACAATTTCATTTTAAAAACTACAGAAGCAATTTAAATCTTTTATTTATTTATTTTTAGTATAGTAAACCAGTAAAGTCATAAGAAATGTTCTCTCATCCAACATAATTTCGAATTGTCAAAGTTTTTGTTGTATTTGTAATTGGATCATCTATAAAATTATTATAGAGATAATGGGATGGAATTAGCCACATTATGGTTTAAATACAATGCTTGAAAGTAGAGCACAACAGAATAGAATTACGATTATGTTCGTGAAAGACATCTAATATTTCTTTACTATATTATACTGGCAGTTGTGATGGTAGAATGATCGGTTTAATTATATTAAGGTATCATAAGTGCATGTCGGTTTTTTTAATGGGACATGTTGTACAGTTGGGTGCGTAAAAATTTTACCGACTCTTGGTGTGAAATTTCGCCTTTTTTACATAGATTGAACCGTTCTTCAACCATTTTTCGTACTGAGGATGAACCGATCCCCACATTTATTGCTTTATTGCTTTACCTACTTTAACCAATAGCATAGATAGTTGCTGTCGAAGTCATACCATAAATAAATAAACAGTCTGATTGTAAGAAATATTATTGAAACTGAAAGTAATTTACATATGATATAATCTATTAGATTATCAATATTTTCACAAAAAGTAATTATTATGAAAAAATTTCAATAATTTCATTAAAAGGGGTGCGGTCTTTTCTTATTTCAGGTACATCAATAAATCGTCTCTTTTCTCTAGATATCCAATAGCATACTATTGAAAATGTTGTTCCCTTCAAGCGAAAGTCAGGTTTACACCACACAACCTTCACCGTTAAAATTTTTACGCACCCAACTGTACATGTTGTACGAAATAAAAGTCAGTAGATAGTACGACGACTGTGTTCTATTCTCGTTCACATAAATTCGACTTTAATTGAAATACATGTATATTTGCAATTTAGATTTGAATATAAACTTAAAAGACAAATTAATTTATAGCAGTCCTATACCAACATAACTATTTGCTACAACATGAGCGACTCCCTGTAATTTCGTCGAAAAAGGCTAACATCTCATAAATTATATTTATATAAGAAGTAAAATAATGGAACAGATGGGTAAATAATAGTGAATTGCCATTATGAATTTGTTAACGTTTTTGTCTTAACTAATATAGGAACGTAAATAACTTTGGAAAAGGAATTATCCGTAGTCCCAGGTGTACTCCAACCATCCAATGAACGATTATCGTAATTATAAGGGTCACCATGGTAATTTATCGACAATCATACAAGTATCCACAAATACAGATGATAATTGCATCAATTTGATGATTTATTGAATTTTTGACTAGATTGAATATTTTATGTTATAAGAAATTGCGAATCAGAAGTTGAAAGTTTTTATAAAAGAAAAAAACTCTATAAATCATCCAATATACATACATATTGGAAATATATTTGTAACAACAATGACAAGATCGACAAGCAGATAAATCAATAATATCCAATTTTATCAATTTCAAATAAATTGATGTGAATCAGTTTAGGTATTTGTGTGTGTGTGTATATATATATACGAAACGAAAATCATGTGTAACACCTCCAGCTCACATCACAATCTTGAAATAAATATGCAAAAAAAAACCAAAAAAAATACCTATCTATCCTTAACGTAGGCAAAAACTTCTTCAATTTTTATTCTTTTTATTACTGATTTCGGTACAAAATCGTGCCTACAGGATAGAAATGAACTCTTCTGTAAATATCGAATATTTTTCTAGAATAGAAAATAAATTTTATTCAGTTGTTATTATTATCAGTTCAGTTTGTCCAACAGATCTACTGTAAAATTCGAAAATATCTTATTTGATGTTTAAAAATAATGAAAAAAAATGTTTCTACAGATTTTCACAATATTCAGTTTGTCCATGCACATATAAATGATTCGATTTTAGTGATAATATCGCAATAATTTCAGCTGTTGATATTCTGAACTTAAAACAAATAAATACGAATCTATTACGCAATTAGAATATTCATCAAATACAACTAAATCATCATTGTGATAATTTGAAACCATGTTCACTTACACTTGTAAATTTTACCGTCAACAGTGATATTTGATTTCAATTTGCCATGTTCTGATCGTAGCGAAGAAGTAATATATATTTATTATGTATAAGGTAAACTGCATCCAAGCATAAAATAGAGCACATTTGTAGCTTGATTTCAATACAAACACTAGTTAGAATTGATTTATAGGGTAAATATCTATATTCAAACCATATTAATAAGTAAGGCGTGCACGTAGAAATATGGCTTGAGGTATAAACAGCCAGTTCAAAAATGCTATAATGTCGTGGTTCTTAAGCTTTTGTTTGCCACAGACCCCCTTTTCAATATGCTTTGATGTAGCCCACCTCCAATTACATGGAATGTAAAGTTCTAATTTCTTAAGGGTATGAAATATGAAATCTTTGCGAGTCACCCCGGAGGAAATAGCGGACCATCTGGGGGACCATGGACCACATATTAAGAATCGCTGCTCCAATGCATATTTACGTCTGAATTCGAATGAATCTAAGAAATTTACCCGACCAACTTAACACACCAAAGCGGAATAAACGAATGTTTATTTCAATATTGTGAGTGGTTGGAAAGTGTTATTTCAAACCAAAAAAAAGGAAGAAGAATACGCCATCAAAGAAAGGGAAATGTACAATTTTACTGTTACCAAATTTGAAGTAGCGAAAGATTACAAATAAACTACCCCAAATCAGATTGTTGTCTATACTATTTGTCTTAGTTGCCTTCTCTCAAGGCTATACTTATTTGTAAATTGTTACTATCTGTGAGATAAAAAAAACCCACTATGGTCTAAACGTTGGTAACAAATATGTAGATGACAACTTAAGCATTAATTATTTACTGTAGATTTATAGTCTAACAATGAGTATCCTGCAATTGAAAGTTCATGCAAGTATCTAAGTAGTTATAAAAAAGCTGTACATAATTCGGAGATGAGAACTTTCAAATTCTGTTATTACATAAAAGACAAAATTCGCTCTGCAATTGCTTGGTTTTTTCGTACGTTTTGCCAAATCGACTAAATCAAAATAGGCGGAATAGAATTTTTATATTGCACTCAATGTGATTCACAGCAACTACACTCAACTTTGGAGCTTTTTCTCAAAACAAAAACAACAGAATAAATCAGAATTGATCAATAATGATTACAAATTTTCTCAGCACTCACCACCCATTGCTATTGAATTTTTATTGGAACACAGCTTTATAGTTTGAGCTTTTCACATCAACAATAACAATTCGTTTTTATTAACGAGAGAGTAAAACACAAAACAGAAACGGACAGATTGCTAGTTTTATATTAAAAATTTTGAATATTCATATAGAGTTTAATTAAGAGTAGAAAGGTTTTTCGAATAAAAATATCTATGAAAAACAACAAAATCGTACATTATTATTGAACGCATGAATAAAATTAATATAAAGTAGCAAGAGTAAATTTTTTAAAATGCAATTGTAAATTTACGCTATAATATTGATTATAATTGTCTAAGTACTTTTCAT
Source organism: Meloe dianella (assembly GCA_028455855.1). Classification (NCBI taxonomy): domain Eukaryota; kingdom Metazoa; phylum Arthropoda; class Insecta; order Coleoptera; family Meloidae; genus Meloe; species Meloe dianella. Next base: position 150,613 of record JAPTHL010000034.1, read on the forward strand.
TTTAACAATTTCAATGATTATAATTGTTAAATAAACTCAATTGTACTAGCACACAATTATCTTGATACAAGACAATTAGATTTATTGCATTAATTCTCGTATACCGTTGTGAAATACGCATATTATTCGAGAAAGAATCGTAGAAAATATAAGTAGTAGATGAGAAAATACACACGAAATTCAGCGATTCAGTATTGTTATAGTCGAAATATTTTCTATGTACGTGTGTATCTATGAAAATTGACTGTTTCAAATTCTATAGTTTTCATTTCGAATGGTTTTCATATAAATAAAACAAAAAATCTCTCCCTCTATAATTTGATTTTAGATAAACTTGTTCGATGTGATTCAAAAATAATAAAAGCGATAATCACCATGAAATCAATTAATTATCTCATATCATAGTGTAACTTTGACATTAAATCAAATTTAGTTGAGTATATACAATTATCATATATTTTAGGTGGATATCTAATCGAAAAATCTATAATTTCGTGTATGTTGGAAATATTTCAATGTCCAGATAGAATCTACATTGAACTATACAACTATAATCTTTGATATTATAGAATAAATAATACGTAATTATTTTTAGGTGAAGTATTATTGTAAAAGTATATATATTCGTTATTAATCAACTGTAACACAGTTGGGTGTTATACAGATTTATAAATGAGTTCACTTCACTATAGTTTATGTTATTAATTACGTGGAATAATTTTCTAGCAATTAATAACAGTCCTCCTACATGCCTACGTAAATTTAATAATGATGAAGCTGGATAAAAACGAATGAGAGAATATATTTCTTATTATACATATATATTATATAAAAAATATGGTAAATTCCAAGGGAAATAAGCGAGGGCTTTTATTAAATTTTTAGTCGATGTAATTCGATGGGATTCTTTCGTTTAATTTCTTTGTTTTTGTCCTTCAAACAGAGCAGATTAAACAAAAAACAAAACCAGAAAAAAACAAGTCCAGCTTTTTCCATAAACACAAATAATATTGAAATTTAATGAAGAAACTTCCATCATTATAACTGTTTGTATTTATGAATAATTTTAATTATCAATGTTTGTGTTTATTTGCTAAAATTTATATATTTTATTTATATATATATATATATATATATATATATATATATTTGTTTATATTTCCATGTTGATGACTTTATTTGAAATTATAATTATTAACAAAAGTCGAGCAAGTATAATAGCGAAAACAACAACAACAACAATGGCTTTTATACTGAATAACATAAGTAGAATAAGATGGAAAACATGTGTTTCCTATCCAGTTAAGTGTCCCATGATTTTCTTCATCTAATTGTAGAGACTGTAATAAAGTCGACAATTTACAACAAACTTTAATCATTTGTTACGTACACTATTCTATGTCCTAACAATGAAACTGTGGTTCTTATTGTTGTTGTTGTTAAGTAAAACAAGACCTGAGATACAAGGATGAGGACATTTCATCATACCGTTCGAAAATCTACATAATATAAGGAGTTTGAATAATTTATAGAAACTATAGAAGTGAATTATTATAATTAATAAACAGGGTTGTAGTACAAGATGATTTTCTTACATGCGCACAATTTCACGCAAAAAAAACGTTCTAAGAATCATTTGTTCTACCTATTAACTTAAATATACCCAATTGATGATTTTTTTTTGTAAAGCTACACCCACATTGGAGTACATATACGTGAAACACGCATCATGCTACAGCCAGACCTGCGTTCTGAAACTCTGTTTAACGCGTGGCCACACTAGACGTTAGCGTGCCAAGAAAAGCGAATATTCATCGTCTATTGACATGATAATCATATTTGTTGAAAAACTGATGAACAATTGGAGTTAAAATCCCTTAGTCCACTCCATTTTCAAATGAAACTGACATAAACACAAAACAAGTGAAGAAATGTCACAAGTTATCGCCGAAATGCGTTTAGTGTTTCATTGCACGAATATTCGTCACGATGGTCGCAAATGTGGCCGTAGCATAACGCTCATCTCGATCTTTCACATATACGTTCAAATATGTACACAGCCTAAGCATCTTTCTTTATAATTTAATACAAATTAACAACGATATTCTTTAAGTTTGGCCCTAATTTAATAATTGTTTAGCTTCAATAAAAATCTAATAGAATAGCACAAGTTCATTCAATTTCATTTTAATTAATTCACAAACTGACAGTGTACCAGTAAGTGTTGTGGTATTGTAGCGTACTAGGCAGTGGTATTATTACAATATTAAATTTAATATAATTTGACACATTAAAACCGTACGATTGTATATATTTGCCCATCTTTATAAGGTTCGTTCATGGTAGAATTTGTCGGGGATTTTCAATGATTCAGTTGAAATGTATCTTGTTAGTTTCCGTATAATTTTGAAATTGCAAATTACTTTATCTGTTAGATCTTTTGCAAAATGAAAACTTATTTATAAGAATATTCTAATTATAATAAAATCGAGGCGTTTCTTTAAATATTTTATAAAACTTCACAACTACCAACTATAAATCTTTAGATATGCGGCTAACATCTGTATGGCAATGCAGTGAAAATGGTTGAAAGCTGAAATCTTCTTGGATATGTCAGCTATTTGGTTTTTGTGAAATGCATTAAAAAAATTAACACTTATACATCGCTGTAGATTTGCTAAACACACACTTTTAGTGGGCGAATAGTTTTTGTCTGAACTAACCAATACTCTTCCGTTAGCATGAATGTGGTGTAGTTTTAATTTTGTATTCTCAAACACTGCATTAGTGTATCATGCAGCTTACTGTCAGTAAATGATCCATTAGGGAGCAATTATATCAGATGAGTTTTGCCTCTTGTTGGAAGAAGAAGAAAAAGTAGGAAAAACTAACCATCAACATGATACGTACTTATTCACATGAGACTGTTAGTTTTCTTAAAAAGAGATTAGACTAATCGTCAGGACAAATATCTTTAAATAAATATAATCGCCTGACTTTTCACATAACAATATCCGTTTCGATAAACCCTAATTCAACAAAAGATAATCTAGGCGAGCTACTGAAGCCGAATGAACACAAAAAAAAATCGTCATATATGTCACTCGAACATATTGCGTTGGTGTAAAAATTCCCCCAAAAAAAATCCATATTGATTCAAGGATTCTTTTACAAATAATAATATTAATAATAATAATAAAGTAAAACGCAATCTAAACGGGGAACGACAATACTTTGAATGATTTATTTGATTAATTAGGCATGATTTTGCCTTGAAATAGAGTGGAAATTAAACTTTTCTCTTATCAAAGTTTGAAATGTTTTTTTTTCAGACTACGAATAAAGCAGAAATATATTGTTGCCGGGACAATAAAAATACTATAAAGTTACTTTACGAGTTTATAGTGTGTCGTACAATTTTTGTAATAACAATTTATTGAAAGTTCTCTAGATATTTTTATACTTGATGCATATATTGAACCATATACATGTAGATGGAAGTATATATGAGATTTTTGGCTTATTACGATCTCTAACGGAAATTTCGTTTTCAACTAAAAGCGTTGTTATGCCCGTAGAATTTATACATTTGATCATATTGAACGGGATTTTAAAAGAACTAGCTCCTAATTAACAAATACAAAATAACCGTGAAAATATGTGCTCTTGGAAATTTCAGAATATTTAAAGCGGTTTCCTTTAAGGGAAAAAATAGTTCCTCGAGAACGAAATCAATTTCAACCGCGAAAATTGAAAAATGTTCCTGTCATAAAATAAATGATGACCTGAAATAATGCAAAAGAATTTATGAACTACATTTCACTGAAAATAAAAAGAAAAACAGTTGGAAAAATTAACACGTAGGATGTTATAAATACATCGAATTCTCTAGATCGCGCTGGTCACTGTAAAAATTTCATTGATATTCAGTTAAGTTTCCTTAAAAAAACAACAACAACAACAACGTTGATTTCGTGACACGCCACTTGCTATCACGAAGCCAATATTTACAAGATTTCTAAGGTCCTGTGGTCCACACACATCAACGTGTAATCATAACATGATTGGCACGTAAATACGACAATAAGAAAAGAAAATATTTATTCGAACTGTAAATTCTACATCAAAATCACATTCATTTATCATCAACAACTTTATTGTGGCTAATTAAAAAACATCAAACGCTCCATCTCACAATCAATATTATGTTGTGTGCTTATAAGGATTTACAGTATTCCACTTCTACAACACGTACGGGTTTGTTATTAGAACGTGATAACTTATCGTGTAAAATAAAGCATGGTCAATATTGCTAGATTATTGCTGTTATTTTTATTGTTTTAAATTTCTCACAGGATGTAGCAAGGAAATGGAATTTTGAAGTGTTATAAACAGATTTTTAGATACAGTAATGTTGCTATTTAATTTAATATTCAATCGTAGTTGTCGATAAGTAAACTTGGAACACTGCTTATTGTATTAAAAACAACTTATCGTCTATTAAAAGCAATGCATCAAGCAGATTTCGTTGGGCCGATCACGTAGTCAGAATGGAGGAAAACAAAATGCACAAAACAGCGGTTTAGAAACGAAAGGGTCGTAGGCCATTTGGACGATCTCGAAAACGATGACAGGAGACAGCAGAGGATTCGAAAAATCTTTTAAAACTTCGCAATTGGCAGAGAGTTGCTATCAATAAAGACGACTGGGGACAGAAACTGACAACTGAAGGCGATGAAGACCCGAAGCTGATTGGAATACCATCAGAAAGGCAGAGATAATAGTTTTGAAGCATTCAACAAACAAGCAGAAATTGTTCTATTCTTGTGCCAAAACGTAGACACTAGCGTTACACTATTGCAATCTATTATTATTGTACATATAACATATACAGCCGTATTTGTGTTATTCTATTTAATAAAAGAATATTTTATGTAGCGCAAATCATATGGTGAATGAGAAATGGAACAATAACTAAACATATGTATACTTCAGACGCATATGCTACAGATTACTACCTAAACATATCCTCGCGTAGACAGACCTGCAGAATGAATAATCAGAATGACAACAGGAAATTTGTGTAAATAACATGACCGGAATTTCAATTTAATTACCATATTGTTATAAGGTGTGTTCGAACTGACAATTCTGGTTTTGTTTTATATAGTTCGAAGTTTTCTCAAGTACATATCTACCTTTTATTGTATATAGATTGAATTAGGAATTTGACGATTCAAAACACATTGGGCATGCATTTGAATCTGAACATTTCTAAAAAACAACTTAAAGCAAACAAAACCGTAATTTGTAAACGGAATTGCAAGTGGATCATAAATTCAATACGACTTTTATATGTAGATTCCGGTATGGAAATGATCGATATTTGTAAATTAATTTTAACAAATACTGTAATGTTGAAATGTCCTCGTACACATAAATTTATCAAGTATGTATATATATATATATATATATATATATATATATATATATATATATATATATCCTTTCAATATTCAAATGAAGTCAATTAGTTATAAAGAATCGATTTTCGTTTGAATTATTATATCGTGTTTTTTGTAATTGAAATTTTTGTTTAGCAATGACATTTACAAAATAACACTTTTAAAGTTTCTAGTAGCTAAAGATAATATTTCTTGACAAATTTCAAATATTTTTACCTTTTCGTTTTTGTTTTTTTTTGGGTGAATTCGCGTTAAATTAAGTTGAATGACAGATAAATATCATTTATCAATGTGTTATTTATGATAGTATTTCATATATGCGACATATAATGTGATTTGAATTATCCACAGTGTAAGCAGAGCAAATATTCAACATTTTCCATAGTTGTTTTGTATTAGATCGATAAGGACTAAGCCTATAACGCACTTCCTCTGTTCGTCATATTTTACATAATTTTTCTATATACAACATATGTGTTTTATTGAATTTTGAAAAAGCAATGGCAAGCTGCTGTGTGTTTGTTCGTTTTTTTTTGTACTCACCGTCAATATAAAAGTTGCTAGTTTCATTCTTCAAATTCGGAATGATCGGTTTGATGTTATCGAGTGTTATTGTTTCTAAATTGTTGGATCTTAAATCTAAATGGACTACAGTAGTGATGTCGGCTAACCATCCACCAGATAATAAAGATAATTGATTGTTGCTTAAAATTAATTTCTTTAGAAGATTCAAACCAACAAATGCACGTTCAGATATGAATTCAATTTGATTATATTCTAAATTGAGTTCCTGAAATAATATAAAATTTTATATGCATAATCCATAAATCTACAGGATTGGCCTTTCGATCTAGAATCATTGGAACAATGACAAGAAATGAAACAGTCTACTACTAATTTTTACTGTTTCGTTTCATCTATTTTCTAAAATGTTTCTAGATGAATTTACCGATCCTGTATATTGTTATTGTATTGTACCTCCAATTCCCACAATTCAGAAAATGTTAGATCACCCAACATACCAATACGATTATAGCCGAAATCCAGCCGTTTCAATTCAACTAGTCCACTAAAGGTGTCCCTTGTCAATACACTGATGTAATTGTGATTGAGTTCAAGTTCTAACAAATGACCTAATTGTCGAAATGCTTGTTCTTGTATCATACTTAAATTATTATTAGCAATAAACAGTTTTTGTAAATTTGGTAAATTAACAAATACATCACGACGTATTTCAGCTATACGATTCTCATCTAAATTTAATTCAGTTAAATTAATCAAATGTGCAAATGCGTTCTTTTCCAAATTAACAATCTTATTTCGTGTTAATGTCAATTCGGACAATGATGATAGATTCGCCATTGCATACAAATGTATATTGGTAATGTTGGCATAAGTGATTTGTAGTTGTTTTAAATGCGTTAAATGTCGTATACCTTTTGTTGGTATAAAGGTAAACTGGCCCTGAGGGCGCACAAAGAATTTCAGTTGAACGATGAAGGGTTGTGTTGTAAACAATGACCATATCTTATGTTCTGGCGTTATACCATCAGTAAATATCCAACATTCAGCACTGGTAGTATTCATTGGTGGATTACCACCAACACAGACACAATGCATTGCAGCTGAATTATCCTCCATTGTACACAAATTTGCATTTTGCGGTATCTTCGATTTGTCACGTTTACGTGTCCTCTCTAGATGACTTGACGTACAAATTGTGGATAATGAAAGAATTGTGACCAGCAGAAGAATAATAAATTTGTCGAGATCCATTATTGAACAACCAGTTAAGCAGAATGATGTGAAGGGGAAAACTGAAAAAAATATTTTAAAAACAATGTTAAAATCACAAGATACTCTCATACTTCAAAACAAAACATACAATCAAAAACAAAAAGAAATCTTGCAAATATTGACAAAGTCATTGAACCTAAATAACAAAAGATAAAAAGCACACACAAAAGAAGGAAACATTGTAATCAATATTATTTATAAAATACTTGAAAATAACAATTTTCAATTTCCATTCAGATTACCGGAGGCACAAATCTTATTTTCGACCTATATATATATATATATATATATATATATATATATATATATATATATATATATATATAAGGATAAAAAAAAATAGGATTTCTGTTTATGGGCATCTGCGAACGTGTACGGTTTTCTTTTAAAAATTGAAAGTCAGCTATGTTACTATAATACATAAGGAATCTTGAGGAAACTTTTCTTTTGTCATATTTTCATAAACATGAATATGTTGTTTTTCTTTCTTTCTTTCTTTTTTTGTGCTTATAAAGGATCTTCTATTCGTTTCTCCTAACTAGATAATAAATGGAATCAGTTTCCTTTCAAACATACGTTTCGACTGTATTGCCCACGTTTTGATCTTTTCGAATAATTTTTTTATTGTTATTATTATATTGGTGGTTTTCATGGGTAAACAAATGTGAATAATGTCGTTCTGACATAAATCAATTATTCCTTCCAATATTCGGTATGGATCCTGTAATGCAAGAGACAGTGATTCGATTTTTATATTTATTTAGACATATGTAATGCTAATTGAAATACTATTTCATTTGATAAAATATTAATGCAATTATTGAAAATCTATTCATATTGAATATGTTGACTGTCCATTTCTAGGAATTCGAATAAATGAAGTTATATTTATTATCATTTATTGATAAAACATAAGTGAATTGATTACAAATATACAAATATCATACGTATTGTTAGCGTTAACGCTGTAGACAGCGGTGTATTAAGTATAAACTGGGTGCTAGGCGTTGAAGATTGTGGGGAGCCCCCCAACAATGTTGTCCTCTCATTTTTCTGTGAATTCCAAGGATTCTAAATTCTAATAGGATCAAATTTTGTCTATACACTGTAGACAGAAACCTAATTTCCTTATAAATAATAACGATGAGTAAAAGAATACGCGTCCTCAAATACATTGATAACAGAATGACAATGATAACAATAAGGACTCCCACTTGGATACTCAACAAAAACAACAACACCACTAACACGTATTGAGATGAAAACAATGTCAGTTAAGAGTAGATCTAACAGATCAGAATAACAAAAACTTAATCGAAGTCCTGAATATTCCCATAAATTCATTATATAACGTCTAATCAGATGTTCTTACAACAAATAAATGCAAAAATTGGTATAAATAAAATAAACGATGAAGCAACAACATCCAAACGAATACACAGATATGTATCTATTCAAACTGGAACTCTATACCAGGACTGGAATAACCTACGACCCTTTGGCGACACGTGTATCAGACACTCACAGGCTTTTTGTCTGTCACACCCACACACCATCAGATTTGAATGATTGTAGTAGAAAATGGATATGTATTCACTTAACAGTATAGTCTGCAATATTTACTTACTATTTACCAAGGATTAACTAACATCGTCTTATTTGATGGAATTGTAGAAAAACGCATCAAATTTAGGTATTTAAAGAGTAATCGTAATCGTAATGAGAAATACTCGTTGTTTGTAAAAAAGATTTAATTCTTGTTTATTTAGGTAAATAGATAGAAAAACATTCACTATCCTTCTCCTACCAATTGTGGTTGTTTGAAATATCATAAATAAAACAGAGATCACACCATATCCTATAGAATAGAATAAAATTCTAAAAATAATTCGAAATCTATCTAGATTATATTTTTATGTATACAGGTTTAAAAACAGTTGGTAATTATTCACTAATTTTAAATAATAGAAACAACATTTGCATTATTCATAAATAATCGTTATTTGAACCCTTCTATTTTTTATCATTTTCCCCCAATAACTGAATACATCTCTAATCAATACTGTCGAATACATAATTTATATAGAATTCATTCTCTATTTGTCTATAATAAACCAATAATAACAAAATTAACATTTCGATATATTTTTAAATTTGCAACTAGTGATTTCCTCTAATACAACTCAAGTTTCTAGCTGTTGACCCCTAAATCTATTGAGAATTGTTTAGGCATCCATGAATGATTAGCGCGAAAATTTTCCATCATTTGCGGTTCCGGCCATATTTAATGTGGTTCTTTTTTTTGGTGACAGTTCGCCTACATTCTTTTTCGACAGCAGTTGTAAATTCTTTTATTGTTCTACAACATTGTCAGTCGCTTCTTTGTCGTTGCAAAGTCCACAGATCTAATTATTGAAATCTAATTTTCGTTTGTTATTGTCTTAGGAATAAAGAAACTTAATTTCCTTGTCGCATACATTTAATGTTATTATTATTATTTCATTATAAATAGAATTTTACAACTATACATGTCTGTCATTACTTTAAGTGTTACGATCTTATGATTCCAATTTTACCTATAACATTGTTAAACAGTTTTTGTTTGTTTTGCATATGGAAATCCTATTATAACATACTTTACTGTGTTTGATATTGAAGTTGCCATAATTAAATTCCTGTACAATTAAATACTTAATGATAAATTTTCAACTATTTACTTACTAATAAGATTTTGATCCAACCGAAAACAACAATATCTTTTGTAATTTTTTCTCAAAAATTCAACGAAAACGTGATTACATACCGTTAAAATCGTTATGTTAAGAGCTGTAATGTTTGCCTGTCCTGTCAATTATTTTGAAGTTCGCAAAGTTTCCATAAAACTATTTGTTATCTATATTTGTTCGAATACATAGAAAATCGACAAGAATGAGGAAAACTTTCCCATATTTGTTATCAGTTGTATTGTACTATATTTCAATTTGGGCGGTATAGGTTTCACAATTTAATTCCGGTCATTGACAGTTTGTTAGAAAAATTGATGACTATCATCCAACTATACACATACGTGTATACGTATAAAGGTGTGGAATGGTGGTGTGATTTTGAGTTAGCGTGTAATTCAAGACGGAATTGGTGTGAAAATCGGTGGCACCCCTTAGGCAAGAAATTACCTAAACCTCTTTTTCCTTGATTAGATATATAGATGTATTGGATATTTCGCTTTAGAGATAGTTCTTTATTGGAATACAGGAACATAAATTTCATGGAATTCGGTCTTGGTAATTATTGTGGGATTGAATGAATTCTATTATTGTCTGTATCATCATTTCAGTACTACACAATTTGGCCTATTAGCTGTGGATATAATAAAATATAGCGTTTACCAATTTAAGCACGCCACTGGACATGGATAGTTGCTGGCTACTCTCGACACATGAGTGAACCGTGTGGAGACAACACCTCCTCTAATGTGTAGTACTTAACTATCACAGACGATAGCTATTAAAAGAATGTATAACCAATGTCAGTGTTTTGAAACCATAATATTTTGCACCGTATATTCGAGCCTACCTTTGTTCTAGGCATCTTCAAATAAATACACAATTTTAATTAAAATACGAATGTGGGACGAATTGACAATAGTAAAAGTCTCCCAGGGGCTTCTGTTATAAGTAATCCCACTTTCTATAGGCACATGAAATTATTTATATTTGTCAAGCTTAATGTAAATACGTTCAAATTATTGATTAGAAGTAAAATAACAAATGAATTAGTCTGGTTTTGATTGGAAAAAATAAGATAAAACTGATACAGTGTTAGAAAGTTGCCCAAATGAGCAACAAGCAGCATATAATAATTGAGCACCACCGAACATCTAGAGTTAACAACGTTCCAACTATGTTCATTGTGTTACTACCCTAAGGCCATTAGAAGCATGCTTCAAGTCCTAATTTACGGCTAGTTATTTCCATTAAAACGATCCATATTGTATGTACTGTTAATAGCGTTACAAACGTTAATTTGCAACTGATTATTGTTTGAATATTTTACGTTTTGTTTTATTTTTAATTGAACTTTTAATCCAAAAATAAAACAACTCAAATATAAAACAAAAACCTAAACACATTGCAAATTTGACGATTGTTTATTCAGTATAACGACAAAAGAGCTAATTTTGAATAAGCTCTACGATAGTAGGAAATTGAATACCAAAATTAAAAATAAAAAACGCAAATTTTTATAATGATCGATAATGACCGTGACGTTTATTTGTTTGAAACAAGCAAAAAAGAATTAATAAGAATCTTATTAAATTTTTTGTGTACATATTTTTAAAAATTAATTAATTATATAGAAGCGAAAAAGAATATATTGATTGTTTTAAACTAGATTATGAAACTTACTTTTTATAATCAATCATTTTGGATGAACAAAAAAATTATCTCTTGCTAATTAAAATCTCGCAAACGTGAAGCTGTAAAATATCAAATAAACTGTATTGAAGATATAAAGAGTTCATCAAAAAGTTTATATTAAAAAAAGAGAAGAAGCTGTAAATAATATCATAAACCATATTGCGAGAATAAGTTATGCGAACGAACATTTAACGGTGTTGAAATGATACAAATTAATATTCCAAAATACATATTTCAATATGTGAACATTTGAGATTCATTTCGATCAACAAATGATAGCCTCTGCACTATTTAACAATGTTAATTAAAATTGGTAATGATAGAATTTCATTTGAAACAAACCGGCATCGATACGAATGTCGGATGAATTTTTTTTACTACATTGCACAATAATTGTTTCTGTTCGATGTTGTTCTAAGACTTTGTTGTGTTGCTTGATTTATCGAAAATATACAGAAAACATGAAGTGAACTGTAAATATCGCCATATTATTGTAAAAAATAATTGAACATTTGACGGCAGGTACGATCAGAAATGATCTTTATTCAAAACGTCAAGTCTTATTGTTAGTTTATAAATGGCAAGTTCTAGCTTTATTTTTCACATTTTCCCTTCTCGTTCTCTTCCATAAAGTTTTAAATGTTGTCTCTGACTTGTCAGTTTACTTTTCATTAATCTTCTAAAACCTTGTTATTCTATATACCTTCAGTGTATAAATTTTATGGATAAATTTTTTTACAATTACTTATGTTCATTTAATTTAATATAATATTTCGCTGAAACACATTATGAGTGACTGAAAATTTTTTCGCTTATTAGAAATGAAGGTAAACTTTTTCTGTCAATATTCGTTCAAGTTTCTATTTACTTTATCATTAAAGACAATTCAATTTTTAATTATTTGCGATGATCACTAATTACCACAGTATCGCATCAATAAGATAAACGTTATTTGACAACTTTTGTGATTGGAAACAGGTCACAGTTTTGATTCCACCAGAGAATATTATGTCCAGGTTATATGAAAGTTTTCGAAAACTTTTTGTAGTGATGAGCTTTCAAGTTCGAAACGAATTTTGATGAAGTTGGTCAACAAAGTGGCCAAACAACATCTTTAAGAATAATAAATAGGATATCTATAAGCTAATTCTTATGGTAAAACAAACTTCTGACGTTTTATCTTGAGGTTTTTTGAATAAAACATCTTCGCCAATCTTGTTGATGTGTTAATTTAGCTTCAGATACAGCGACGTCGTTAAATTCGGACACGTGCCTCAGGTGTTAGATAAAGTGTCCACCCAAATCACCAAACACATTTCTTTATTACAAAGACGATAACTCCCTAATTTGGTTTATTGTTTAAACTGATTTTATATTTCTTCAGAACGTAGCGTGCACAAATCGTAAATTGTGTGACCCTTTTGTGGCCATCCATATAAAAAACCCTGCCATCTAATCGCTAATTTAAGCAATTTAAAAATAAATAACGTGGAAAACTTATATCATGTGCCACTATCGTATTGTTTACACAGATAGTATTAACTGATTAATTGGATGTTTGTGTCCTTAAATCACAAGGAATCGGCTGACAATTTCCGAGAGATTTACGAAAAGGCCAACAACGTAATGAACACGTTTGTTTGTTGTTGTTGTTGTTTTTTTAATTAAATTAATTATAAACGAGTTATAATTTACACTTTATTCTGTCGGTTAACAGTTGCTATATAATACAAAATGTAATGTTGTTTTTATTTTACAAGCAAATTAAATCATTTCTTCAATAACTTACTTAATTGCCTAACTGTAATATGTAAAGATGGTTTCTAAATAAGCCTTTTATAACTTTCTTTTCATAATCACCTTCAAGAAAAGTCGTTTAACAATTCGGTCTGTTGACTTTTTTTTTTAAATTCACAAAGTGTCGTTCGTTACTGAACTTTTTTTACGCCAACATTAAAGTTCGAAAAGTATGCGATAAGTATATAACCACATTGTACATTGTATTTACTCTAAGGACAACAGAAAACTCTTATTTTTGTACACTTAAAGAATTCCATATATTCGATGAAGATTGTCGCACAGAGAGAGTTTATTGTTTTTGTAAATTGAGCGACGTCTGTCTGTTTTTATTAAAGAAGAATAATTCAAAATAGAATATGCGCCCTGTCCATGTTTATGAAATTAAATACATTAGGCATTACGAATTAATGAAATTATCTTCATTGAAAAGTAAATTAGCCAGAATTGTAGAATTTCTAAAACTTTCTTCATCTAGAATTTATTGCGTACCGGTGCTGAATTGATCACAGAGATTGAGTGTTAAGTTCAGACAAATCTCTTTTTGTATTTAATTATTAATCAATTTAATAGAAATTTGTTGATGATAGCTATAATACAATAGAACTTCCGATTTTATAGAAACTACATCCAACTTGGTTTAAATACAACAACCCATTATATATCTATAAATATCTGGAATCAGTGAAGCATTTGTGTCAAAGTTGCCCTGGATTAGATTAAAGTAGAACGCTGACTAGCAGTGTAGGTAAGCATTGCAAATTCCAAGCGATACAATCAGATGATATTTGAACGATCATCTAAAATAATAAACAACTGATAGGAATGTTCTTGTCAACTTCACGAGCCTGGGCGAGGTTATCAGGACGTACGTTGCGTACAATGCTGACTAGTGTGCGTTCACGCTTATTCACCTCCAATTCGATAAATCGTAGTATGTACCGAGAAAATGAGTTCTGAAATCTCCATAAATCGTCTCATTGTGTACCTACAAGAATGTTTACCAGTTAATGTTTAAGGATGGAATAAATTTAGATGATATAGTGATGATTAAATTTATATTGTATTGTGCTTTAACATCGTGTAGCTATGTAAAACAATAGTTGGTCATTATAAAAATTCAAAATTTATTATGTGGCAAAAAAAAATTAAACTAAGACAAAAAGATGTGATGTGGAACACATCATCAACAAAATCACATTATCACAACAGCAAATTTCATCGAATAAACAATGTTTGAAACTCATCTTTTATAATAACGAGTGATAATGACAATCTCTCGTGAAATACTATGTCCATATATACTGGAAATATTGTAAATATATTGCGAGATACTGCAAATTTTAATCGAGTTCCATCGGCATTTTTAATTGAAAATCCGTTTATTATCGAAGAATTCACGTGTTACACATTCAAATATGAACAAATAATTGCCGCATTCTCCAATTAGAATTGAGAAACGGGAGAAAAAAATGCTGCAAACATTATTATCATATCTTTCAATTGTATTTCTGAAACAAATAACATTTGTAGAAAGTTTTCTAATGAAATGAAATGGGCGAGTGAGAAAAGGGCAATCGTAAAGAACGAAGAAAGTGCGATTAACTTGTAAGTAACTTCATAAATCATTTCTGTAGCAAATGGTTGGCTATTGTTACCACCCCAATAATTACTACACCTTAAAAGAGCTTATTAGTTAATGTAGGTGTGTATGTCATGAAACGAATATTACCAAGCAAATTACATACAACAGTCAGCTTTTAGCTATTCAATTAAACAGGTAACACAACACTATATTAATTTGAATACGAAAACAACAATTATGCCATACAAAAAAATTATGAAACGTGAACGTAATGGTAAAAGAATATTTATTTTTAACTCATCAGAAATAATGGTTGGTGAAACAGACATTTAGATAAAGAAATATCCCTATTTCTTGGATACTTGGATGTCATCGATTCGGCCAAGTTGCAATAGACCGAGTGTAAAACATTCTAATGAGACTTGATGAAAGTTGCACCCTCTCAACTTCAAAGCCACCCCTTCATATAATAATCCCATAAATAAGCTTAATAGGAACATATGGATGTCCCTTGTAGTTTCAACAATAGAAAGTTATTTTAAAGAGACTCTCATCGATAACAATAGGGGGTAAATGTCAATTATTTAAATTATTTATTACAATATAGATATGATGGAATCAAACACGTGAATTTTATAAATAATCGCAATTATCAATATGGAAATATTTAATATTTGAAAAGTCGTTCCTGACTAGTTTGTTGATTTAATTACGTTATTTTGTAAACAGACGTAAACAGAAGCCCATTTTTGGTTATTTATAAAATAATTTTTATAATTAATTGAATCTCGTGGGAAATTAACATCGGTATTATCTTCAATTTAAATTCGTTAATATTTCATATGGTTCTTTATCGTCTGTTTGTATTGTTTTACATTATTTTTGATGAAATTTCAAATTACCACAGAGGCTTCTATTAATTTATAGCTTCTATACATGTACATATTCTATAGATCTAGATTTAGCATAAACAATACAAATCATTTTTTGTTCATTTTGATATTTTCTTTTTTGAAAAAAATAAATTTCATACGTACTAAGCTAAAAGAGAGGAATGATTGTGTAAATGTTCAGAACGTGAACAAATGATTTATGTTGTTGAATAGAAGAGTTTACATATACATGTACGGTATATACATACATGTAGAGGAAAGTGGTCGTAAACTACGTGATGTCATATCTACACATCGTGCGTTATCTGCTAAAGTGTGTAGTGTCCCTATTCAAGTGAGCACACAAATATGGAAGGAAGAGTAAATCGAAACAATACCCGAAATTGAACAGTGAAATATAGGGATGTAACATAAACCACATCGTTACTGTTATCTTCCAAATTTGACTGATACTATTAATGAGCCTAATTCCTAATCGGCAAGATTTAATTAAAATAATGCAGCTGTTCTATAGTCGTTCGACAATAACTTGACGTCAGACAACTAATGTCAAGAATAGGCAATGGTACCGGCCACTTCCATTTAGAATGACTATAGAAATGACGTTCCAGAAGCAGGCAAATATATTATCAAGGGACAGAGCTTTATTCAAGTAGATTATCCTTAATCTACTCAACGGCAGTTTTTACTACCGCGTAGAAAACTTCACAAAAGTCCCAAGCTACAATAAATCAAAAACGAAAATGGAAGATAATAATACTAATATTTTTCAATAAGAATCTCTCTGTTAACACCTTTTCATAGATAAATCAAACTGAAATATATATATAATGTGCATGAATAAAACGATATTAAATTGATATCGAATATATTTCGTATCTTATGTGTAAATAAATTGTATAGCTTTTATATGTTTGTAATGTGTTTAAAATGGATGATCTTAATGCATCAACCTAATTTGGTGAATTCCCATAGACGACAAAATGTCATCTACATCAAGGTAGAGAAAAACTGAAGATAAATCAACCACTGTTTCCACAATCCATGAAAATTCCACTCTATTTCAGTCAAAATTGATCAAATTCCATATGAGTATGATAGTTAATAGTATAATTTAATTAGCAATTTGTGTTATAATCAAGACTGACACAAGAACAGTTGACACATCTCATCAAGAGAATATCATCTCTTCGGATCGTACATGAGAGGCAGCAATTGAAGCCAGATGTATACTCAAAGAGAATAATGAAATCAAATGCGTAACTGGCATTGATTTTTTCATGCATTATTTTCATGTTGCTCATTGTTTGTGAGAGCCAAAGAGGTGACGGTTTTGCCACGAAAACAACGAGAATATGTATTTGAATTATGTGTGAAGGAGCGACTTTACAGGCGTTGAGCCATTATTACGACAGATTTCTTTCTAGTCACTTAAGCCAGTGGAGAATTAATGGAAATATTCACTCACTGTCAATCTCGATCAATTTACTGGTATTTTTCGCTTACATATATGAGCAAAGCACGGGTATGCTGTTTTGACACCTGTAGAATTAGTGTTTTAAATCACAGTCACAGTTATGAACATTCGTAATAATCTTTAATAGCGTATATTAAGTTCTCAATAGATAACAAAGTTAACTCACTTAAGTCAGACACTCTGTATATGTTCACACTTGAGCTTAAACTTTATACTACAGATATTTTTTTTTATAGTTTTTTATTTGACCCTCCTAATTTAGAACTTTTTGATAATCTCTGACCCAGTTGTACGATTACTTAAATGTGATTAATAATAAAGCGAAATTTGACTTATTGCAAGATGTTGTCAGGCGTTGATAACAAGATATTAAAACAAAATGATGATGCATTATCTGGCAAAAGGAAAAAAACATCATTGTTTATGAGAATGTATGATCTGTAAAAGAACAACAACACATCACATCTGTATATACGTTTATTCGAATGATTCTTTCCAATTATAGTGAAACGTACTGTAAGTGATGCATTTGAATGTTTGCCAAATTGAAAAACAAACAAGAATTGCCGAACAGTTTCGACACATCACATATACGTACATAGATACGATCGGATCAATTCAGTTAAATTTCTATGACTTCGTTTAAGAATAAAGTGACTTCTTTGTATGATATTTGAATATAAAATATGTATAATCCATACATATATGTAATAAGAATTTTCTACGGTTATATGTTCGAACAAATGCGAGATAGCTGAAAGAGATGGAAGCAAGCCTATGAATAATATCGTGGATTTTAGCTTGAAAGTTTTCTGTACACGTTGTCAGTTTTTATTTAAATTTTTATTGTTACATAGGTCACATAACTAGAACAGATTTAATATAAAATAATCTCGACTGGTCCATTTTGTTTTCTGCCTAATAAAATACGTGGTTGTTGTTTGTTTTGTTTTTTTAGAAATTCCTTTCAATTTAATTGCGATAAACATTACACAGTGTTTTAATTTGAATTTCAATAAAAAAGCTGTATAATTCAATATACTTTACAGCTTAAAATTTTCATCAAATTAATTCATTGTAAACCAGTGGCTGTTTCGAATTCTTTAATTACAACTTGATCTTTGATTTTTTTTTTTGATATCTTCATTACTGCGGCTTCTTCCGAAGCACGTCCAATAGAAATGAAACGTAAGAAGATCGTATCAATACATTGTTTTACAGGAGATTATTGTGTCTTCTTTGTTATTCAAATTGTCGATTGGTAGTATTAGTCACGTATCTACACATGCGCCTGTTTCGAATTCTTCTACCGATTTCGTATCGATAGCAGGAACGAAGTTACTATATACAGCAATAACTGGTAGAATATTTCTAACATCATAAGTTTATCGAATGATAATGGTCAATATTATAACGATTCCATTCCGGTTTTTATCGGTATGTTATCAAAATAGCCATCAGTTTCTACAATTTTCTATAAAAGACTGCTTCAATATTTTTCGATTGGCTCTTTATTAGATTAGATTAGATTTTATATATATAAACAAAGTTTCTGGTCAACACACATATACAGCTAGTAGTTTAGAATCGTAGAAGTCTACCATAATCTTTTTCAGAAGAATTTGTTTTTTTGTAGGAACAATTGAGCTGTAATTGAATTGAAGACAATGACAATGAATTGATCAGATATCAGACCAGGACGCTTTTCAATTTCGGCAATCGAAGACTTGTTTAACAATGCAAAAGGTAATAGTCAATGATTCTGTATAATTCCACCCTTTAATAATTGCCCCTTTCCCTATTAAAAGACAAATAAATGAAGATATATCCGAGACATCGTCTTCTCGACCGTTCTAGCAATTTACAAGTTAGAACTTGCAAACAAGTGATACAAATAGATAGATAGATAGATAGATAGATAGATAGATAGATAGATAGATAGATAGATAGATAGATAGATAGATAGATAGATAGATACCTCTGTTTTTATCAAATGTTACTAATTTTGGCTACCACTATGTCGTTATAACGAAGTTTTGTTGTATTTCCTAATACAGAAACTTTTAGCAATGACAAACTAAGTAAACTGAACAACTCAAAACTATACATCCGACTCCATCATGTTCTTATCGAAAATTTACAAAAATTGCTTATCAAAAATTTAGCGTTAAAGATGAACGTCAAAATCGATTTTCGTTTGGTAAATTAAAGATAAAAAAAAGGCACAAGCATATATCGTCTTTGACATATCAGCAAATCAAAAGTTAATGAATGAAAAATAGAAATAATAAATAACATTTCTATTTAAATATTAAACACGCTGTTCTAAGATAAACAAAAACAATCTGAATTGGATATAAATCAATTTGATCAATAGCAATACCTTTGGAAAATATTATTTAGAAAACTGGGAAATTACCATATTCTATTGATCTTTAAAAATGCTCTCTATTACTTTATTTTCAAAAGGATGTAATTTTACGATTGACAATCGTGTTCGCTTTGTCGGAAATTGTAACTGTTTACTTATTCTAAAGGAAGTGAAATGTGTGTCAATATTACATGAATATCTCGTTCCTCATTACAAATTCTATTATTTTATTCGATTTTAATATCATCACATCCTGGATTTCTTTACGGATAGGTGATTGTTTTGCAAATGTTGTTATTATAAGTTTCGTCCCAACCTGCAATTCTAAATTGTTTTATATACTGTCTAATAATTATTCTGCGCATGCGTTTTAGATTCTTGCAACGATGGTATCGACTACCAGTAGATTGCTCAAAAGTCATTTCGACTGAGACATCATGGGATTTCGCTATTTGGTTAAATTGTCAGTCATCTACATTAGATATGTACGATGTGCAAAGTTAATCCAACAAATTCGATAAATTCGTTCTGTAAATCTAATTCAAAATTGCTACAAATATAAACCGAATGAATGAATAAATAAAATTCGCAACAAAAAGGACGAAGATTAAATTGTTATTAAATGAAAATCGTAAATTTGATAATAGTTGTTTATTTTTAATTAAATTGCTTACAGATATTCTATTTAATTAAGCAGAGGACAAAATAATTATTTATTTATGTAAAATGGTGAAAATTTATGTAAATTCTAGAAACTTGATACTAGTCTGTAGAAATTCTAAATATATCATATATATATATAAAAATTTATTTTCGCTAGAATTTAGTAGTTTTACGTTTACAAAATTAATTTGTTTAATCGTAAATTGGAAACGGTTTCTGCATTCTAATTGAAGTCGAAATGTATGTCAATCTTCCTTCAACATTTTTATTTCCTCATTACAACCAGTTGTACAGATATTTAATTTTCTATTAAGAATTTATCCATTTTCCATATAGGCCAATCAAATAAGACCATCAAGGAAATGTTTGTCGATGATGGAACATTTGAGTTGATATTTATGAAATTGCAATGTTACTGGAAAAAAAACAGAAGAGAATTCCCTCTATATGTGGTTCACGCTCAGTTTATTTTGACTTGGCCCAGTTGACATTACAGCAGTAAAAACTACAACAATAAAGTCACAAGGCGTCCACGAATTTACTGATATCAAGCCTCATATGTAAGAGAGATTTATGTAGTCACAAGTAAGTTGATGACTGTTTCTTTCTTCTTTCTTTCTTTCTTTCTTGCACACACTAACATACACTTTCTCTTGGTTGATAGAAAAGATCTAATTTTTTGATTGCGATCTTTATTGTTTTAAAGTCATTATAAAATTCGAATAGTTTTAGTATCTTCCTTTATATCCTTATTTTTTGTTCCTCTTTCGAACATGTTCCAATTCTATTTTGAAACAATCTGGAACTACCGGTTGGAACGAACCTTATAAGCAAAAACTGTAAGCACAATCTGATGGCAGGTAGATAGTGCGTGGATTTAAGATGAAGATCAAGATAGAGACATGCATATAATTGCAATAAATCCCTCTTAATAGATACAATCACAATTCTCTAATCCTGTAATTATTCTTACTATCTTTAAACATTAACGATCAGGAATTTATTTGATTAACTCGCCGGACATTTGTGTTTTGTAATGGACAAAGTTAATCCAACAAGTTAAATTCGTTTTTCGAAAACAATCAAAACGGATGGCAGAAGAATGAATAAAATGTAATAGAAAAATCCAAAATAAGTCTTTATAAATTGGAAAAATTAATAGAATATCGATCCCAACAAAATTACATTTATATTTATTCCATCTATAAACAGCTAATTAATTAGCATTCGATTTAAATCATCCCAAATATAATTAATAATTCGGATGTTCGTTTCAATGAGATTCATAGATAGTTTATAAGTTAGATAACGCACTTTGTTTAAAAAAGATCAAAAAAACTAAAAGAAAACAAATACGTTTTTTATGTGCCCAAATGATTATTACAACGAACAATAGATGAGTATTGTCACCTTAAAACTTTGTAATAAACGAACAATTCCATATATTTGAATATTGCCCATTCAGAAAACCATAGTGTTGTAGTGAAATTGAAAAACAGCAAGAATGTAGGAAAACAAATGATTTGCAATAATTCTTATTCCAATACGGCTTGGTGTTTTTTTTTTGGTTGTCTACTGCTATAAATGTGGTCACGAGAGTTTACAATTCGATTCAAAATAAAACAAAACAACAATTATGAGATTTAATTCGTGACTTGGCACGTTGTCATCAATTCGTTGATATACTTTCCTACTCAAAAATAAACGATGAAAAGACCAATTTTACGGAATAAATAATGGTAAGTGAGTAGCATAATTAATTCTGGAAGGTAGTTGAATATAAAGTAGAGATTTTTGAATAAAATTTAAGTAAACTGTGCCTTATAATAAATGATAATATAAGAATGCTTGATTTATTCAATTGAATCGTACTCGTCGATGATTACATATAAAATGGATGAGAATGCGGCCAATTTCTAGATTATATCATAATTATTTTTGATCGCAGCTGATTCATAATTCATCATGTTGGGAAATATTACATCATTTCCATCATTATATTCTATACAAATTGTAATCTCGATTTTTATCTGATTTAATGCAGGTCCAACAATCAAAATTATTAGTAGGATAATTGCCGATTACTGAGCAATTTTCAAATCCAATATTCGTGCCAGTCTCTACAGGGTTAATATGGATGTAAAGCAATAAAAACTAAATAACTGCTAGTAAATATTTTCTTATTCCTCAACTATCTGCAAAAGTTAAATTAAAGATATTAAATATAGTTGCTTCTATGAATTTAAATCTATGTTATTAGCATGCTTCAAATGAGGCTATTGTTATTTTAATCAGATAAAAGTTCGAAAGGATACACACAACAGGAAACGTTTCAATAGACATTTTATTAATGTGTTTATTTCTGTTATTTATATTTATGGTTTGTTAATAAAAAAATTAGCTTTGTAACATCTGGTAGGAAAATTACCCAGTAATCGAAAAAGTTTAATTAAATTGAAGCATTGAAAAATATTTTATAGTTCTCTCATTTTCTCCGATTGTTATTGAATCAGCAATAAATCTTGGCTTATACTATGATTCACTATAGAATGGGCTTCCATTATGCATTAGATAGGACACACAAGGGCAGAGAATTGCGAATCTTGGACACCAGTATCAATAAATTATATCGTTGCAAAATGTCACTATCAAGTCAGTTTGATTGTCTTTTTAGTTTGTTGTTGTTGTTGTTTGTCTTCAAACTGTTAAAATAAAATACGATTTTAAAATTCTCACAAGAGCAATAGAACAACAACTATTGACTTTAGTTAATATCATGAAATTTTGCTACTTAATCAATGTAATTGTATATTAAATAAGGATTAGTAGCAGATGGTTTTAGGCAATACTTTATAAGACCATCCCCAAAGGATCGACCTTATCATAGGGGCATAAAGTTTCGAACTAAAACAATTTGTTTCGGATTCAGTTAAGTATGCTTTTGGTAGGACAAAGTGAAATAGTCTCCAGTATTCATCATTTATCATTTTACTGGCCTTTATATACACAAACCAAACTAAATTGATAGAGGTGCAAGAGTTATTTCAGTTGAATTAACTCAAACTATAATCACTTTAGAAAATTACTTACCTATAGTTTATCTATTTATTAAAAGTATTAACAGAAAATGTGTGTGTGTGTGTATACATTTATCATGATTTAAATGGAAAATAAACAGTCAGTGAACACATTTTGGGTTTTGTGATGGGAAATAAATACCCTGAAGAATTGTCCCTTTTTTCTTTCAATACATCCCTTCTGTTCGTGCATCACTGCACAATATGAACAAGTTTAATCGCATATAAAGCGACAAACACATCAATGTTACAAACTAAATACATTTAAATAATACCCGTCAAGCACATCAACAAATAACAACGTGTGTCTACATATGTTTTATTTCGTAAACAAATAGAAATCGAAAACGTATTCAACTGTGTGAGAACTTCAACAATAATTACATAAATCAAGAATGTTGGTGTATATGAAATTTTGATAACATTTTCCAAATCGATAGGTCATCTTTTATTTATTTTGTTGGAAAATTTCCTTTATTATCGATTTTTTTTAAATTATACCCTACTCTACACAATTTACATAGACACATTCAGCATATTTGCCCAATAATTTATTCATCAATCGCTTCACTGTTTTTACGTATCGAATATTGTATTTTATAAGACTTCCAAGTAGTTGCCTTATATTATGATTACAATTTTTATGAGCAAAAAGTCATTATGTTCTAATAGATACGTATACTTAGTCTTTTGCTAACTGGTCCCACATAATTTCAAGCCGTAATTGTCAAAGGAAATAATTTATGGAACATAAATAAATGTATGTTAGAATGCGATCGATGTTTTTGTTATTTTATTAATGTCATTTAACGATTACATCAAGTCGATCGAATCGGAATAGACAACGTATATTTTTCGAAATTGACTACTTAACGAACATCATGGTGGTATTTTAATTTACTTTAGTGGTCTTTTGGTAGCTATACCCATGGGAATGTTATCAGAATATACGTGCGTAAATGTTGGAACAATCGTTTATATCATTTTATACATGTGTACGTTTATTGTTTTGTTTTTTTACCATTACTTGTTCAATAAAAGACAAACATTTAAACAAATCGAAAATATGAATATAGCTGATGTTTTTTTTGAAATTCCATTAGTGATTATCTTAGTGTTGATCGTACTATTTAATAATAATAGTAATAATAATGGTGGCAACAATTTAAACTGATGATTTATTATTTAAACTTGATAGGAATCATTATTAATTAGAACAGTAATACAAACAAAAACATTTACTCTTTTTAATCGTTTAAAGTGGCATTATATTTAAGTGGTTATTTGTTCTATACGGAAAAGACGATTTGCATCATTTTCAGATCGTTTATGGGGAACGTTAACGCTTTATCTAAACCCATTTGTTTACGAATTGATAAAGTTGATTTTAATGTCTGTTTGGGTTTTTTTTTCATGTTTCATTGCTGTGACAATTTACCAAATATTACAGTTAGATAATCAATCATAAAAATAATCGTTACTTCAATTAAGTACATTGAATTTAAATAAATTATTGTATTGGATAAAATACGAACAAAAAAGATCATAATAATAAGGGCTAAATTTATAAAAATCTTACCACAGAAGTTTCTAATAAATTTCTATAATAAATAAATGAACTAAAATTCTCGTAGACATTACATTTACGTAAAAACCGATTTATAACGTTTATGTTTAATAAGATCGCTAATATAAAAACACAGCACACTCGACTGTTGTTCCAGACGGACTGAAACTAAACTGAAAACTGAAAGCTGGTTGCGCCGCCGATTCCTGGTTCCTATCTAGTACATACATCCATCCTTCTGAAAAAAAAGAAACCAGCGACAACATCAAACATCATTGCTATACTTTCTTTTACCATCGCTCTCTTTTTTTGTGTTCTATTGTATAAAAATTTGCGATATGGCCTCATATGCTCGTATTTTTATTCCATATTATAAGGCCTTTTTACGGTGAATTAAATGTGGAATTTTAAATGAAAACAATTTATTCCAAATTTCGAAATTAATCTTTCACCCACAAAACAGATTTTTCAACAAAATAACTTTTTTTGATGTGGGATGCTTATTTTAATTTGAATAATTATTGTCAAGGTAAAACGAACCACAATATGTTAAAAATAATTTGTTTATTTCATCTTGACCTATTTTCAAATTATGTTTTGTTTGAAGAAGAACCCGTTCGCTGTAATTTTCTAAAATCATTTGAGCCTGTTTTATTAGAGTAAATTAATTACATCTAATTAATTATGGACAAGTGGTGATAGCAGTAATTTAAATCTAGCGCTTAGTCAAAGTTAGCGACATCTATAGAAAAAACTTGGGAAGTATAGTGAAGTCTCATACCAAATTGATGTTTCATTTTAGAAACTTTTATTACCAGCCGCTACAACAGCTGATTGTTGCTGGTGCCAAATCTACCATACTATCAGCAGATCTAACGATTTGGTAGTATTTACAGCACAGTCCTATAAGACAGTGATTTACAGTTATATAACACACGTCCGACGTTTTTGTAATGAATACTGCTCAGCAATTACAGACGAGACGTGTATGTTTTGAGATTTGCATTGGAGACATCCATGCGGCAATTTGAGAAATATAGTCAAGTTTCATTCCCAATTGGAGTCGACTTCTAGAAATTTCTATGACCGACCGGCATGACAGCTGGTTGTTTACATTGCCAAATCGAGAATATTTTCCGTATATCGCGGACAGCTTGTCCTAAAATTGTATTTATTGTTGCAATTTACTATTCCTCGTCATCTTTCTCATTAAAAATGTGAGATCTGTTTGAAGATTTAGACAAAAAACTGAAATAGTACGGATTTTACTCTTGTTTTGTACGCGAAAGTTGTCGTATTTTTGATTCACTTCTTGAATTTTCCGGAAATCTCTGTACGTATTCTGACAATCTGGCAACTTTAGATGTTTTTAGGTTAGTTTACAAATAGTACGTTTGTGACGGTAAACACAAAAACTTATTTCGTGATTAAAAAAAAATCAACTCGGACTTTTATTTTTTAATCATTTAAATTATTAAATTGCATGTATGAGTAATATGACTGGAGATCCTAGACAAGAAAATAGGCCATCAATTTTTGGATTTGATACATACCCATGTCCTGGTGTTGCTGCTGCACCACCAATTGATTGGAGTCGGATACCATTACATCAAAATGAAAATGAACAACAATCACCACCATCATTTATGGGTACAACACAATTCAGTACAAATTATCAACCGGATCAAGCAACATTTGGTAATTTCCCATTTTCAACAGATACGTCCAATCCTGTACAATTTCCATTTCCAACAATCAAAGCAACAACAACAATAACAACAACAACGACAGCAACAACAATAGAAGGCAATAACTATGGTTTTGGTTATAATCCATCGAATGCAATGCGTTTTAAACGAAAAACAGATTCACCAACATTGTAAGTTGATTTTCCTGAATAACTCTATTTTGTTTGTGTGTGTGTGTGTGTGTATCCAATTATATTTTTAGATCGAAGCCAGTTAAACAGCATATAACTGAAGAGAAGATGGCTGAACACATGTCGAAATTGCATATTAGTTCAGAAACAGTAAATACAATAAAAGAAACAGACACAGAAAGGACACGTCGTTTATATATGTGTGAAGAAATGAGAAAATTACAAGCCGATTCTATATTACCTCAATCAATTTTATCACAAATTCAACGACCATGTACAGCTTTAGTACTATGGACACCGCCAAGACGATTATTTAATTTACATCAATTAGAAAATAATAATAATCTCAATAATAACAACAACAATAATAATAATAACAATAATAATAATAATAATGAAGAAAATATGCCTGATAATAATAAAATTGAAAATGATTCAAATTTTATGGATATGGATAATGTTTAGTTGTGTTTTTCCTTTGTTAATTGTATTCTGTTTTTTTTTGTGGTCTTTTTTTATTGTAAAATCTTCCAAGAAACACTCAAGACTGATGATAACTTGAAAGAATTTTAAATGTCTTTATTATTTAATTCACACCGCTTAATTATCGAATTTCAACCAAGATTTTAACGTTTTTTGTTTTTTTTTAAATATTTAATTCAACTACTACTCAAAATCTCAAATAATGATGATTTTAGAATTTCCATTGATGAAAGTGGACAACCTGCGGATGTTTGAAACGATAACCAACACTAATAAGGCTCCTGTCTCATGTGTAAAGGGCAAATCTAAAAATTAATGGTTTGGAAGACTTCTATCCATGCATTAAATGTGATTGGAAGCAATTAAGAACAGTGGAATCGTTTAAACTTGACTTGTTTGTTGGTTTTAGGCCGACTTGACTTTCAGATGGCAAAATAGTTAGTAACTTCTCTCTCTGGATAGATATTGGATTGTATGTTAAACATTACTGCACCTCATGCATTGGCCTTCTAATGTCCCTTTTTTTTTGTGGAGTCAAGTCGGTGACATCAAACGCATTTTATGCGGAATCCACTTACATGGGAGACTTAGCCTTTTGTAATGATTTTTCCACATTTATTTTATTATGAAATATGATTTTTCAGCTATTCTTTTTTATCTCAAAATCTAGCTTTAGCTCTACACACTGTTTATGTTTGTTTTTTTTTTGATTTTGAAAATAAATGTTCAAATTAATTATAAATAAAGATTAGTATAGATTAGTGTTAATAGTAAATTTCCATAATTGGACCGTTTGGAATTTTCGTCTCGCTCTCGTATTATCTGAAATGAAACTAAATAAAATGTAACTTGTATATACGATAATTGAAGAAATAAATCGTTGATAATTAGATTGATAGCTGCAGAATTTTTT
This sequence comes from Meloe dianella, assembly GCA_028455855.1. Classification (NCBI taxonomy): domain Eukaryota; kingdom Metazoa; phylum Arthropoda; class Insecta; order Coleoptera; family Meloidae; genus Meloe; species Meloe dianella. The sequence continues at coordinate 178,998 of JAPTHL010000034.1, forward strand.
TTAAGATGCAATTATGGCCACAATGTCAGTATGTATTTCGATTTGTTATGGAAAATGTGCACTCGTACACAACTCGATCATCTGTTGGCGCATGCGTTTACTTCAGTTTGAAAATCAGCATGGAAGATTGTGTGTTGGGTGGTGTAAAATTAACCAAAAAATTAGATTTTTTCCAATTATTACAAATTATGTGAATTATAAAAATTCTTTTATATTTACATGTTTGTTGTTTTGTTGCGTTTTTCAATTTTGTTATAATTCAAGAAGGAAAATTGGAAATGAACAAATAGAAATTCGCCATAATATGTAAGTTTTTTTTTTAACAAATAATTTACATAAATTAAATTAAATTATGACGAATTTAGAAATTATCGCTTTTTTATGTTCGATAATTTAGTAATTGCATTATTTTTGAATATCAATATTTCAATTTTGAATTGTAGGTTATATTTGACCTACATTCAAAATGATAAGTGTAGGACTCCCACAGGAGCCTACGTTCGTTTAAATCAAAGGGCAGTAGGTTGTTTGTATAAATAAATAAATAAATACATAAACATACTTATAGTAGGTTTGTCAAGGTGAAATAATGGAGGTCTTACTTTCGTGATAGGTACATCTAATACGATTGAAAAATAACTGATGGATCTGTTCGCTTTTTCCCCCTTTTTGTGTTGTTGTTTTCTAAGGGCTGTTACCAAATAGGATTGTCTTTTCGTATTTCCTTCAATATATCTATTTACGTTAAATAATAGGTCGATTTATTTGCTCACACATCTTATTCCATTTGTTTTATACAATTTCGTTTGCTTTTATTTTTTTTGTGATATTCCAGTTCGATGGTTTTATGTTGTTTTTCACAACTATTCTCTCCCTTTTAACATTATCAATGTCGCTTGTGCAACGCCTTTTCCACGTTCTAACGATACATGATTAAAGGATTTATCACCATATACACACTGACTTGATAACGTTTATGGTGATGATAGATACAATCTGTGATCTATACAGTCAAATTTTCCAAAAAAAAATTTAATTTAAAATGAAATTTGTGTTCATCTATCTAATAGTGTAACGTTGGTGATTCTATTGGGATCTTGTACTGATTTACATATAATTTAGTCTCTCTTGTTTGTAGTGTAAAAAAAGGGAGCAATTTAAATGCAATCTTATTTTAAATACGTTGCTTTCCTCCTTTATGTATGCATGTACGTGTATACTGGGTATAATTAAAGTTAATACAACTAGGATTTTGATAAGATAAAAGCTTAACATGTGTAGGTACCTACCTAGATACTTAATTTCTTTTGAAATTGTGAAAATTTAATTTTTCAGGGATGTTTGTCATGAAATGATTGTTTGGTTTTTTTTTCGTTTTTGTTGTTGTTGTAGAGAGGGTGATTGTTCGAGATGTGGATGGAAATATTTTGTTAATACAGAAATCAATAATTCACATATACACACGCATTGTCTAGTATACAGTTTTAATTTAAACTTGTTGATGTTGTTGCTGCTTTCATTTGTCCATTAAAATGGGACAATCAGAGTTCGTTATCATATCGAGAATGAAAAATGGCGGATGTTGTTGGAATGCATGATAGATCAAAAGACGCTATCACCATAGGGTTGTTTTATACAATATTGAATATATGTGGTTAATTAGGTGGGAATAATGCGTTCAATATTGAATATAGTCTGAACTATATCCACGTATAAATGGTTCCAAAATGTTTGAAAATATTTCAACATATATTCATATTTTTACTGTTGTTATCTACAATTAAAAGTTTGCTTAATTTATCATAACGTAATTAAAATCTTTGATGTAATAATTGGTAAATTGATTTATAAAAACCATCATCATGACATTTGGAACCATTTGATGATCAATAAAATGACTTGCTGTACTTACAACATGATCACCATCGCCAATTATAGGAATTTCCCAAAAGAAATCTTGTTGGAAATTAAATTGTAAGCAAAAGAATCTATTTTAGAGGGTTGTTTGCAAACATTCCAATGTTTATCTTTAATAGAAATCATACGTTTGCAACTAATTCATTGTTTACAAATTGATTATGTGATAATTTTGTCAATATTTGTTTTCAAATTAGAACGGGGTAAATGTTTTTTTTTATATCGTTCTTTCTATCTAGTAACAATTTTAATAATTATTTCCAACTGTATTTTATATTCAAAAGAACAACAAAATAGATGGTCGATGTATAGTTGTTAAATGTGATTACGATTTTCTGATAATAACGTAATTATTTTTTGTCGAAATAATCATTATTGGAATCTATTTTTAAGTGGTTTGGTAAACAAAAATAATAAGACAAATATAGCCGAACATTAAAATATTTTACTTTCATATTATTTAGGTGTATTATTATCGTATTAATAATTTTTGGAAAATATATTTATTCGTTTTTTGTTTTGTATTGGAAATATTGAAATAAATTGGCCGGATGTGAGTCGATTTCATCGACCTCTCTTCCTTTTCAAAAACACCACCTGCATCTTTTACACTAAATACAAACTTCCTTAGGCATCATCGACATCGTTATTGTTGTTATTCTAGTTGCCAACATACATGCATTCTCTCAATTCGAATTCGTTTTACACTCATCTTAATTAAGTTGTTGCAGTTGTATAATGGTTATTTTTAGTTTAATTTGTTATCTTAGATAAAATGAAATATCTGTTTGACGAAAAGAGTAGATACATATATAAAAATATATATTTTCGTACTATTAATATTCCATGTCGTCGTATTTATGTGATTTTCAATCTTATTGATATGCACCAGTTCGTGTAGCGACAGATATTGGAAAATCTGTGGTTATTTCAGGACACATTTAAATACCTTTCATTCCATATAACTTTTCGGATATAACATTGTTTTATTAACTTTTTTCGGTGTTGTACATGTACATATGTATGTGTATGACGTTTCAATTTATGAAACAAAGACCTCGAGGAACAGGACTCTTTGATAACAGATAATTGGAAAGTGAACAGCTGAACTTGATAGTATCCTCGGTGGATTTTGTTCATAACATATATGGTTATAACGTCAATGAAACATTTCACTATCATCCAAAATGAAAAATAACATTTCATAATAAATGTCAAATAAAGTGATGGATTTACATTGTTGTTCCATTTCTTAAATCACAAAATACTTAGTTGATAGTATTCAATTAAAGATAACAATGTTATAACATGTATTTAATTAAAAGCACTTTTAATTTATTGAATTTCTTCGTTTTTATTAAATCGTCATTAATGTCAACAGTACGATAGTAATTTCATCAATAAACTAAACATCAATTGGGTGAACTAGAGAGTTGATTGTTCGCTTGTTGTCAGTTTGATCGATTATAATGTAAAGTAAACGAAACTGTATTTCACTCACCCCTTCTAACATTTACGTATAAATACATTTTGCCCACCGTATACAATTTTAGCAACTGTGGTTGTTTGGTAATAATGGTGATAGTAGAGGAGAGAAGATGAAAAGATCTAGGGACTATATAGATCAACCCACTCCCACAAAGCTTCATTTCACTTTGCTATTGTTTCTGTTCAAACAATAACGTTAATACATTATACGAACGTTATTGGAATTAGAACGTGGCCGTATTATGTGATAAATGTAGACAGTCGGTAGTCGTTGTCATTGTTACTGAATTTCTCAAACTTAATATTGAATCAATCCTTTTACAAATGTAAAAAGTGGTTAGAATTCTAAAAACCTCCAAGGCAGTCCCATTTCTAAAGAAAGTTTCTTTACAATTGTATGTCTTCATCAGTCTTATTCAAATAATAGTTGGTAAGAGTAAACATTTGTTTTGAAAACCAGATGATTACATGGAATATTATTTAGTTACAAAATACAATCGTATAGATAATGCTTTTGTTGAAGTCGTATTAACTGTATTGTTTTTCTCTTCAAAGCTTGTTGGAATTGTTTTTCTTCACGAATTTGGTCTAATTCATGCATGTGATTGCTTAAATAAATTTCAATTGGTTAATGAGAATGAAAAATTTGTAGTGTGGTCGCTTGTTCTTCTCCTCTGTCCCGTTTTCCATATTTGAGTAATAACGTGCAAATATTCCTGCATTATACAGATTTCATCAATTTTAAATGAAAATTGCTTTAGAGCCTAATAGAAGTTTTTTAATTATAACAAACTTTTTTATCCGAACAATCATTGAAAGCCATTAAAAAAATTGATCTAATAACTTCCAAAGTCTGTCAAAATTCTTCTTTACTCTGAAATTGTTAAAGATAGGTATATGAAATAAATTAATCCAACGCTGTGGCTTAATGTTTTGTTTGAAACTGTTTACCATAGTGTATGTATAGAAACGTTGTGCATAATATTGCAATATCATCTGAAATCGATGTCAAAATGCCATTCACATAACGTGAATGCTCGCAAAGACTGAAATAAACTGAATCTATCGTATGGCTATAACAAAAAATTGTAATATTTTATAAACGATTAGTATATGGAATTATAAAAACTGATTTGAAATTTTACTTTAATAAATTTCTTAATTTTATTAATCGTTAATCAGACAAGTTGAGCGATTTTCTTGCGACTGTCTAATATCCACCAACTGTCGGTAACGACTACTACATTAAGAGCTGGTAATTGGAAAAATTAACTAAAATCAGAACCGGGAACCGTAGTAAAATAATAAAGGAAACGGCAGTTAGTGAGTTCCTAAAATATCGTCCAAGCTAAAGGATGAAGTGGGAGGATAAAGGAGGTAGTGGAGGAGGAGGAGTGCGGGAGTCGACCAACATTTGCCTTGATGTATTAGCGCTTTAACGTTTCTACAATTAGTGAGAGGAACTTTAATTTGTGTGTAATTGTTGTGTTTTGTTAAATACTACTGACTAATCCTAATTTTGTGCTGTTAATTTATTAATGAATTGTTTGGTTTTCTATTTAATTCTATAAAATCTGTTTGAAATGCGTGCAATTGTTAATTCAATTAAGGCAAAGTTTGTGTGTTTATTTTCAACTTATTTCTATTAAAATCTGTTCAAAATTCGATCTGCCATTTGAGTGGATGTTTGGTGTAGTTGTCAAGACTACATGAGCCTGAAAGATCAAAAAATTCACTTTCTATGTTGAATTACTCTCTTCATGTGGCCTCACACTTTGTACACATACATACTGATTTTTAATGGTTTCTTGTTGACGATCGCTGCACCAAATCGATCCAGTATCACCATCACTGGGAAACGTTGATAAAAGCATTCCAAGTGCTGTCAAATTTTCGTCATGTCATGTGAATGAATAGTGGAATTATTCAAGTTGCTTTGTCGGCATAGATTTCAATAAGGAAGTAATCTTCAGCTTTTTTACTTATTTAAAGTAAACATACAGAGACACGATGGCTTTCATTGTTGATGTTATCATAAAATCATGGAAAATCCATTTATAACACTACTACGTAAAAAACAAATATAGTAAGTTTGTAATCGTTGCTTGTTAAACTTTGACTTTCCCCACATTTTATCACCTTAATTATATAGATGTGAATTAGATGATATATTCGATTTGCTCCAGTATATAATGAGTTACGTTGAGAAATATCAATAATGATAACAGTTTCTATATTCTAAAGGTCTTTATCATTTACTAAAGTTAGCTGAGTTCTTGTGGTCGAAAACTTTTAATCAAATTACGTGGTACTCTGATAAATTCGAGGGGACACGTTTAATTACAACCATCTATGGTGAATTTTCTTCTTCTGTACAACCGTAAAATGTGGAAATTTTACGAGCAATAAACGAAATTTGCGTCCCCCTTTTCCCTTTTATTAACAAGAAAAAAAAAACCGTAACAGACCGAAATAAATGCCTAGCTATATAGCTATAAGCAGAATTTTATAAAAAGACAGATAGAGAAAGAGATGAGAAAATATAATTTGCCATACCAGTACTATATAAGACATTTTTAATTATAATTAAATTTAATTATTGTGGACTGAAGTGTAAAATTCTATACCGTTAAAATGTATAATCTGTGTCTGTATTGCAATTCATTTATTTCAGCATATTGAACAAAATTTATTGAACACAATAAACATTGTTTTTTTTCTCTTCTTGTAGTCGATTGGTGGTGTGATTAAATTGTTCGGTCGGCAGCTGAGACATATGCATAAATAGACTCTTGTGTTGTTTTGTGTTAATAAATCCAAGAGGCGAAATTAAAAGCACTATCAGTTTAGGGGGAAAAGGGGGTAAGTTGAAATAAAAGAGGTAAATTTAATCTGTGAATAGCAACTGACAAGGATAAAATACGTTTCATTTAGTAATGTTTTATTACTGTAATGGTGGTTTTTAATTTTGTTCTAAAAGTATAAAGGCTTCGTTTGTTTTTTTGTTAATACCATGCTTTTTTTTGTGTTGTTGATTTGATATTTTAAATGTGACAACAGTAAAAATTAACCACACTTACAAACAATTTTTCACTTGTTGATTTAAATTTGGAATTAACAATAGCTTTGGTTGATAATTGGTTTAATAAAAAACAGTGGTTTTTAAAAATCGAATCGTTTTTACAATATGTAGTTTACATAAAAGATAGATCATCATTCGCATATGGTAAATCGATCCATTCTTTGGCTAAGAGGGGTGAAAAAGACATACGATCCGGTCAGATATTTTATCCAAACGAGCCTATAGGTGGAACTTTCATATTATGATAAGGCCAAAATTCTAGAAATCCCAGATTTACGACAATGGATATGACAAAAAGACATTTACATATGATAACATCAATAAACATCGCATCTGAACGGCCATCTTTCTGGATCTCATTTATTCTGTTATCACAAGGTTAATGAAATTATTGTTTCAAAAATAATTCAACTTTTACTTAATAGTTTACGAAAGAAAAATTTAAAGCAGAAGCAAAAACACGCCTCAATCTCTCCACTACCCTTGATAAATAATGCGTCCGATTACGTCTATCGCTTATCTTTACGGCCCCGGAAAGACGCTGGATCGGTCCGGAGACCCTGCCTACTTGTTTATATCCGTCTTATCTAAGTTCTTACGATGATTTCAGCGCGAATTTTAAAATTATTCAAAGCATATTTCACCAGTTACCGTACGTACGCTTTCAGGTATTTTGCTAGAGGGGGTTAAGTTTTTAAATAACTGCATGAGAGGTTTTTTTTTATTGTCCCTAGAGACCATGTCGTCGACCTTCTACTAATTTGAAGTAGAAAAAAAAGGTATATGTTGTGTATCCAATTATAGTTTGCATCGGAAATTATTATTATTCAGATGTCACAAGCTTGATAATAAAATTTAAGAAGCACTCAAAATATCAAATGAAAACAAATTAGTTTCCTGTTGTTCTCGTTTTTCTCGCATTTACCACACCAATCTAATTAGTGGAGCTCGTGCTATTTTTGAATAGAATTGTATTTTTGATGAATTTCTGGTGAAAATTTATCAGTTTTGACTGAAGTTCTCGTTTCCCAAGTGGTGTTATCCGTGTTTAAGTTCACCCGCCGCCCCACTACCATCCGATTCTCTAATAGATCATTAGATGAAGGGTAATTTGGATCTCTGCCAGGTCATCAGAGGCCGGAGATGATGATCAGCATCGACCATCCGGAAATAGGGTCAATTTCGACATCGGATCCACCATCTTTTTTCTATACGTTAACCAATCATAATAAATCAATTTGGAAAATTACATATTTATATTTTAAAAATAACAACAACATATATTAATAGATATACAGGAAATGTGTATTTTGATCGATTCTGTCCGTATTTAAATACAAACAACAATTTGTAGTAGATGATGCCACATAAATATCAACGTTTTCCAGTTGAATAAGCTTTATAAATTTGAAATTTTCCTATATGGTAAAGTTATATTGAGTTTGGAATTGATCGGTAACATTTTACACTTTCATACTAGACACTTGGGGTTATGGAAAACTAAAGTGATGATCAGATTTTGCAATTCGCAAAAGATAATCATAACTCCTAGATCAGGAATAATAAGTTTATATTAAATTCAGGATGTATAATACACCAACAAAGATAAACAAGAACATGTGCTGTACATAATAAACATATGATGATGATAGTGTTACTAACCAACACAAAGAATTACAACAATCACTTGTTAAAGTCATATAACAAGTGTTTCAATATAGTGGTTCATTTATTATTATTTTACTCAAAACAATTTATTAAAAAAAAACAAAAAAAAACGTCAATAACGATTGGTAAAATCGAATTAAACCCACATTGTTTTTTTGTCCCAATATTAACGTCAACATTTTTATAATTTCATTTCCATACACAAAATAGATGTAATTCAATCTTTGTTAGAAAATCAAATTATTCATCCACAATTTTCTAAAATGATTTGGTTTTTCAATAAGCCAGATGTTAGTGACTATCTGTTCTTGTGGTTGGTATTGTAATAGTAGCAACAGCATGAACGATTTCTATTCTAACACGTCCAGCTTGCAAAAATGCACGGTCAGTTTCCTTGTTCTTATATCGTAGATCATTTATTATCACGAGCCGAGATTGTCGAGGAAAACGCCCTAAGAAAAGACCAACATATATACTATAATAACAGAGTGAGAGAGAAAGAGTGGATGAGCATGAAGGGAAAAAATTGGCCCTTTAACATTGCTCGTTGTGAAAACCTTATGACAGCACCAGAGAAACAAAAGGTTGAATGTTGAGGATGGATTTGTCGTTTGTTTTTTGTTTTTCGTTATATTTTGAAGAACTGGTAGAATTTTTAAGGTTTAACAATAAATAACAACGTTCACATTTAATTACATAGAAAACAAGTTATGAATGTTTCATGTTTATATTTTGTAATGATTAACATAATTTTCAAGTAAATATAAAAATTTTACTTTTGTTTTTTTTTAAATTTATTAACTCATTTAAATAATCTGTTGGTAATAAATTTGTTTGTTGGTTTGTTTGTTGTTTTTATTTTTTAACGATTTAAAAACATGCAACTAATTTGGGCAAATTGAAATTCTATACCAAATAGGGAAATGACCCTGTAATTTGCCTTATTTGATTTTGATAACCTGTTAACCCAATAATTAGTTTGAATTTGGTTCATTTTTTTGTTACAGATATACACCGCCGTCGTCCATTAGTCTTCAATAAAACAAGTATTTACTTAAACAAAACAAAATTAATAATAATTAAGTGTTAAAAATTCTAAAGTGTTATTTATACTCGTTAACTAAATGTGTTATTATTATATTAAATCAGTCATTAAATCTAACATTATAATATATATAAAAAATGCTATAATATAGGAATGCATTCATGTTTATATAAGTTGCAATGAATGAATGAATCAATGATTATTAGTAGAAAAAGAGCGATATATGTAGAATGCATATTACAATACGGCCTTACAACTCTCAGTTAGTATTATAAGGTCAATGGCCATGATGCATTTCTCAACTTCATATACATGTCTGCATTCAGTATGTGTTCGGACTTTGATGGTATTTTCTGTTTGAGGGCTACTATAAAGCCCTCGAAACAATTCTCAATATAAGAAATTCTCGGTTGTGATCTGTAACTTCCATCCAGTCGGTGTTTTTGTGTTTTGTCCCTCTCGTAATCGTTTAAAAATAAATCACAGTGTCATCGTTTTTTTTTATTATTTAATTTAAATGTGCTTAAACAAATATTGTTAAGTTTTTGTTTGTTGCAATGGAAATAACTCAACTTTTAATAACAAAGTTATTTAATTAAACAAAAATAAAATGACGGAAGAATCATCGTCGTCGAATCCACGACGTTTAAGTCAAATCTTTGATCCACTATCAAGATTAACAGAATTAACAAGATCATCACATTCAACACCATCATCACCAAGATTATTAACAAGACGACCTAGAGGTGATGCCGCATCACCAGTACCAACATTATCCACTTTTGATGTTTACGATACACAAGGACCTAGTAATCGAACAATTGATCCAAATAGTATTAATTGGCAAGAGAGATGTCTTGAACTTCAATTGGAATTACATCGAAGTAGAACACAGGCAACAAGAACTAGAGATATGCTCAGGGAGAAAGTAAGTCTTCTTTTATTTATTTATATTCCTCTTCTTTTTTTTGTTGCGTACGTTCTTTGACAAATCAATAATAAATTTATGGATGTGAACAAATATTTTAAAATTTTTCTATATAGAAAGCGTGTAGATCCTGAAAGGTTCTCCTATAATATGATAAAAGAGAAGTGTGTCCCTTAAGATATAGTCCTTGCTCGCTCTTTATGCGATTCATAAATAATAAATGGTCGATCAAATATTCATATCTTTGTGATCTTCGCTACTCATGCGTTGCGTTTGCCGGTAAGGAATATGGATAGTAAAAATCCCCATAACGTGACGCGTTAAAAATGCAACTAAAATATGTACAAAATTGAAGTTTATCACAATTGCAATTTTAAACTTTACATATTACAATCTCTATTTTATCTTATGATGTGATAGAAGATAAAAGTCTGTGTTAGAGATTGAAAAGCGCAATAAGAAATTACTAACAATAAGTATGGAGAACCATCAACGGTTGGTTATATTTTCATTTTTTTTTATTATTATCTACAGTAATAAACTATTTAAACATAAACAACTCACATAAAAATTCTAATGATGTGATTTTTTTTGGTGAAATTTAAATTATTCATTATTTCTTTATTCATTCTTTTTTTAGCTTCAAAATCGTGGTCATATGCTCATAAAATCTTTTTAATTTTCGCCTGCCTTATTAAGATATCATCATCTGTGTTGAGAATTTATCAGATCGTTTTGCTGAAATTGTGAAGTCAGCCCTTTTTTATTTTTCGTATATTATTATTGTTGTTGCGTGATTAGAACGATGTTGAAATTGCTAACGAATATTTAACATATTTCGAATATTAAGTTTGTATTTGATTAACACGTTGGTATAATTTGAGTTATTTCATTAATTAAAATGTTAACAATTGCGTTACAATTTTATTAAAAAAACTGGAATTTCGACTCTTTTTTCCACGATAATGACATTTTTTTTTTGTTTAAATAGCATTTTTGTGCATTTAATTAATCAACTTTACACATAATTCGGTGAAACGTGGAGCTTTTAGAGATCTCAGTGCCTGGTTGTAAATTGAATTGAAAGAGAATGTAGTGAGAGGAGCGTTGACGAGCGCCATCTTTAATGTTATCATTTATTCATGGTTTTCAGGTAGATCCTTCAGGATCCCACCCTCGATCCCCATTTAAGTTCTATTAATATTAGTTGATACACCTACCATTCCTTTCAACCTGTTACATATTAACACAACAACTATACATTAATCAAATTATTGTACTGTATGTGAATATGTCACAAAATCGACGGTAGAAAAAGGGGTAATTGAAACTGCACGTTTATTATTTTTACAATTGTACTCGAGGGAAATTCTTTGAACAAATTCCTAAGTCGAGATTATTATTAGTTATTATTGATTTTGTTGTTGCTGTTATTGTTGGAAATAGGTTGTGATAAATTGGTATATTTCCGGAACGTCATCTTTTGGATTTTAACATTAATCGGCTTTCAAAGTCAGCAAACAAACACTAAATTAGAGTCTGAAAGTTTTCGTATAGATAGAAGAACGATTTTTGTTCGTATACTCTTATACAACATCGTTCTCATCTATTTGAATAAAGTGAAATTAATTGTAACTATACAAATATTTAGTTGTTTTGGTCACAAATGTAATTTTACAACTCAAATAGAACATATGTTGAGGATTTATTAATATTTTCGGAATAAATATTTTTCAAAATATTTATAAAAATATATGTATGTTATAATGTAACATTAATGTAGATTTAATTGAAATATTTGTGGCATTAGACTGCATTGTAACAGGTAATATTGGATCGCAATAATAATTTACTACTGTAATAATTACACCACAACATCACATTCAAATTGTTTGTATTTTCTAGTAATAAAAAAACAATTTGAGACCAAAACTGTATTATTTGCAACAATGTTACCAAATCACTGATGGTTTTCAATTTTTTTTTTAAATAATCTTTTATTTTTAATGTAAAACAAAGAAGAAAAAAAACGAGTTATTTTACGATGGAAATAGCTTTCAATTTATCGTTTCTACATCCATCTTAAAAAGTTTTCCACTAAGCGAGTAAAACTGTAGAAAAGAATAAGAAGAAGAGCGTGTGAAGATTTTCGTTTAGTTACTCAACGTTGTGGATTAGATTACATATGAGTTGTTATAACATACTAGAGTTTATCACTTATTTTATTTTATGATTGTACTTTCTAATTTGCATATGAAAATTGAGTTGGTTTTAGTTTAAAATTTGCAAGACCTTCAGGTCATTTTAGTAAAATCAAATGTAGATCTGTTTGTTTGTTGTTTTCCTTTTGTGTTGTATGTGTAAACATTTGTGTATATCGTAATTGTGTTTTTTTTTAATGTTTAGTTGGATTTCAAATTAGAAATGGAAGTCTGCTACCAAACACATTTTATACAACTACATTCACAGCTGTCTTCAATGTGGAAAGTAACTAAAAAAAAAACGAATAGGCACACGCATGTGTTTTTAATACTCCCGATCACGATTTGTATTTGCATAATGGTTAAATTCGGGAAAAATAGGGAAGAAAAACGACCCGGCTACAATATAATACCCAATAGTTGGAAATTCCACATTGACGCTGCTATCACGATACCATTTGAGAACTCTATATAATATATGTAAATATATATGATCTTAATTTTATACGAAAAACATAAAAAAATATCGTCTAAAATACCGATTTGTATGAGTTTGTATGATTATAATGAGATTATTACAATTGAATATCGATATATGGAACAAAAGGATTTTTTTAATAATGATTTTTTGTATGTAATTAAAATTTCGTAAAAATTTTGAAATATGTCTCATGTTGGAAATGTACGATATAAATTAAATGTTACTTCTTTGGCAATCGCACGTTATCGTTAAGTAATGAGAAATAATGTTATTCCGCGAACTCGGCCGTTAATTCCACCCGTTCCGTGACTGAATTTATGATTTCCGCGGATGCAAAAAAGGGTCAGATAGAAGGAGAATTTCTACATACACATAAAAATTATATATATATATATATATATATATATATATATATATATATATATATATATGTATATGTATTTATACTATTGTTTTTAATAAATTTGTTTTTAAAGGAGGTTCTTAAATTATTTACTACAAGAAGAATTAATATATGCTTTAATCAGATTGTTTGTAGTGGTTTGGTTGGTGTGTGGTTTTGTTATAATACCTACCAAACTAGATTGTGAATCGTAGAGTTTCACCCAGTATCAGATTTATGAATTGTAATTTTCCAAGTGTACAAAACAACTATGAATTCCAGTAGAATTAGTTGCACAATTTTCTGTAAATGTTCATTACAGGACAATTTACAGGACAATTGTACAATACCAACACACCCACTGTTATTAAACAAATTGTCTATTTGCTTAATTGTTAAGAAATGTGTCTCAAAAATAATGGATAATATGATCGATTATTTTAAATTTAAATTCTAAGATTATCGTATTCTATTGTATAAATAATCGTTCATGTATGAAATTGTAGTAGCATATATCTAACATTTAAACTACTACAATCTATCTAGTAGATTACTAAAGAAACGTAAAAAGATCAGGTAGATGATAACAGAGTTTTCTTTAATCATTTTTGTTCTTGATAGTAGACTAAAATTTGAATAATTCATGAAGAACGCTCGAATCGGGATTAAATTAACTTGATGCAAATCCTCGACATTTTCGTTTATTTACAATCCTCCTTCACTCATTAAACCATTAGAGCTATAACAATCGATCGTGTTTATGTTTATCTAATTATTTTATTAAATTATTTAAAACGTAATTTTACGATAAATCACTTGGAAAATTTGTTGCTTGCTAGAAACAAAAAGCATCTGTAAAAATCTCATACAAGTGAATAAAAGTTATGGCATTTCTGTTTTTTTTGTTGTTGTTGTTGATTTGTTTTTTGGGGAAACTTCACACATCTAAATCATTCAATAGAATGAAGTAAATGCTGGAAAATATTTTGGTTTATCTGCAATTCATAGTAGTAATGTCTTGGAGATAATCCACGTTGGAGTTGGCGTCGCGACGTCGCCGTCTGTTGTTATGGTATCTGAATTTTACCGCCAATGTCGTCACCATTGCCACCGTCTGCCCATTTACAGATACTTATTCACAGTTCTTCTACAAACTCTGGAAATATTGAATATTAAATTCAATAAACAAGGAAGACAAGAAAAACCCATTAACAGCATAACAAGTATACTTTTTTCGTGTTAATTGGCTTGTTGAAATAAGAGTGAATTTATCAACGGGAAAATGTCTGTTGCACTCGAATTTTGGGCGGGTGTGTTTGTAATGTGGTAGAATAAGATAAAGACGTAATGCTTTTTATAAAAACTTTTCAACTTTAATAGATTTGTTCACTTAGATAAGAACAACGAATTGAAAATGCGCTTGGTAACCACCGAACCTCATAAAATCCCGTCAACTCTCTTTATGTAGGATCTTGAACGGTGTGACCATAAAATTGTAGGTAATCGAGCCTCCACTCTTCTCCATTTTGTATGTGATCTTGGTCGTTGTCATAGTCGTTGTAAAATGTCAGACTATCAACTACACAAACTCTCCATATAAACGTGTTTATTCCACTTTATATTCAGTAGATGTAAATTGAAAGAATTCAGATTTGAATATGGCGGGAACGTCACACAAGTCCTGCAAAATAATGGGATGGGCGGCAAAAAATTTAACCCTGTGATTTCGTTACAAGCTTATAGTCTTCGTTTATAGCATGAATTCGTACTGTGCTGCTTTTATATACCAACCGTTTCCATTAAATATGCAATTATGTATCTAGAAACACATTGAAATGAAATTCGCTGTTCCAGTTTGAATAAAACCTTATAGTTGTATATAAAACGTGTGGGAAAACGACTGAATACCATAACAGTTTATTATGCGATTTCTTTCAGAGAAATGCTCTTTCTGTTCATTTAAAATTCAACTTTATAAAACTAATCATACTTTAACGAAGGCGAATAAAATCGACCATATCTCCTAACTGATTGATGTTCGCTTTCCTTAGGATCAACTGACGTCAAATCCATCTAGGTGAGGAGTTGGTACACCTGGTACCCTTGTTTGAGTGTTCGTCAAGATGGATATCCTCACTTAGAAACGGTGGCATTTCACTTAGGGCCGTCTTGGTGCTACCGACCGAGTGAATCTCTCTCGGGAACAAGTTCTACTGTCTTCTATCATTCTTTAGATTGGATGAGTGAAAGGTTTTCTACCGATCAAACAAATTTGATATTCACTATTAATTGGAAATCTTATTGTTTTTGTAGATCTATTAGAAAAATGTATAGTTGATAGTAGATATTCTTGTTATTTGTATACCGTGCTCATTACACTTGTATAACAATTCTCCAGCAGTTTGTCTTCTATAACAGTCCGTACAAAAACAATAAATTATTAAAAACACGCGCTTTTCGCACAGCCGTCAGATATATCAGAAAGTTTTAAAGAAAGACTTTCTTGGTTCTTAACTTGACAGCTGTGTATAATTCTAAAGTTATGTCGAGCCATCATACATAATCTAGAATGTTTGCCGCAGCTTTCCTGCGTCGTCTTTAGACTAAGTTAACTACAGTATAGTTGTGTCGATCGATATGAATGGTTCAAAATACATATACATACATGCGTAGATATTACTACTTGTACCTAGTAGAAAGTAATTTCCTGTTAAAATCATTTCGTATTCATTAGTTTTATAAATGTATTTGATTTATTAATAATGACATTATTCCAATGAATTATTTCTATTCTCTGTAACTACGATTGCTCATAAAATCGTTATCTATATAATTATAGATTCAATTCGTTATTAGAAAAATCCTCCATCTATAACAAAACACTTAATTGAGTCTGGTCGAATATCGGATGGTTATTCCATTGTTACATCATGATAATAACCGGTAATATTAGTATTCTACGGCCCTAAAGGATTCGGCTAATGTTAACTAATGTGGGGTTAATATTGAAATTTCTGCATCAACTATACAGATGTGGTTTATAAGTTAGGAATTAGCCCTAGGGTTAATAAGAATTTACCTGAACCAGATTGTTTGAATTGCTCAATTTAATCAAATATTCATCAATATTTTTTTCGGATAAAATTGAATGAATTATTAGTCATGAATTTTTTTTGTATGTAGGCAAAAGTATAATTGAGAGATTTGTAGATTCAAGTGTCGTCCAGTTGTCTCAACTACATTTATATTCATTACCCCTTAATGCCGTAACAGTGCGGTTGACCGAGGGGTCGTCTCCGTTGAGACGGCCAGTCGTGTACTTCTATTCAACTATTCCTATAAACCGAGGGATGAATATCAGTTTCGATATGGAACAATATATTCTCGTAACAGAATTATTTTATACATTTAGTCAAGTAAACATTCCCGTTGTCTCTAACCCTTTTGCGTCTAATTTTGATTATGGTGAAATAGATTTTAATTAAGCTTGATATAATGGGACAACATCACTATGTATGTGGTAGTGTAGAGTGGAAAATCACGTCTAGCAGTTCACCAGTTCATAAATATTGCAATTCTGACACTTTACTTTACTAGTGGTGATTATTGCTCTTCAGGGGACTAAAGATGGAACTCCTTGTTGTTTAATTTTTTTTGTTTAAAGTTTGCACGCAATATCGTTGATATAACATTTGAAAATTTGATCGTACCTTTTGTGTTTGTTCATCATTTTTCTTAACAGCAGTATGGCCGTTTCAGGACTGAACTAATTACAAAGTTATGACTGTCGGTAATATGATATATTCTTTTAATTTCCGTGACGGGTGTAATAAAAACAGAAAAATACACAACAACAACAACAACAACAACAAGAAGAAAGGCAAAACTGTCGTTAGTAATGTTGTATAAGTTGAGAGAGTGGTTTCGAGCTTCAATCTTCTCTATTATTTGCGATAATGTCATTCCAGTACCAATATATAACTAGTGTCTGTTATTGTTCGGGAATAGCGCTGTCCATTACAACTGAAGACGTTGCACAAAAGAAAATGACGAAGAATATAAGTAGTAAATCTAGTTTCCCCGGCTGCAATCTGGCTTTGGTAGAAAGAATTATGCTGCCAGCTTCCCAATTGAATCTTTCGCATGTGTCTGAATAGATCTCGAACAACGATTATGTCAGAATCTATAGGTGGAAACGTAAACGGCTTTTGTCCATAGATAACATCATTCATCATCGTCTTTTATTCTTCTTCCATTTCATTTTTAGATCATTCTTTATTGTATACCCAATTTAGAATGAAATCAAATTTTAATTCTGCTGACACATTGAATAAAGTTGACAGCGAGTGATGTATTTAATCGACACCAATTTAGAAAGAACATCTTTTCTACTTGAATATAAGTATTTCGTTGAGGAAAATTCGTTGGTAGAAAAGGAAATTTAATTCGGCCGACACATCAGTGTAGACAATTAACTTTCAACGAACTTGACAATATTTCTACTAAATTGTCTCATTCTGCATCATAAATATTTAGTTTTGAATCGACAATTTAGTCTTCTTACATTAAAATCTACCGTTCCTCTGGAGGGTGCCATTCTCCTTAGAGAAGTCTTTAGTACTCAGACCGCATCCATTTCCTTGCCTCATTTGCCACCATAACCCATCTGTTAATTATATAGCGAGGTTTGGCGATTTCAGCCCTCCCAACCTATTCTCTATCCACTACTACCGTACCAACAAGTCGGCTCGATTATATTACAAGTTTTAATTCTAATTTGAGATCGAATGGGATTACAACTGCAACTAATTTAACGCTATTCGTATTTCAAAGTAAGTTACACTAACTAACTATTGTAATTAACTTGGTTTAATATACGTATGGGCTGAACTGAGTTACTGACTGAACTGGTCGAGCTACTGCATTTCTGGTTATTTGCAACAGAATTTACACTTCGCTTAAAATAATATCTTATAGACAAAGTCAATTTTATTCCGAACAGTTGTCTTTCGGTGTTTTTTTTTCCAACAAATTCGAATACGTTTCCACTGTAGCTTAAAGTTGATTTTGCATATTTGACGTTGGAAATGGTGGATGCGCCAGGTCAAATCCATACATATGGGATATCGATAGATTATAGATTAATATGTGTACGTGCTTGTCTAGATAGTTGATTATGTATGCAAAATCGGCTCGGAGATATAATATTTCACATCAATAACAGGTATTTTCTCATTGTAACACATACTAATTGAAATGCAAGTATCTTGTAAGATAGCAATAACAAAATGTTACAACTACTACGAATAACAGTGACTCAGTTGATAAGTGAACGATTGACAAACAGTGATTGTGACAAGCTGGGGTTATATTGGATTTATCGGTGGTCGAGCCAGCCATAGGGGACAGATTATTTGGATGGATTGATGCAAGCAGAATTATTTATGTTCCCACCCTATAACCATTTGTTTACGTTATTTATGTTGCCAATGTCCCTTTACCTCTCCCGTAAAATCTCATCACATCTCTACGTAATTCATATGGAAAATTTCCATTTTTAATCTAATATCAATGATACCAAACAACATCTGGTGATAATATACAACAATAAACCAACTGAAATTTTGCCATATTTATTTATTTATTTATTTATGTGATTTTTGTACGATCGTTTTTCCCATTATTTCCAAGTGCCGACCGAAGCTTGACTAATTTTCAGTGCGACACATCAACTAAAAGTTACGATCCATTCAAAGATGCCGTCGATATGGTTACCTAACGTACAGAAACGTCCAAGTTTTCCAATTTCATCTGTGGAAATCGTAGACGTATACTTTACGACTGATCGAGCATCAGGCATTCTTATGTTTTCTGTTATCAATGCAGAGATTTTCGAATTTATTGTACAATTCGAAATGGAAGCTTTCGAACAAAAACTGGTAATTTTTAATCAAATCCATCTATATGGCTCTGTTCTCTTTCTTTACATTTTGTTCAGTACACACAATAGCCAAAACTTATTGCTTGATTTTGTATATAAGAGGAAGGTGCAGGGGTAGCTTTACAAATTACTTTCCTTTTTATAATAAAGATAAATGGCATTTGCACTGTAGATTTCTACTTCATTTTTTCTATGTAAGCTCAATCAATCACCGTGTTACTCTGGGGACGGCTTGCACGTGTCGAGGCTAATCACTTAACAGTTTAGCTTACGTAGCGTAGCACTCTTCTGTTCATATTACCACAAAAGAATAAGAACGATTTTTGATTCATTCGTCTTGTTTGTTTCATTTCGATGGTCTTTGAAAATTGTAATTTATTCATTAAAAAGATGTTTTTCTTCTTTCAGTCTCTTCGATTTGAACAGGACAATTTCAAAATATAATAAACTTTATAAAGGTTAATTTTGTTTTGTATATGAATTTGTTGTGTAGGAATGCGATCGTGACCCAACTTCTCATTAAATATTTAAACGAAAACGCACATTTGCTTGTATAATGATGATGGCCGTATGCATGGCCACGTCCAGCTTTCATCGGGGTAAATCCAATATGTTCTCAGTATGCAATAAACACTGGAATGTAGTAAAGGGCACTTAGGTGTGTACCGTCGTCGTGTCATCCCCGTAATAAAATATACGTCCTTTCATGAGTCCTTATCCTTTTGTATTTCAATATTTATTAAAATCTCCGGTTCAGGCGCCTTTTTCCCTTCAACCATTTTTTGTTTGAAAAATTGCTACATCTTCTCAACATCCAAAAAAGAAAGAAACGTAAAAATGCCACATTAGTCTGTGTGGACCAGATAAGCTGTTGTTATATGAAATGACGCCTGTACAAACAAGCGATAGTATTGTAGATGAATTTATGTGTAGATTGTGACAGTAGAGAGAACAAGGCTTGAATCGATGATTATTATTATTAATCTCCCTGTACTGTCGAGGAGTTTTTTTTGTTTACATAAATTTCATATGAAAATTCGTCAGTAAAAGGTGCGAAGGTTTATCAAAACATTACGACTAACATAATGGCATGAAATGGAACATAACGAAGGTTTCCCATGAGATATAAATAATAAATTTATCTTTCTATTTTATGTTATTGTCAGAGAAGGTATGTTTTACAAAAACTTCACTTTTTGCATCTATTCCAACAAACATGTCCATGAGGGAATGATATTAGCAACATGTCATAAATAGAAAATGTATTTGTTTCTGAGTTTGAATTGAAAATTGCTAGCTTTTCCAACTATTAACGTAATATTATTCTTTCTAAACACTCTATTGGTTGTTCTATCATAAACTGCAGACAGTTGAAGCTTTTCCTTTTAGAATTCCGTCAATTTAATCTCACTTGTTAGCTACAGTGTATTACATTCTTTAATACGATTTACGGATATTGTTGTATCGATTTCGTGTAAATTTCGAATTTACAGCTCATCGTTGATACAATTTCTATTTTCCTATCACATATATCAGTTTATTGTAATGTCAGTTATGGAAATACATCGGTTTCTTTTTTAATTCTTTATAATCGAAGAAATCCCGATCAAATTTAAATAAAATCATATCCTTAACGATATTAAAATGATGATGGTATTAGGATAGAAAAACAGAACGACTATCATTGGTGATTCGCGTATAAAATCTTGGTTTGGTTGGTATTTGGAGTGGAATTCCTCCTGCACCAGTGAAAAACAGTCGCTCTATACCATACTCTAGGGAGCTTTTATACTGAGGATTAGGACTATTCTCGTTTTATTTCTCCCTTTTCTTACACACACACACACACAGACGCACGAATCTTGCTGTTGCTATTTCAACAATATTTTGTGTTATGTTATATTGTACTATCTTGTTCTAACTGAGAACAGGGTTTATGCGTTGTTTTTGAATTGTATGTGAAGTTTTTACAAATAAAAGGATAAAATAATATATAATAAAGAGGAAGTGAACGGGATAGAAACAGGGTAAAAGTTAAAGTTGGTTGTGTATATCATATATATTTACGTTTGCTATATAAGTTTCTTACTTTTGCTGCTGTCTTCTCAAATGTAACAAAACATTCTAACAATTTGAGAATGAATGTTAGTAAATTATAAACTTGTTGACGGTAACTGTGTGTATGTGTACGAGAAAGAGAGATAGAGAGTGCGAATTTTATAATAAATGAATACAGTCTGTACTAAAATATTCATTGATAATTAAATAATTCATTGTTTCATAATATTTACATTTTGTAGATAATTTCATAACTAATTACAAGACGAATGGAATGCTGATTAGAAAATTACGACCAAGATATGTTCTTAATGATCTACGAATTCATGTCCGTTTAAGATAAACAACAAGACGTAAACGTTTCGGTTCATTATATTTTAAAGATTATCAGATTGTAAATTTATACACAAGGGGAGAAATATCGCCATGTTGAAATTATTTGTACAAGTAAGAAATGTAGAGGAGAATATATTGACACAATCAAAACTCTACGGGTTGTAGACCTATTTTAACGTCAATCACATGCTATATATTTATGTGGATGTATGTGTGTGTGTGTGTGGTATGTCAGGCAATATTTGATGTGACAGTAGCAAAGTGGGCCCCAAGCCACCAATCTAATGATAATGCCTGTTGTTATTATCGTTGTTGTTTTATTGTGCCTACATGTGTTGTTTTCAGTTGTTTGGTAAAGAAAAATTACATCGTTTTATTATTATTCTATTTTTCGTTCTATTCCAAATTATATTTCAAGATACAAAATTATAAATAGTGGAATTAGTCTTAAGGATACACACAATGATAAAGATGGCATTAGGGTTGTGCTCGGTTTTACCGTGTTGTGGTTTACGGGTAAATCGAGCTTAGGACATTATGTCCAGTTCAATGACATTACAAGATTATTTCGTCCTCTTGCCGCATTAAGTGTCTAAATCTCTATGAAAATTTAATCCTCAACCATATAGAAAAAGGGTGTTTCATTTTTACAACATTTTTATTTTGTTTTTTGTCTTTTTTTTAGTTTCAATTATCCTAATTACGTTAAACGTCTCTCTACTAAAAGTAACACGAAATTTCTATAAATTTTCGATGTAGTGTAAATTTGTAAACTGTAACAAATTGAATTTAAAAAATACCTAACCCGCTATTGATGTAGTGAATTGAAGAGAAATTCCGAAATTTGAATTCATTGAATTCATGAACAGGAAGAGAAAAAAAACAGAAATACTGGAATGTTTTCCTGCTGATTTTCCACTTAATGATAGGAGAATGTTGATGGAACAAAAACAAGATCGTATCGGCGTAGCGTTTTTTTTATTTTTTTTATTTTTTTGTAGTCGTAACACAACTACCGAGCGTGTGCACATGTAAATGTGAAAAATAAATTATTCGACATGATTTATGTGATGTAATTAATATCAATGTGGCCAAAGGTCTGTTAGAACGATAAAATACAAACGGGTGCGTGAGATACATCTATTCAAAAATTTCAATTTATCACACGATAAATATATTAATGCACTTCAAATTATCATCAAAATATCGTATTTGATGTATCTAGCTAGTAATTCCTAATATTTCGAATTGGCCTTTGATAAAAACCAGACGAAAATTGTACAAAGTCGCAATAAGAGAAAAGTGAGGGACATTTGGAATTTGCCAACCGTGAAATAAGCTGATCGAAATAAGCCAAACAGAAACACATGATGTTCTCGATTTAAAAAGAAAGAATCTTGTGGAAATACAAACGGAAATAATTTCACTAACGATTATTTATTTCCTTGAATAAAACATCAAGAAAAAATCATAGAATCGTACCTTGAAATTACTAATTAATTGGTTGTGATTATTTGTAAAAGTATTCATGTTCTGTTGTTTGATCTGAATTTGTAATTTTGTGAAAGAATTGTTATTTTAGCTATGATTCTCATCATACCGAAACGTAAGCCTCTATACACAAAAGAAAAGCCGGAACAAAAAAATATGAAAAATGAATTTTTCTTCTGTCTGACTTAATTGAATTGAATTCGAGAACAACTTACCTAAACAAACCCTAGAACCCTCTCCGAATAGTATCCACGTAAATGGTGATCTTTTGTTTTTCTTTTCATCAGTGAAAAGTTGAGGGATGAATTTATCAGGATTTTAGGAAATATTCAGGATTATTGTATAGAGCTTTTGTTGAAATTGCAACATCTGATTCGTCTTCAAAAACAATTGATGTGTACTGAAAAATTGAATATGTTCACGGTTGCCGGTCAATGTCTTCGTATACAAATGGTATCACTTCTGTTTTTTTTTTTGGTTTTATACTGGTTTGGGGTTGAACCATAGGTCTTAACCACCTCGCGCTACTACTGGGTTATATTGTTTCCACTTGCACTTAGGGAATGACCTTGTGAGAAAGCAATAAAAGATAACATTGATTCCATTTTATAATTGTTTATAAATATTTTGTTTTTCTGATAATCTTTTTTTTATCTTGTATTATTTTTAGACAACTTTGTTTTTATTTTTTTGATGATAAAATGATGAATTAATAGGTTCTTCTCTAGTTCTGTAAAGAAGAAATTCAGGTACTGACTTTTGAGAATAGATATTATTTTTCTTTCCTCTTGATCGATATTCATGATAAACTGTCTGTAATGCATGTACTTATTATACAAATCATATCAGAAGTTGGGATTTTTTGCATTAGGCAAGTCCTGCCATCAGATAATTTAAATTAAGGGTTAGAGCTGACTTTTCTGGTGTACACTTGTCTAAGTTCGTTGCGTGCTATTTTCAAAGGGGAAGTTGTTTAACTGGTTCTACATTCTTTAGCTGTTCTTGGATATTAATTTCTAGGATTTTGTTTCAAAATGCGAAATGTCACCACCGACATAAGTCTTTTTTCGATAGATTTTAGGCGATTCTACATTAGAACTGCGGTAATTTATATGAACTGACAATACTAAGAGAGATCGCATTTTTCGTCCTAAAAAAATATGGATGTAACTGTTACTTTAATTCGAACACCAACGCACTGAGTTTTTCAATCGAAGTTAAAAAGGAAACTATTATCAATTAATATGAAAATTGAGATATAATGACTTTATTCATTTTTCTAGTCATTTTTAAATAATAATTATCGATAATTTCTAAAGAAGTTCAACATCCAACCAAATTCCACCTTCAGTTGATGTCATGAAATTCTTCTTATTCAGCTGTAAGGGTATTTCAGTTTTTATGTTTAATTTGATTTTGAAATTTTTCAAAATTGTTGTTAAACCAATTTTTGTTTGCATTAAACCAAATCTCATACCTTGAAATTAGTGAAACATGTTACAAAACAAATGTATAATTTTTATTATATTTAATCATTACCGATACACATCCGGGGACCTTCGCCGAATGGTAGAAAAGTGAAATTAGGTCGTTTATTTTTTTCTTCTTCTGTAAATCGTTCGGGATCGAATTTTTCAGGATCAGGATAATATTCAGGATCTTTTTGTAAGCCCCATATTGGTATCATAATATCTGTACCACTTTCAATGATAAAATCCGTACCAGGAACAATATAATCCTTTGAACAACGCCTAGATAGTATAGTAAGTGGCGGATATTTTCTAAGAGTTTCTAAGGGAAAGAAGTAACACCTCATTATTGAACAATTCATTTGTAATCGAATTGTACCTACCATTAATAACTCTGTCCATATAGGTCATTTCCATTATGGCATCATAGCATATCTCATTGTTGTATTTATTAAGAACTGTTATAATTTCTTGCCTTAATTTCTCTTGAATCTCAAAATTCATTGCTAATTCAAACAATGCAAAAGTCATTGTTGTCGAAGATGTTTCAAAGCCAGCAACAAAAAATACAAAACACTGTGCTGCGACCTCATTTAATGTTAATCCTTTTTGAATTGTCCCATCATCATTTTTCAGTTTGTCATCATCAGAAACGGTTCCACGATTTTTCAATTGCAATAATAAATGCATAAAATCTTTACGATAGATTTGATTTGTCTCACGATATTCGACTGTATCTTTAACAATTTTCATGATGAATTCTTCAACATCAGGTTTCGTTATTTTATATTTGATTAAGTCCAGTAATGTAGGCGGTAATATAAATATGCAAATAATATTCAATAATTCAAAAAATGTATTTTCATTTATTCGTTTTCCATATTTTCTAAATTCCGAATTTGGATTTTTCAATGTATTGCATTCAATTCCAAATGCACATGAAGTAATTACATCTGTTGTGAAGCATGCTAAAATCTCTTTAATATCAACAGCTTCCTGTTGGGACTCTTTTAAAACATCTTTAAGGTCTTTTGCACAATCAGCGGCTGTATGGAACATCATTTTCATTTTGCCAGATGTGAATGTTGGTGTCAATTTAACACGCATATTCTTCCATTTTATATCTTGTAAACTAAACAAATGACCAGATAGAGGGTCATTTTCTTCATTAACATAATTTCCATGATTTATAAAGTGTTGAGAATCTGTTTGCATTATACATTTAACAATCTTTGGATCAACTGGTACATAAATTGGTTTGATACCCATATATACACCAGCATGACTTAAACCTTGAGCTCTAATTTTTTTATAAAATGTCCAAAATTGTTCACCGAAACTCTGACGACCTAGAAATAAGTCGCTACAATTGCCGAATATCATTGAGACTGGAAGTGACTTTAGTCCAATTCGATTCCAATACGATAATTTGTACTTGATGTAGGCTAACACAACGGCGATAATCGTAACTGATAAACCAATTAAATCAAAAGTTGTATTATTTGTAAAAATGGCCATGATTTGAAATAACTAAAAAGGTAGAATTTTATATAGTTTCTGTTTTATCATTTAGAAATAATGTTATTATTATTTGTTTTACCTCTGTGTTCTTTTTTCAAATACACACTACAATTGTTTAAAATTAACTGTCGCACACTTCCTATTTGTAACAGTATCGTTGTATTATGTAACTAAATAATTAGAAAATTTTTATCTCCCACTTTGTTTCAAGTTATTTTGTTCTAGTCATATGAATTACAAATGTTGTGCAATCATTTTATCATTAGTACTATAGATTTGGATAATAATGTGCTTGTTTATAATATTGTTGCAACCCTCATTACAATATAATATAAACGGACAATATCTGTAAAAGTCGCATCTTTCTATACTTCATCTTAAATACCGAAACTTTTTCTGACTCTAATATAAAATTTTATTGTTTGATTTTTTCTTTTTCCTGTCTACCTTAAAAGTGTACATGGAAATATTGAGCTTAATTAGAATAATTTGTTGAAGTGACAGCGTTAGAATACTGTTGACTATTCCTCTCATTAATGCGCTAAATAGATATCCAATAGAAGAAGAACGCCCTCCAGCTATCATCATAGTGTCGTATGTTGTATTTTCTCCATTAAAGACTGAGTCTTTTTGAAATAACAGTTTGTATTTTTTTACGATTTTCTGAACTATTCGGCCCCGTTCCAGTTGCCCACCATAATGCTAGCCGAAACTCTTGCAATAGAATTGTCTGTTAGAGAAGAGAGTGTTTAAGAAGAAACCTCAAAGGTTCACAGATATACATCCTGATGGGCAGACGGGTCTAAAATCTCTAAAAGCCTATACACTTGAGTCGGAAACCATCTGGGTATGCCGTCAATTCCTGAAACAACTGGCAAAGGGCAGTAAACGTACCCTCACATGGGTGCCAGAGCATCATGAATTTACTGGAAATAGAATAACCGATGAATTCGCTAAAACAGATGCTATGTGCTCTACTCATAGTTCCGGTGCCATTCTGTGGACTGATGAAGACCCACAGAAGGCAAAAGATGAATGGGTGAGAATGGAGGAGCACAAAGATGCTCTACTAGAAAGCGTCTCGACCAAAATAGGAACAAATTAAGCCTTATAATAGGAGCTCTAATTGGGCATTGCCCAATTTCGAAAGTCTTCAAAATTGTTCAAGCTTAAATTCAAATTGTATACACGTATTGTTTTCTTTTGTCTGTGCAAACGGTAGGTGTTGTTGATAAAATATAATTTAAATTACTTTTTTCCAATAGGTTGAATAGATGAATGATTATTTGTGAAAGAACACAATAGTTGTTAACAATAATGCAACAACTACAATAGCAGTTGAATTATATATTGCATCAATTAGGGACGATAATAATGTATTGAATAGAAATACTTTATCAACATTGGTAGGATCAAACAACGATTGCGTGACGTACTGATAGTTCTAGATTAACTATCGATTAATTGCACTTATTTAAAACATAAAGAAAAAATTGCGACTATCTAATATTAATACAACAAAGTAATCAGACCTGTATTATGTGTAGATAAGATAATACATACACTTAAGGGACGTTAAATTTCCAATAATAAAAAGAAAGTTAATCAACAACTTTAAATACATTAAATTTGCGCTGATTTTATTATATTTTAATTATATCTGATTTAATAATAGTTATGTAGATATATTTTCAAAGAGGTTCAACATCCAACCAAATTCCACATTCAGTTGATGTCAGGACATTGTTCTTATTTATCTGTAAGGGTATTTCAGTTTTTCTGTTTAGTTTGATTTTGAAATCTCTCAAAATTGTTGTTAAACCAATTTTTGTTTGCATTAAACCAAATCTCATACCTTGAAATTAGTGAAACATGTTACAAAACAAATGTATAATTTTTATTATTTTATTAATCATTACCGATACACATCCGGGGACCTTCGCCGAATGGTAGAAAAGTGAAATTAGGTCGTTTATTTTTTTCTTCTTCTGTAAATCGTTCGGGATCGAATTTTTCAGGATCGGGATAATATTCAGGATCTTTTTGTAGGCCCCATATTGGTATCATAACCTCTGTACCACATTCAATGGTATTGTTAGTACCGGGAATAATATAGTCCTTTGCGCAACGTCTTGACAGTACTGAAACTGGCGGATATTTTCTAAGAGTTTCTAACGGAAAGAAGTAACAACTTATTATAAAACAAATCATTTGTAATGGAATTGTACTTACCATTAATAACTCTATCCATATAGGTCATTTCCATTATGGCATCATAGCATATCTCATTGTTGTATTTATTAAGAACTGTTATAATTTCTTGCCTTAATTTCTCTTGAATCTCAAAATTGATCGCTAATTCAAACAATGCAAAAGTCATTGTTGTCGAAGATGTTTCAAAGCCAGCAACAAAAAACACATAACACTGTGCTGCCATCTCATTAAGTGTTAATTGTTTTTGATTTGTGCCAACATCATTTTTCAGTTTGCCATCATCAGAAACGGTTCCACGATTTTTCAATTGCAATAATAAATGCATAAAATCTTTACGATAGATTTGATTTGCCTCACGGTATTCGACTGTATCTTTAACGATTTTCATGATGAAAGCTTCAACGTCGGACTTTGTTGATTTATATTTAATTAAGTCGAGTAATTTGTCAGGTAAGATCAATTGCAACGTAAAGTGCAGTGATTCTAAGAATGTATTGTCGACTATTCGATTTCCATATTTTCGAAATTCGGAATTTGGATTTTTTAGTGAATTGCATTCAATTCCAAATGCACATGAACCAATTACATCTGTGGTGAAACGTGCTAAAATCTCTTTAATATCAACAGCTTCCTGTTTGGACTCTTTTAAAACATCTTTAAGGTCTTTTGCACAATCAGCAACTGTATGGAACATCATTTTCATTTTGCCAGATGTGAATGTTGGTGTCAATTTAACACGCATATTCCTCCATTTTATATCTTGTAAACTAAACAAATGACCTGATAACGGATCATTTTCTTCATTTATATAATTTGCATGATTTATAAAGTGTTGAGAATCTGTGTGCATTATAGATTTAACAATGTTTGGATCAACTGGTACATAAATTGGTTTGATAAGCAAATATACACCAGCATGACGTAAACCTTGTGCTTTAATTTTTTCGTAAAACGTAAAAAACTGTTCACCAAAACTCCGACGGCCTAGAAAGAAGTCGCTACAATTGCCGAAAATCGTTGGGGATGGAAGTGACTTTAATCCAATTCGATTCCAATACGATAATTTCCATTTGATGTAGGTTAACACAACAACGATAATCGTAACTGATAAACCAATTAAATCAAAAGTTGTATTATTTGTAAAAATAGCCATGATTTGAAACAAATGACTGTAAGAATGAAAATTTTGATATTTGGTTTTATTTATCTATAAATAATTGACACTTACGTTTACGTTGAAAATATTTGTTTAACTATGCCCTGCCAATAAGTATGTCTTAATTTATAATAGTTTTATCTAGTGCTTTTTATTAGATAAATGATTGTCTTATAATTAGTTTTTGTTTCTTTTCAATGCATCAAATGTTTTAAATTTGTGAAATTCATCATAAAATAATATGTTGAATTAGTATGACATTGCAAATAAAATATTAATCTATAAAGATTGATATAGATTAATAGATGATATTTGAAATCAAAATGGATCATTTCTATGTTGTAAACAACTGATTTTGAGTGTCTATGTTTTCTTTTTGTTTTGTCTTTGCTAAATCATGACCAAAATTGCTCTAGAAAATCTTTGAAATTTGGACAGCATAACGAGTTTATCACTATTAGCATTGTGTGTGTGTGTGTTTTTTTTGAGAGATACCTAAGTCTGATATTTAGCACTCGTACGTATGTTACTTTTTTTTGTTTTGAACCGAATGAGAATAAAATCAAATTCGTTTGATGTACCAACACCACTTGGAACACGAACGTTTGCGAACGTTTTGCGCGGTCGGTGAATACGTGCCTTACTGGCAGATAAAAATGGCACTGAAATCGCACAATAAGTACTGGAAATTGTAGATTTTTAAATGAAATAAAATGTTCTTCCACATCTGATGAACAATAATTTTCAATAATTAGATTTACTAACCTGTTTCGTATCTTATTATCAACATTTGGTTAGGTCGATATTTATTTTATTGTGCCGGTGAATTCTCCATAATTCGTCATCATCTGAAAATACAATTTCCATCCTATTATCGATTATTCGTTTTCTGTATTCTTGTCCGTAGGTGGTGTTATTTTTCGCTAGCAGTTAATTATGAAGAGAGGGGTGTTGTCATCCTATCAATTGATATCACGTAGCGGGGAGATCTTTTCAATTAAAGAATAAGGCTTAGACTTGTTTCCTTTATTTTTTTTCTCCCCTCCGCCCATTACTTTTAGTTCGAATATTTTTTCCAGTTTTTTCCTCTCATACATAATGCCATTCAAATTTCATTATTCGATGAAAATAAATAAAAATTTCAATCTGAACGATTGTTGAAGGAAGAAGGTTCATTGTTTACCAGGGGACATTTCAAGAGAACTGATATGTGGATTATGTTATTTATATTATTACGTTTTTGCGTGTTCGTAATAAATTTCATTGACCACATTCCATATCAGATTCTATTAAAGAAAGTTAATTTAATCCGTATAGCACGATCCTTAATATACTAACGACTTAACGCTCTGTTATTTGACAAATTCGTATCTGCAAGTACATTAGGAAATGACAAAGAATTTCATAGCTATTGACTTTTATCAAGGTGTTTGTAGCAAATGAAGTATTTCACGCATAAATCTTCCTTTTGAATAACGAATAAATACAATAACGGAAACACGAACTGATTTCCTCCATTTCCGTTTCACTTCCAATTCCTTTCTTTCGGTTTCTATCTAGGTTGTGGTCAAAATAACCACGCTGTTAAAAGCTCTAATGTATAGCTTTGACAGGTTACTGTTGGCTTTTTTTTTAGAGGATTTCTATAGTGAAATTTCGCACAAAAAATAAACACGGACATCTGTGTGTGGATGTATTTTACATTAAAAGCAATGGTTATGCTAATGGACCTGTGACCTATTAAATTAATTCTCCGAGGACCAAATGAATTTTCGTTTCACCCATTACTATCTCAAGATATTCTTCTTGGTACAATCGTCGAGTAATTTTCTCTTAGTTATATTTCACGTTCGTTACGCCAAAATAAACCTTAAAATGTTCAAAGAGTAGAGGAATTTGCGAATCAACTACGAAATTATTAAGAAGGGATGCGATTCTTCATTGAGACTTGCAACCAGCTTAAAAATTACCTAACAGCATATCTGCAATAACAACAAAAAACAAATATCATCCAGAAATTTGAAACAAAATAACAATAGAATTCTTCTTTTTTTTTAATTTTTAATTTGTTTTACCTGAATAAATCGTGAACTTTCGTGCAGATCAGATCTCTCTGGTTTCTTAAATTGTTGTAAAGGAACTTGAAAACTTGGCAAATTAAATTTTAATACCGCAACGGCAAAACTTTGAATGAATAAACAAAACGAAAACAAAAAAAAAACAAAATTGTAAAACTTTCACAACAATAAGCCCTTCTGCTGTTTAGCCACGAAACAAAGGCAACTTCCACATTAGAATACAGCAAATAGAATTAAACAAAAATCCTGGAATGGTTTTGAGAAGAAAATATAAAATTTTATTACATCCGTAACATCATTTTAGTATTATCGCTATTATCTCCACAGAAACTATTAATGCTTTTTTCCAGCGATAATTTTCTTTTAATTTTCACGTTGGACAAGGGCGCTGTATCATATTAACCCCTCACCTGTTCGTTATATTGAAATTGTATGTGTATATATATACATATGATGTTATAGATTAGATTTGTGAAGCGCGCATGCCGTTTTCCACAAGGTTTTCAGTAGAGCTGAGCTTTCGCATTTCAGCAGTAAGCTTTCAGCTACTGCTATACGTGAACGTTTCCCCATCTTTATTTCTATCCTACTTTTTGTATTACGTTTTTAGAACTAAAATATACGTAATCTCTATTATAAAAACAAATACTGTGTTTTTTGTGAAGTGTAATGTGGCTTAGAACTTGATTTTTCTCTCTTCAAATGACAATATGAAACGTATTCATTAATCGAAAACGTTAAAATCGTCAAGTGAAACAATTAATTTCGGTTCGCTCAGATTCTGTTTCATATATGATTAGAGATAACGAGCTGAAGACAATAATTTGTCAAATTAGAAAGTTGCTCAAGTTTGTTAAAAATTCTCTCTAATATTTTCCATTTGCTTTATGATTTTAATTAGTGAACTAAGTTGAAACCCTTTTCTTCGTGTCTCATGAATATTGAATTAGAATTCTCAAATATATTTTTTTTTTGCTTTAAAACATCGGACCTATTTCAATGTGGGGTGGCAGTTCTTTTCAGAAATCTGACGGAAACGACTCACGATAAATTGGTTTTATTAATGATGTTTACTTGTGGACGGCTACCAATAATGGTGGTGTAAATACATGGTGAAGGGAATAGTAAAAATGATTGGCAAACAAATTTATTCTTTGTTTAATTTTCGTTATTTTTTTCTTTTATTTTTGTAATTTCATCACGATTTAAATAAGTGTAACTGAATTATAAAGTTTCTAAGATGTAATTTTTAAGTCACTTTAGCAGACTTATGAAATTAATTGGCAATTTACTTTGAATAAGTATCTAATGTCAGAGTATTAAACTTTCAGAAAAGTGGCATTTTCAGTTTTCAATTTCCTCTTCTTAATTGATTATACGTACCTTAGCATGATTATCGCTGAAAGTTGTGTAGATCTTCAAAATTGTCACAATAAATCGTATACGTATCTCTTAAGATGAATCTTTAAAACTTGTATCTCGCAATGGTGCGCTTATCAATTTACTTCTTTTTTCTTTTGTTTCCCCACAACCCCGATAGAGAGTTTGATAATAAAATGGCATCAAATCAGTTTCTATAGTTTCTCCAAGACTGTATACGATGTTGTTGACGACATATTTGGCCACATTGGGCGAATACAAGTGTGTTACATTATTCTTTAAATAAGTAGTCTCGAGGCGAGTGTGTTCACTCTCCGATTCGGGTAAATATTGATTAGGCCGACCCACTTTCTGTCATCGCCTGTTACATGCCAACCCCAACGGGGTATGTTTCTGTCGATATTACACTGAACATACGACATACTATTATAAACCATCCCATTGGTCGTTTTGGGATCAGTAAATAGCCTGAAATGTAGACAGATTCTATCGATGTTCATTATTTCAGGTCACCACAGAAATTGCCATATTAGTTGATTGAAACATCCCCAAGCATTTCAATAATAATTCTATGTCGTTCTTCAGTCATTTAGCTCGTTATCTCGGTCTTAATCATCAGTTTCGTCCTTTATAGGAATCAAATTAATTTAACAATGGTTTGTTAAATTGAACAAATTAATTGATTATTTACAATGAATTAGTTATGTTTTGAAGACTTGAATAAAATCTAGTCGTTTATTTGGAGTTGGAGTTTTTTGTTACCATATGGTCCAACCGAGCAACAACAACAACAACGGAAGCTCCGACATGGACTCTCTTGAGGACATGCTGCGGAAGGTAAAATTAATTTTAAAAAAATAACTCCATTAAACCAGTCTCGTTTATCTTAAATTGGATTCTGTATTCAACATATTTCTATGTAAACAACATCTAGTTGTTTGAATGGCGTTTTTCCTAAGCATTTGTATCAATTGACATGTTCTATATCACGTGAATCCCTTCGGGATTGTCAACGTGCCTGTTATTTATGGTACCATTGCGGATATATCGTACGCATAGGCTATGCGCAAACGTTACATAAAAGTTCAAAGAAACATCCATTTACCAATCATAAATTGACACAAATTTAGTTTATCCATCAATTCTCATTATTCATTATTATTACAATGTTCAACTATTAAATCAATTTGTTTAAAAACAAACAAAAAATAATCAATTTGAATTTATTTGAAAATGTACATTTGTTGACGAATATTTTTATTATAAGTGTTGAGATTAAATTTTTATGCACGAAAAATTCATATCATCTCAGACAAAAGACATTTTGAAGATATTTGCAAGACGTGTTTATTGGAGTAAAAACTCGTCAACTTGTGTCTCCCTTTTAAAATGTTCTTTATTTTCTTTCTCTTATTTTGAAACTGTAGAATTTTCTTTGGATGTGTAATAAATTGAAACGACGACAGATTAGAATTTGAGTAGTTGGGCAATTTTGTATTTCTACTTTTAAATTCATTGAAGATTAACGGTTTTATCTTATTTAAATCTTCTACAGAAAACGTAATCTCAGATTGTTTTGTTTTATCGTGTATCTGAAAAGGGGAGCTTCCAGCTTTACGGACTAGAGCAACTTTGGAACGTGCTGTGGAAATCAAAGAGTTTTTCTACTAACATTATTACGACTACTACTACTACTACTGCCGTTGTCGAGTTTTCGTTATAAACAGACGCAACATGTGGTTAGAACTCGCGAGTCACATTCGTAAACTTTACCTGTATACCAATATGAGCCATATACGAAAACCTTATACTATTCTCATACCTTTTCATGATGCATGTGCACATTTGGTATTCATCTTAAATTTATATGGATTTTATTAAGTCTGTGATTAATTATCAACGAATTTCACATCCTGGTGTTGATAACATCCTAACCAGGTGTTGTCATGTTTTATAGGATCCTGTCGACAACGAATCAACACCACCTGTTCCCTTCTAATACAGAGCAATTCTAAATTATACGAAATGATATATTGCTATCACAATTTCACTTATTTCCACAATTATTAAGCAAAATATCGAATTTCTTTCAATATTAAATAAATGTTAATGAAATGATATTGTTAAAGCTCCCTCAGTTTCCATCCCCTATCCAATTATACAAAGTAAACAATCCTGAGGGTACCTAGTGAATTCCAAGGATAATTTAGCTACCGCCATCTGGTAATAGCTAGGTGAACACCCTAAAGCTTCTACAGATGCCGCTGTTATTCTTGCTTAAAGCTCCATATTTGAACAAAACATAGATATTTTTCAATTTAAAAAAATTCTAATATAGAATTATTTATAATGTTTTTATTTTATAGCTTTCCGAACTGGAACAAAGAGTCCTGGAGGCAGAAAGTCGTGCCGAAGAAGCTGAAGATAAGGTAAGGAAAAATACATCCAATCTTTGAAGAGAAAATAATAACAAACATCAACAAAAAGACAAAAACAAAGATGAATAATACCTATCTATTTAAAAGGTTTTTTTTATGCTCATAGTTGCATAGCAACCGTATTCACTTTCGCTATCGCAAAGGGGATATTGATTATTTTCCGTCTCGACGCTGGCGGACATGGCGTCTTTCAGCTGACAGAAAAACAGAGAGAATCGCGCGCGACACATTTTTTGTTTTTCGGGCTTTCATTTTCTTTTATTTATTTATCTGTACAAGGATCAATTCCTCATTTCGTTTGGAGGATTTTATTGGTAAAATGTAAGTGATTTTAATTGAATATATCTATTATCAAGTTCACTAATAAATTTACACAACCATTAGAGTCTTTAGGGTTAATCTAATTGCACCTAAAGGACTGTAAATATACAGAAAATGAATTAAGTAGACATTGATTTGAACAACGATTTTGTAGTCTAACTTTTAATAATTTTATAACTTCCAATATTGCATGAATTTCTGTTTTTGGGGCACGTGTTTAAATGTCAGGTTCGCTCAATAACAAAGCGTTTTTGATGTCTATGTGAATTAGAAAGAATAAATCTGCACCAATATTATGAAATTGTTTCCAAATAATTTCATTATTTAGTATTCCTTTAGTTTTTTTTTTATTAAAATAATTATATTTTTTGTAAGAATTTTTTAAGTGAATCAATACCTTTTTCCAACAATTAACTATTTCGTCAGTTGGTTAAATGAGCAAACATGTGAGTCATTTATATTTTTCAGCTGGTATAAAAAGGGGAACATTAAAAAGAGTCCCCCTATTTATATCACATGACATCCGTTCAAATCCGTTGCGTTGCTTTTCATTTTGTTAAGCTGTTGAAAAGAACAAATTGCAAAATATATTTACGTATCGATACATTTGTACGGATTTTGTGTAAATTATTGTGAATATAATCAACATACATCAAAATAATTCATCTTGTAGGAATGTTTTCTAATTTTCGGTTTTAATCAAAGTTTAGCCGGCTTTTATTTTTGTTCGCAACTCCCCCCCTGAACCGTCTCTTACCCCATCAGATTTCTAGAATCCTTTCATGAAACTGTTGTCTTTGTTTGTGCCAGTCGGACTGTATCAGTTGGGATAGGGTGAAAATAGTGAGGGGATATTGTTGGTGGATGGTATTTCCACTCCCCACCGTGTGGGGAAGTTGTGTGACAAGCCGTCGGGACGCTGCGGCGCCAGAAATACATTTTTAGATGCACACAGACTGCACAAGAATCTAGTTACATTTTATATCCAATTTTATATATTAAGATTTACAATTATTACAAGCAAAATGGCGAATTTTGGTAGGATTTTACAAATTATCATCAGATATTTTAATCAAATATTTTTCTTATTATTCTGCAGGTACGAATAATGGAACAAAAGCTAGCATGGTCGCAGCAGAGTGACCCGAATAATATACAAATCCATCGTTTAGAAGGTGAAGTTGAAGAACAACGTCAATTACGTTTACACGATGCTCGTCAAGTAGAAGCAAAAGCAGCCCGAATTAAAGAATGGGTAACAAATAAATTACGTGAATTAGAACAACAAAATCAAACATTGCGTGAACAAAATATCAAATGCAATCAACAATTAGAATTGTTACGAAATCATTTAGCTTTAGCTGATCGAAGACGTTCAGAAAGTTGTTCACCTGAACCAAGACAACTCACATCTAATACAACTACCTCATCATCAAGGAGTACGAAACATCGTCGTCATCAATCTGTGTGTTTGTCAACTAATTTTGAACCGACTATACCAAGTAATTTAGTTACAAGTGTTAATTTTGGTACAAGTAATTCAAGTATGGATCCATTGAGTGATGAATTAAGAGCAGCTGTTGACAATCTCAGTATAGGTGGTCGAGTGCCTAGTAGTAGTGCTTCAGATCCAGATTTAGCACATGATTATGCTGAAATTTATACACCAAGTAGAGAGAAAGTGCCTTGGCCTAGAGCACCAACACCACCTATTCATAGGTTTCCCAGTTGGGAAGATCGTATTTATCAAGTAATTCGTTTCTATTAATTAAATTATCAATAATTTATGTTTCAATCAATATTTTAATTAGGTGGCAGCTGATGGATTAACATTAACCGGAACAACACCAAGTGATATTGGACCAGAACAGGCAGGCTATCAAGATATACCAGTTCCAGTTTATGCAACAGTCAAAGGACGTGCTAGTCAAATTCGATCTATGCCATTTACTGGTGATTCATCCGATGATTCAAGTGATGGTGAAGGCAATAATACTGCAGCAATTGAGGGTACAAATACGCACAGCCGTAGTTCAGGTGATACTTCTGGTTCAAGTCCTGGTAAACGTACCGCTTCTAGTAGTAGTGGTTCACCAAGTAAATCTAAAACTCGTGGTTAGTTTCGTTGAAATTTAGAAAAAATATAAATAACATTAATATTGACATAAAGGCGTTTCAGATACATCATTTGAATCGGGAATGTCTGATGATTATGCAGTACCACCGGATGCACTAAGTTGTGATACAACTAGCCTAGAATCATCAATGTTACTACGGACTTCATATTTAGATAGTCCGAAACGTCTGGAATGCTTAGAAAAGAGTGGTTCATTAGCAAAATTAGGTGGTAAATTGAAAACATGGCGTAAAAAATGGTTTGTATTAAAAAATGGTGTATTAACATATTATAAAAGTCAGAATGATATTAATCGAAAACCACAAGGACAAATTCTATTAGATGAAGTATGTAAAATCACACGTGCCGAAGGATCAAATACATTTGAAATTGATACTGGAAAGAAAACATATTATTTAACAGCCGATTCTATAACAGCAATGGAAGATTGGGTGAGAATTCTACAAAATGTTCAACGTAGAAATGCAACAAAATTATTATTAAGTAAAGAAGAAAATAAGCCATCTGTTCAAGGATGGTTGACAAAAGTCAAAAATGGTCATGCCAAAAAATGTTGGTGTGTTCTAATTGGCAAAATGTTTCTATATTTCAAATCACCAACAGATACTGTTAGTTTTCATTTAAAAATAAATTCAACACAAATTTGATGATTTTTCATCTTTATTTTTTGATTTGTAGACACCAGCTGGTCAAATTAATATGCGAGATTCACGTGTAGAAGAAGTTGAACATTTATCGGATTCAGATTCTGAAGAACGTGATGCTGAGCATCCCGATTTAACAATAGGGATATTTTCATCAGATCAAGGACCTACATATTTATTATGTTCAGCAAAACAAGTACTATGCCTGTTCATTACTAGGTCATAAATGTAATTAATCTATTTGTCATGTTAAATTAGGAGAAGGATTCATGGTTGTACCATTTAACTGTAGCTAGCGGCGGTGGACCCAATACTGGTACACAATACGAACAATTAATACATAAATTAATGGAAGTTGATGGTGATTCTAATTGTGTACTATGGCGACATCCACTGTTATTACATGTGCCTTGTACTAAAGACGGCGCAATTCCTTCGTATTTCCCATTGACGACATTACCAACTGAAACTCTACAGGTACCGTCATTTATTTATTTATTTAATTATTTTCAATCTCAAAACAATTTAATGTTTTCAACAGGCTGAAGCAATAAAACTATTCAAATGTTTACAATTATTTATGTCGGCGGCCGTCGATCAAGCCGGCATTGATTATCATGTTGTATTAGCACAGAATGCTCTACAA
Source organism: Meloe dianella (assembly GCA_028455855.1). Taxonomy (NCBI): domain Eukaryota; kingdom Metazoa; phylum Arthropoda; class Insecta; order Coleoptera; family Meloidae; genus Meloe; species Meloe dianella. Next base: position 218,020 of record JAPTHL010000034.1, read on the forward strand.
CAATGTTTAGATATGCCTGAATTGCAAGCTGAATTAATTTGTGCTTTAATTAAACAAACAAGCAAAAGTTCTCCATTACCGAAATTAGGAGTCCAGGTATCTACACAAAAATTATTAAAGAAAAGTGTAAGTGTGCTTTTTTTATTTAGTTTTTATCATTGATTTCAACAATGGAGATAGGTCAACAGAAAAAGAAAATCAACTGTTAGATTTTTTATTCAGTTTTTCTTTAGCAAGCTATATATTTTTCACTCAATTTTCTTCAATAGTTTCATATTCATATCATTGTTTTTGTTAAAATACAAGGTGATTGTTGTGAGTGAATTTTTTATAGATTTATGCATGAATATTATTTGATTTGTATCATTTTCTTTTCTCTTCTTCAACAAAGTTAGCCCCTTTCTATTCACCCTTTTCAAGAATGTTGGTGTTTCAATTATGTTGCAATTTCTTTCAAATCCTTGAATGTTCCTTAGAAAGTATATTTTTGTTAGAAAATGCTTTTGTGTGTATCTTTCAAAATCATATTTACTGAACACACATCATACACACAATTATTTCAAACAAATCTACTCAAAAATTCATCTTCATCTATTTTATTATTAGCATCTCATCATGTAAATCGTTGTTTATAAATCGGCATTTAGAAACGAATAAACAAAAAATACAAAAAAAAATAGATGAAATTACAAATTGTGTGTTTAAAAGAAACACCAAAATTCTTTTCAGCAACTGCTACTTTGTGCTACACAAAGTTTATTCACCTGTGAAACAACACCAAGTATAAATAGTACATCTGATCAACAAATTGCATCTTCCAATATACAGGCTGTACAAGAAGAGAAATATAAAGAACATAAAGAATGCTATAAAGAACATAAAGATCATAAAGGACCACCAATATATACGTTATTACAAGGATGGCAATTATTAGCATTAGCTGTTAGTTTATTTGTACCGAAATCATCGAGATTATTGTGGTTTTTAAAATTACATTTACAAAGAAATGCTGATAATCGTACAGAATGTGGAAAATATGCTGCTTATTGTGAACGTGCTTTAGAACGTACAATTTTAACTGGTATATAAATATAAAATCTAAATAGAATAATTATTATTAATTGTGATATGTTTAATCATATTTAGGTGGACGTGAATTGAAACCTTCACGGATGGAAGTTTTAAGTATTTTATTGAAAAATCCTCAACATCATTCATTGCCGCATTCAATGCCCGTTCATCTTCTAAATGGCACTTATCATATAACGAGTTTTGATGGATCAACAACAATAAAAGAATTTCAAGACAGTTTGTCACATGAAATTTTATGTCGTACAAGTAATGGTTTTGCAATATTCAGTGATGATCCAATTGAAAAAGATTTAGAACACACATTAGATCCAAATGCAAAATTATGTGATTTAATTTCGAAATGGGAGATAGCTCTTCGCGAGAAAGGTTTAGGTAAATTTGAAAATAGTAAAGTAATTCGCTTGACATACAAAAATCGATTATGGTGGAAGAATAGTGCACGTTTAGAAACAGATAAAGAACGACTATTATTGTCTTATCAAATTAATAAACAGATAGTATCTGGACGGTTTCCATTGAGTCGTGAATTAGCATTAGAATTGGCAGCATTAATGGCACAATTAGATATGGGTGATTGTTCATTGGGTTCGAGAAGTTTAAATAATACGTTGAGCAGTCAAGGAACATCAAATCGCCATCAAAGTCCACAATCAAATAATGGCACATTCAGTCCACCAACAACTGTACAAAATTCAAACACATTGAGTGCCCTACACAATGTTCACGGTATATTAACAGCTCATTCTAATCAAGCTTTGACTGCCATCGATAAATTCTATCCATATCGATATCGTGATCAATTAACACAAGATGGTTTGACTGAATTACAAGCGAAATTATTAGAGAAATGGCGTGGTTTAAAAGGGCGAACTCAACTTGATTGTGTGCGAATTTATTTAACTTGCACGAGAAAATGGCCATTTTTCGGGGCAACGCTTTTTCAGGTATTGATTGTTCATTTGTATTCATAAGAAATGCATCTAATTTATAATTTTATTTCTTTTAAGGCTAAACTACGACAACATGATTCACCAATGATTTGGTTAGCAGTAAATGAGGATTCTATAACGGTATTAGATTTAGCAACAATGCAACAACGTGTCCGTTATCCGTATACAAATGTTTTAACATTTGGTGGTTGTCAAGAAGATTTCATGTTAGTAGTAACACAAAATGATCAACAACCATCACAAAAATTAATATTTTCAATGAGTAAACCGAAAATACTCGAATTAACATTATTAATTGCCGATTATATGAATCTATTAATGAATAATCCAGGTACACCACTTTTAGGTACATTGAGTCGTGGTACCATTGTATCAGTAAATCAATCGGTTGTTAATCATTCAGTTGTTAGTCAAACAATTGTAAATCAAAGTCAGCCAGACATATTGAAATCAACACCAGATCATGGTGTCCAAAGAACAGATTCTAAACGGCGAACACATGTTGATTCTGGATTAGCGTGATAATGTATAATCATCATTAAAAATGATAAAAGAACAACCAGTTACCATAATCGTGCAGCAATTTCTTATTAGTTAATTGTGATTATTTTCTTTTTACAACTAGACAAAAATTGTAGCTTTTTATGTGCCAGATTGTATAAGTCTCGTGTATATAAATTCGACGTCATTATTGAATGAATGAATGTGTAAATATTCATCAGTAGATAGAGTTAATTTCTCGATCTGTTTTTTAGTAGATGATTTTAAATAATTTAACGAATGGAAGTGTTGCAATTTTCCAAATACTTTTTTTTTAATTTTGTTTTACTTTCGTTGAAACGTAAGCGACATATTTTTCGTATTAATCAATTAATACATTACTAGTCTTTTTTACATTAAAAAAAATATATTTATATATATATATATATATATATATATATATATATATATATATATGTGTGTATCAAAATGTGTGTATGCCTGACAATAGTTACCATTTTTGAGATTTTTTACCAATCAATAAACGGTGGAACTCTCAAATCGATTCCAACGTTATTTCTGTAATCTATCTGATTAGTGATAATTTTTTGCATATAAATTTGATATAATTAAGTTTTTTTTAACTTATTATTTATACAAATAAATCAATTTTAAATAGAATTCGAATTGTTTATTATTTTACACCGAGAAGCTTCTACTTTACGATAAAAATAAAAAATACTTCCTGATAGCCGAAATTAATTAAAAAGTCGGCAACTTCCAGGTTGCACGAAAAGTCCAACACTCATAATTCACACAGCACTAACCGAGAGAATTGCGACAAAACTCGTGCCTGTAACCTATGTAGAAAACCTGATACGTTCATAAAACTAAACAAAATTATTTGGCCCACTAAAGACATTGCCTTTACGAATTCGTCTATATAGAACAAACCATCCGAAAAGAAGAATATAAACGTAATAAACAAACCATTGCAAGGGGCGAAATTTTTTAAGTACACCCAATAAAGAGATTAAAAATCAATATACAAGTAGTAAATGTAAATTACTAGAAACAAATTATTAAACAGGAAATTCTAGCCCCTGAAGTTGAATTATGTCGATTCCTAGGAAGGGAGATAAGGATACTGTAAACAAAAAAGAATAAAATAATTACAAAGAAACGTTTTGTTTATTCCTGACTGGCGTCAACATTTTCAGTTTGTAATCCTTTAAATGTAGCCACAGGCACATATGTTACTAAAGTAAAAAGCTTATTAACCGAATCTTCGTCATCATTTCGTCTGCGTGATAAACGTACACGAATTCGGAAAGGTACATTCCTACAATAAGAAAAAAAAATTATGATTTATATCATCATGCAATTTATTGAAAAGACAAACCTAACTCCTTTTGACCAAAGTTGTTTATTCAAACGAGTATCTACTCTGACATCAGGTGTGCCCATTTGAAGTTCAGCAAATTTACGGATTTCTTTAATAGCGCGTGGGGCACGCTTTTTAAAACTAATACCGTGTAATCTTTTATGTAAATTAACAGTATATTCACGAGTAACAACCTCGTTGATGGCAGATTTGCCCTTTTTCTCACCCTTTTGCTTAGCCATTATTATACCTGAAACATATCACCATAACCTTACTTTCACAATCTACACCACAAATCAATCAAATATCAATTGAAATTAAATAAACTATCATTGAAGACTTATTTTAAACAATACATAAATGAATATTTTACAATTTAATTTCAATAATATTGTAAGATGATTGAGATTTTATGATAAAAATGGTTAAATTACATACCGTTTGCTTGAATGTCACAAACGTAAAGAAGGACTGTCAAACTGTTTTTGACAGCCCATAGACCTCGTCGATATTGCAGTGTGCTTTATATAACACCCCACAATCAGCTACTTATCAACAGAGAGCGCTAATAAAAAAAGAACAAATTGACCGCGAAAATACGAATTTTTAGTTCTCTACATTTTCTAATCTTTATCATGACGTATATTTGTTTGAATTTAAACGAATGAAATTAATTACGAATCGATACAGTCGATTGCTGTTGAAATCGTTAAAATGACTACTAAAAAAAATAATTTGGCAATGATAAGGGCCCATTGTAATGTAGTCACAATATAAATATCGTTTCTGGTCAGTATTAGATTGAAAATTAATTGGATATCAAATTGCATTAGATTTGTTCAATCGTACAAAACATATGGAGTAAAGAAAAAGCGGATGCGTCATTCATTCCAACCGAACATCCATTATACGCCCGTATAGCGTTAAATGGCCTATAAATTGATGCTCCCTTTACTCATCAAAAAGTCTAGTCAGATATCGAGATATATCACTGTTAGTAATCATTATTTTCATGGCTTTGAAGTTATTAAAATTTGAACGGAGAAAATCGAGTGAAGAATGCTCTTTGTTTTTATTTGTTGAGAATGTCCAATAGCCGGTTGGTTGTCCTACATAGTACCACCGTGATACTTGGCTCTTGTATAAAAATATGAATGCTATAAATGTGAAAACAACTCTAGTGTTTTATTTTCAAGGTTAAGGCTTTTTTATGTAGGGATATCTACACGCACACACACGCATTTTGTGTATATATGCGTTAGATAATTTCTAAATTGAATGTAGTACCGGCATCTGGTTGGAGCGAAGCGCGACGTTGCTTGTTGGCTGGTTAAAAATTTCGGCGTTCACCCGTCCATTCCTCTCTATTCCCCTCTTAATCTTTCTATATACACACATCATTACTAAAAATCTTTTTCTATCTCCATCTAACACACAAATTTCTAAAGCTAATCCAAATAGGTTAAAATATCTATCGTTATTCTCTTACGTTCCTATTGCTGTTGTTGTTATTGTTGTTGTTGTTCCGCGGCTTGCATACAACGCATTGCATGTCCTCTAAAGGTCCTCTAAAAAGTTAGGTCATTGAATTTGGACCCTTGTCCTTCAACAGTCGCGACCGCGTTGTTGCTTGCATTCGGCAGAGCATTGGCCTCCACTAAACACACACACACACACACACACACACACACACACACACACAGACACACATTTATAATATTATAACCCTACTCGACTGCACCTCCTTCCTCCTCGTCCTCCACTACCTCCTTGTCGACGACTTGTTTACTCACGCACCAGACAACATCCACCAGACCTCCATGTCTTCCGTCTTATTTACCACATATACACAAATACACATACACAGGCATAGGAAATGTGCGATAAGGCGCCTGCTATTTTTGAAAAAGCATTATAATAAAAGTGCTAATTTTGGACCAGCCTATATATATACATACATATACATGTGAACTTTAAACATAGAGAAACATCATAATTGTCGAAATTGTAAAAGCAAAATTTAGGCCAGGGGTGTTTATCAAGGTCTGCAAGATTATAATCCAATGTGTTAATTAGAAAGAATGTTAATATTTATTATAATTAAAATAATTTGAAGAACAACAACAACAACAAACAATACGCCTAGATTCGCATTTTTGTTTGTTTGTTTTTTGATTAGTATTAAGTGTATCAAATTAGAGTTGCGCTTAAATAATTTAAATTTTTATACTAATATTATGTAGAAAGTTGTTGAACAAGCGGATAAAATACTTTGCGAAAAGTTCATTGGACCCATTTTTTTCTATTTATTTTTTTTTATATAAAAGTTCACGCACACGATGTATTCCTATACGCATAAATATGCGACTATTTGAATGGGTCTTATTTATAAATCCTCATCGCCTTCTAAATTGTATACAAAAAACGGCTAGAAATATAGCAACAACACAAACACAGTAGAACTCTACCTAATAATCTACTTATTAATTATTTATTTTTTTGTGTTCACAAATCTAACACACAATCTTATAACATTCTTATTATTTGTTGTTAATTATGACGATCGTTCTTTTGAATTTGGTGAATTTCTTTCAATAATCCAAGATGAAGTGTGTTTCGTTGAATTTATCTTTTATTTATTTTTATATCAGCACCTTTACAAATATTTATTTCGTTGTTTTTTCGTTGTGTCTGTTTGCTTGGAGGACTTGGATCATAAGATACATGGTGCCAAGATTGCTTATGCACATGCATTAGATAGTAATAGGAGGTTATTGGCCTCACCAAACCAAGCTCAAGTTAGCCCAACAATTTATATTTCAACATTATTATTTGCCAAAAGTATTTAATAAGTAAAATATTTCAAGATTGTAAAATAAAAGGGTTCACAATACAGGCGCACATCTGTCCTTATTCGAAAACCTGAAAAGATGTTCGGGAAAAAAAATGTTTGAATTATAGACCATGGCGTTGCAGTTTTTATTGCGTCCAAATGGCAAGACATTGACAATCATCCTGTATAGAAAGAAGAAAAAAACAATAATAAAGGAGGATTGTGAATAACTAGGACTAGATACCGGTAAGACGGGTTATAGAGAAAACAACAAGAATAATAACGTCCCGTTCCAGAATGTACTTCTATTCGCTGATTCTATTTACATATTGTTACCCGTCTTTTGGCCGTGTAACGTATTTCAAACATTAATACAATGCAATTTTTTTTTCGTTAATCAACAAACAATGGAATGGAACACAAAAAAAAACACGAAGAAAATTTTTCGCATCGACTACCTCTAATAAAAACTTTATAAGCCGTAAATATCGAAATAAATATTAAATTTTATGTTAATTCGTTTGATTAATTATAATTAATTAATTAATCGACAAGTTTTGCGTTTTGGTTTTGTTTTCTAAAAGAAATTCTAACAAACACCTGCCATAATTATAATTAAATTCTGATTTAGATTCAAACATAACATAATCAGCTGCCATCCATTAAAAAACATTTGTTATTATTAAACTTTTTTTTTTGTTAACAATTTTGGTTTTGTTTTACAGTTGCTGTATTTAGATGCAAATTAGATTTTATTTGAGAGAATTCTTTAATATTAGTGTATTTGGGTCAGTTAATGATAAAAGGCGAAATTGCCACGTGTTGCAAGTTTAAATGTGAATTTCGAAATTGTTGTTTTTTTTTGTAGTTATTTATTTAGAGGACAAGGACCTCTCATTACTACTTGACAAACAACTAATTAGTAATTTGCATAATTATGTTACGAGAAATTGATTTTAAAGTATTTTTAATGAATATCATCGGAAATGTTATTTTAAAATAATGAAATGACGCGCTAGCTGCAGAAATGAAATTCGAATAATTATCGATTATTGATGCGTTTCAGTGGGTGCCCTCATCTTAAAATGATTAACGTTGAATATTACAAATAAATAGACAGACACGCCAAGGGATAGATATGTATATACTGAGTTTAGTTATCGGTCAATTAAATCAATTAACGATTATTTGATATTAGGGTATGATCGACAAATTTAAATATTTCCCCAACAGAACAAAAGTTTGAATTTATTTTTATTGTAAATAAAATAGCGACAACACCCATTTAATCTAGCAATAGGGCGAAAATGCAGTCAAGCTAATCTAACATCAAAAAAAAAACCAACGGAAGTATGAAACTATATATAAACGGTCGCATTTCCGCTTTCAGTGAATTATATTCAAAATTATGCAATACTTTCAATTCTCTTCCAAAAACAACTAATTATTTTAACAATTTGTTGAAGAATATCCATTTCATGGTTAGTTTTTGTTCGAATTGGAATTTCGAATTTAAGAAAACCGAACGTAATATAATTATTTGCCGCAGGTGCATCAAAACTAGGGACTTTTCACCCTTCTATTTCAGTGTCTGCATGAAAACCGGCCTCGAGCAGGTTTGCGTTCACCTGTGTACATGTGTGCGTGTGTGTGTGTGTAAAAGAAAAAAAACATAAAAAGCTCCATCGTCAAACTGACCACAAGAATTTTGTTCATCACAAAGAAAATCAAAGCAATAACAATCACTAATATATTGAGAACCATGAAAACCACCCCCAAATCACTTTTCTTTCAACAAAATAATAATAATAATAATAAAAAGAAAACAGAAGGGTTATTTAGAACACAAAACTATGAACAAAAAGGGGAAATAATGGCCAGACAAAACACTTTTGACCTAACTGTAAAATCGCATCGTTTCGCCCCAATTAACTTTGATTGTGGCTTTACCTGGAGCTTAGTAGATTCGATATCAACATCTCTTCTATTTCTATTTTTTTTCTCTCTATTAAATAATCCATGCGAACCCTTTCTTCCTGTCTCATTAAAGAACTAGGCCACGAAAAGGGTTAAGAGGTAATAGAGAAAGATGTAGACGATCATGGGAAAAACGGGCCACCTGCGAACCGATTCACGCCATATGTCTGTGTCTTCTAAAACTTATAAACGCTATAAGGGCTATAAGAGATCAGATTATCAAAAAAGGAAAAATGGAAAAAAGGCAAGGTATATAGATATAAACGACACTTTTTGTTACCTTAAATTTACATCTAAAGTACTTATTTTCTTGGTGTTATTGTGTTTCGATTAGCATTTTTGTAAATGAAATAGCAATGAATTCTACGAATTCCATAACTTTTGATTCACTTAATTAATTATTAATGTAATTACATTATCAGAAATTTGCCTGTTAACTTTTCTTTCTAATACGAAAAGAAAGCGGACCTTCGAGTAATTACTGTTTGTCCTATGCATAGCGAAGCAATGTATGTTTTAATAATACAATAAATAAAGGGTTAGGTAGGAGTAGGATAGTCATCATATCATTTCGATTGTTCCCCTCCGGCAACATTTCATAAATCCTATATTGATGAACATAATCCTTATATTTCGGCACTCATAAAACAATCGTGTTTTGTCAAAAAAAAATAGGGAATTCTTACAAGATCCACTAGTACCATAACCAAAAATTTGTAAGGGACTCTAAGAAACATAGTAAGAAATTGTATGTCACCCTATGTTTTCTTTTTGGTTGATTGTTAAAGAAAACGTGATTATTTACGACTCGCTCATTTTGAAGAAGAGAAAAACGTTTGGAAAAACTAGTCTAGTCCAGCAATTGGTTAATTAAGTAATTATGTATTCGCTATAGATATCATTGATTCGCCCACCTACACACGTCTAGACATAATAAGATCATTTTATCAATTTTTCATTCAAGAAAATTATTAAAGAGTTTCATTAGGTCTTATATAAAAATAAAATCCAAAAAAAACAAGTTTTGTTGTCAATTTTTGTAGTGCCTCGCCCTCTTCAATACCAATTTAACATAAACTTCTTCCTGTCTAAATTGTTTTCTCTCTGTCTAACCGTTGTTTGTCATCGTCATCGTCTCAGTTACACCGCAGAGTTTTGTGTCAAGCCCTGTCAGACATAGTTGGACGTTTCACTATTAGCCCACCACCATCATCATCATTATCATCATCATCATCCTCTCTTGCCCTTCCACATCCCTCTATGTTATCTATCGTTTCTCTCTTGTCGACATATTCAAAAGAGTCGAATGGGAAAAAATTCTCGCGCTGCTAAGCTCAAGTTGTTCGTTGCGTTCCACTCTTCTCGCCAAGTCGCGGAGGCGCAAAGCACAATGTATTCCTACTTGCGCCGAATAGAAAAAGGGTCACTGCACTTTCGGGGCCAAATTCAACTTACTAATCTTCTAGAAAACATCTTAACGCATAATATCTCCCACCCCTGTTTCAATTTCTAGTTTATTTAATTTTTTGTTTTTTTTTCGTTTTTATTTCAGGAGAGAGAAAATAAAAAACTTTCCGGTTAACGGATGACAAGGTGAAGAAAAACGACGAAAATTCCTTCTATAAGCGCACAATAATATCGAATAATATTTAATCTATAAAAAAGAGGTCAATTCTTGGTCCAGCTGTTAATCGATCCAAATAATAACATGGTTGTTAGTTGAACAGAATCATTAATATTCAACATAAGTATTATCGAAATAAGACAAAATTGTCGGACTTGTTTCTATAAATGTTTTCAGTCAATAAATTGCGATTGGAAATTATAAATAATTGGTTAGTGACGTCTGATGTGTTATAATATTGAACAAAAGCCGTAGCCATCCAACTAGGTGCTGTTTGATACAAACATTTCGCCCTTCATTATTGGAGTTCCTTTGGAAATATTTTATTGAAAAATCAATTACCGAGGGAATATTGCCAACGGAATATCTAATAAATAGCAAACACGTACATACATATTCCATAGATACGTATATACATAAAACTACTAAAGAACTCAAATATAACTAGTTCATGGAGTTTTATCGATTTGAAATAATAGTAATTTGCCGCAAAAGCTAATGCGCATTAGCAATTAATTATTTATAAAACGAAGGTACAAACAAAGTGTTTTCGTACAAAAATAAAGCCATGTAAAAATAACTAACTACGACGCCTACGACGCCAAACCCAAAAAAAAAGAAAGAAAGACAACAAAACTATAATCTCAAAATGAACCTGATCTTCTATTTTCCTCTCCTCTCTTTGTGTTTTTTCGATCATTCTAAACTAAACTAAGACATGAGAGACTCTTTGAAATTTTTGCATTTAATATTCCAATTTATCATTTAGTGATGACCAATTATTATCATTCCAGACTTTCTCTTATGATCTCAACATAATATATAATTACAGATCGAGATCAATTCCGCGTTTTTTTTTCCAACAACAACAACAACAATCATCATTATTATTATCATCAACATCAAGTATAATTTCGTAAACGAAACCTCGAAGGAATCGAACAACTATTGAAACACCTTTCTAAAATAAACTAACATTAATATAAAAAAAACGAATTTTAATTTTAAAAAACTACAACAACAACCACGAAAATACATTTATATAGGTCCCATATTATGTATGATTAAGTTACTATTGACGAGATTCATTTGTGTGTAAATTGTTACGTACTCTAAGAAAATATGTTTACGATAAACATTTTGCAAACAAACTTCGAGTGTATTGAACTAGAAAAACATATGTTGAAAATGCCGACACGAAAATAAAACGAGACTTTTCCTGACCTTTACCTCTTTTTGTTATAAGTCCTGATTTTTATCAAAATTTCGAGGTTAAATCGTTGAATTCATATAATTGTTCTCGAAAAATAAAAATAAAATCCAAATAATAATAATAAAAGTGGAAAATTTTCGCCGGTTTACAACAAACAAAACGATGTTTTTATACAAATAAAAGTAAAAGTGTCAGGTGGAAAAGATCCAACTACCTGGGACTCTATCGAGATTTTGTTTTGTTTTTTTTTTGGAATTTCGTAAACAGAGCCGCAACGATTTAGAGGTGTCTACGATAATTTTGATGATATTCAAATGCAATTATAATACAAACAAAATTGTTTTGATCATAGAAAAATCCATTAAATCGAAGATAACAATTCTTTAATATTTGTTCGATGATTTTGGAGAAATGATAACAGTCGAAAAATTGCCAAATACTAAAGAAAAAACATCGATTCCCTCTCGTTTTTGAGGATAGAAATCATGATGTGCCCAATTTGATGTGTTGATTTTATAGATGTTTTGAATAACAAACATTAAAATTCCTATGATTGGAGGGGTCGAAGTCTAGTTCGTTTCCGATGTCCAAAGGGACTGGCAGTTTTTTGTGCCAGGTCTTGAATTCAGCGTTCCTTTCACAGATTTTTACCCCGTTGTTGCTGCCCTTGGACAACAAACACCAGACGACTTCTTGGGGTAACCAGACAACATGCAACGAAAACCCAACGAGAAAGATACGAGGAATTCAACGGTTGAGGGAGGCTGAGATATAAAGAAACAGACTTGCATAACAATACGGCCATTATCAAGAATTTTTTCAACAGGACTGCCCTATGACCTTTCTATTGACAATAAAACATTTTTGGAGTTTTAACATTAATCATATAATAATGATTTGGTGGAAGAATGTTTTGAAATTCAGTAAATCCGTCTCGAATTCGGATTGAAAACTGTACGTGTACGAGAATAATATTTCTATCTTTAATAATAAATTCCATTTTGAAAAAATATTCATTTTTCACAATCAATAAATACACACGGTAGATATTTGTATTTTTCCATCACATGCTAAATAAAACAGTCTGTTTGTGTTATTATTAGAAATATTAGACAGCCATAAGTGAACTATTCGAGAATGCGGAATGCAAGTGTATAGGGGCGTTTCAAGACGATCGAGGGGGGTGTGTCTGCCAGATTTCGACCTGACCCTGACTGCGAGACAAGTGTTTGAAAGGGTGAAATCTGTGTTAGCCTGAAATAGGGAAAAACATTTTTTTCTCTAAAAAAAAAGTAGAGGGGAACGACTAATGTTAGATTCGCCGTTTCCCACACAGACTCAGACAAGCCAGACGTTCCAAGGTCGCACCACCCCTAACCTGCTGCAAGCCGTCTCAACCCTTTCTTGCCAGGGAGGTTTCAGACAAATAAAAAAACTAAAAAAACTACCGAGAATTTATATCGCAAGTCATCCGTATAAATCGAAAGAGTTTCGAAGCAAACATAGGGAATCAAAAACTATGGTGGCAAAGATTTCGTTTCTTTGTGTTTGTTGTTGTTATTCTAAAACTTTGAGCTTTAGAATAAAACACCTGTTGTGATTTATTCACATACACACAAACACAAACAAACCAGAGGCGTTTTATATAAAAGCCGCGAATAAAGCAGCCCTTATTCGATACAACTGTGGCAAGTAACAATCGTAGATCGGATTCTGAACCTATTTATAAGAAAATTCCCATGCGTTTCTCTATCAACATCGTTTTTTTTTCGTCTTTCTCTCTAAATCGTTGATTTAAAGGATGATTCGTGCAAAAGTCGACACGATAACACACCTGAGCAATTCTAACGGTAACCGAACCAACGTAGCGGTCTTTTGGCTATTAATGATAGAACCTTTTTTTTTTGTTCAGATAAGTTGACTTTTAGACGATGGTTGCCCCCATGTGGGAATTGTTTACGGGGGTGCAGTTTTTTTTGCTGTCTTGTTTAGTGATGGTGGTGGGTGAGAGAGCACATTAATCATGACCGAAATTGTGCACGAAATCGGACAGTTTTAAACGGGTGGGGCTTGAAGAAAGAAAGTATAGGAGAGAAAGAAAAACGTAGTTGATTATTAATAAATGTCGGGAGTATTTATAAAACTATATAGAACCATCCTATAATCAATTATTTCGGATTTTTTTGCTAAGTTACAAATTTAAAAATGATGTCTGTTTGTATTTAACTCAACTGATTTCTTTATTGATTGATTAATTTATGAATGTACGGTTGAAATACTTGTAATATTTGGAATGGAAATTCCAAAGAAATCTCAAAAAAAACAGAACTATATGTGTTATAAACAGCATTGTTTGAAATTTACACTGCTATCGGTTAGTGAACTCGCTAATCGCATACAACATTTTTGGTATTATCTTATTTACCCAAAACGAATTAGCCAATGAAATTCACGAAGACTATTCCGTTGTAAACAACCGTATTGGTTAATATGACCTAAAACCCAACACAATATAACTATCAAAAATAATTAACGAATATATGAAGTGTTCTTTTGAGAACATGTAAATTTCACTCAAAAACAAAACAAAAAAATAGATTTCCAAAACAGAAAAACGATTAATTCCAATTCACTGTCATAAAATATAAGAGAAAGTCTATTAAATATTAGTCACAAAATGTTGGTCAAGTGAAAATTTGCAAATTTTGTCGAAATTTCAAAACAACAAACCAACTTTCTCTAAAAGCAACATGTAACAATAATATAATAAAAAAGAAATATATATAAAAAAAAGAAAATTAGCACCATTTGGCGCTTCTAATATTTTTTTGGCCATTTAACAACAATTGATAACAGGTTGGCTGCGGGTGCGGGGCCAGGGACGTTGTCTCTTTTCAAACAATTTTGATATCGAGGGGTGGGTTAATTGACTGGGAACATATTGGCGGCATTTTCCTCTCTTTCCACTTGTTATCTTGGCTTTATCAAAAGAAGAAAAAACAACAATTTACATTATTATTATGGGCAATATGTTGTTGTAACAAAACAATAAGATGCCGCTTTTTGCTGGATAGACAATATTTCTATGCCTTGCATATTAGAATAGTTTGAATGTATATATATATATATATATATATATATATATATATATATATATATATATATACTTAAAATATTACCGGAAGATCTAGTCAAAGTTTATGAATAAAAAGGATGCAATGATTCAAATGTTGTGACCACAAGAGGGGTGAGAGGATCAATTTTTTATATGTTTTTTGATGTGGTTCGTTATGCCTCTCTAACATAAACAGACAGTGACTTAGACTAGCCTAAAGTCATGGATGAGAGGACACTGCTGCTAAATACATGACCTTCCTACTAATTTTTTTATCAAACTCAAATACCATTCTCTCTATACTTTTATAAAAATCTAGAACTAAAAGATAGTTACGTTTGGAAAAAAAATGGTCACGGTTGCAGACTCTTTAGTAATTATTACCCAACCCATCTTGGATTTTGGAAGCCAACAATTAAAATGAAAAATTCAACTCGTTTACCAAATAGAGAATAAATTCCTCAATAAAATTTACAATACTATTCAGTTAACCTCTGTGCTAAATTGATATAATAAACATTTTTACCCTTTTTTTTCCTCAAACTATAAAATTTCGTGTTACAGCAAATTTTTTTTGCCTCTTTATTAAAACACAATTGTTATAGTTGTGGGTGTTATAAAAGCAAGGGTTGTAACATGCAATTTTTTTACTTACAAAAAAAATTCTTAACCACCAGTGGTTTTATTTGTTTATATTGGCTATTTGGAAATATTGTAAATAGCAAAAAGGGTTTGTGAAAAATGCGGGTTTATATATATATATATATATATATATATATATATATATATATATATAGAATGATGAGGGTGCAACAACTATATCTCACTAAATTGCATTCGAGAACTAACGGGATTTGAAGGCCGACACACAAATAAATTGCACTGTATTTGGGTTGTAAAAAAAGGGTTCGCCCGTTCGACTTTTTTAGTTAGATAAAAATGGAAATAGAGGGTGGGAATTTTTTCGTAATTAACTCGCAACTACCTGTGTCGAAAGGCCGAAAAGGATTAGAATGAAGTTGAGATTTATTTTGTTGTTGTTGTTGTTGTTGGTGTTTGTGTGTGTGTAGTAAAAAAATGTAGATTTCGACATTTAATGCAAATATTCGGCATGCCATTGAGTTTTTGGTGCCAAGGTGTCCTCCTTTTCAAAACTTTTCATATTCATGTTGTTAGAAAATGATAATTTGTAGATTGCCATTACTTAAAAACTTTTGCGTTCTATTTTGGCTATATTTTGAATTCGGCACAAGGTCTCTCTCTTAATACACGAATGTAAATTTATTTG
This sequence comes from Meloe dianella, assembly GCA_028455855.1. Classification (NCBI taxonomy): domain Eukaryota; kingdom Metazoa; phylum Arthropoda; class Insecta; order Coleoptera; family Meloidae; genus Meloe; species Meloe dianella. Next base: position 233,976 of record JAPTHL010000034.1, read on the forward strand.
GAAAAAGCAAAACAGTCAAGAATGCAAAACTAATGATAAATAATCGAAAAAAATATGTATATTTACATAAATATGTTGTGGCAATTAAATATAATAAAATAAGTGGAAAAAATCGAAAATAACAGGAAAATTGTTAAATGGTTAATGTTGTTTTATTATCTACGTCACATTTACCTATAAACTCACACCAACAACAATACAAATAGAATTAGTAATTTCATTTAAATGTAAAATCGAACTTGCATTAGCCTGAATTATTCATTCGTGCAATAATATTGATCATTTATTTAAAAAGTTGATTGCATCCATTTTTATTAATAACAATATTATCATATAATTTAATTAATAAATTCGTATTTTTTTTGTTTTGTGTGTTTTTTTTGTTCATAGTGAACACCTGCTGTTTATCCTCCAGCATTGTTTTATTTTTTTTTAAAGTCTTTTTGAAGAAAGGGTTGTTAGGCGAAATTCAACCATTCAAATCTGGGTCAGACCATCAAAAATATGGACCTGATGTTCTCATGTCATTGTAACACCGATTTTAATCTACCTCATCCGCAACATATTGTGAATATAACATTAGGAATAAATAAAAAAGCAATTATTTTCGTCATTACAACAACAACAACAACAAAATAAGAGTCAGTATAACAAAATAAAATAGAATAGGAAAAACAAATGCCACCCTTAGATTGGGTGTCAACGAGGCCATATATAATTAAAATTTCTATGGTTTCGTAAAATTAGAAATCACATAAAAAATTGAAATTTATACCTATATGAATATATTTTTTTCTCTCGATACTCGTGTAAAATAAAGGAAACTATTCTGATTGGTATTTTTGTTTGTTATGTGTTGTTTTTTTTTGTTTTGTTTTAAAGCCTTTATTTTATCGTAGTAGTAGTAGTTGGTAGCGGTTTTTAGAGATTAAAAAATTCTTGGTGTACTTGGAATAAACCATGGTCGAGGTAAGATTCAACACTTCTAAGATTAGGATGGGTCGTTAACCTTATACCAATAGTTATCAGAAATACGTTTAGATTTTCTATTTTCGTTAGTTATTTAGTGAAACCTTATAGTTGTATCTTTGTCATATTTGTTACCAATGTAAATTAGATATCTACATTGGGGTGTAGAAATTTTGGGTGTGTATACTTGCATATGATATAAACACATAGATATGTTAAAAAACGAATGAGTCATAGGAAAACTTTAAAAAGTTGCATGAATTTTTGTTTAATTTCCATTTATTCTTGGTGAAGCACTATTTTTTGAATTGATTCAAACAACCAACAACAAACTTGATGTTTGTATAATCGTTCAATAGCATCATTGTTGAGTACCAATAAACCAACAATAAGTGCTATTGTATCGAAACCACCCCATTTCCAACCAAAGAACCACACAATATTTGCAAGGCATTTACTTTATTACCCATTCAATGACCTATTTTTAACACAGATTTTTATAAAAAAAAAACGAAAAATAGTCAGCGAAATTGACTTTGGAATAATAAATAATTATCGAAGGTAATGATTACAGAGTAGCAGTTGTTTAATGATTTAACAGTTGTCTGAATTATGAATTTAGATATTGACGAGGTGCTTATTTCGGTTACAATTTCCTTTTACTATTGAATTTTATATCTGTTGACATCGATTTTATTAGTTAGAAATAGATGAATGAAATCAGTTAAGTAACCCATTGTGTAAAATTCTCCACAATATTTTTTTTTTAATTGAAATGAAAAACTAAATCTAAATCAATTTGATTCTTCGTTAAATATGTAATCAGAAACATATCAGATAATGTGCTAATTAACAAAACAAATACGAAAGGAAATTTCCAAATTTACATAATTAGCAGTAATCTAAAACAATATGACGCTACTATCCACAGCTCGTTAAAGTCATTAAAATTTTGTGAAATTTTACAAAATTATCAACAGCCAACTGAATAAACAACCATCAAATAATAACTGTGAAACAAACATTTGATAAATACTGATATAATCATAATGGGAGTAAATCACTAATAAAACTTGCAAATATCACAAAATGTCACCAATAAACAACACTTTTTTGTTTGGTTTTAATTTGATATCACTGATGGGAGATTTTTTGCACATCGATTTCGTGTAAACAACGTTAAGGATAAATGAGCTGTGGATCTCACAGCATCCAAGGATCAATTCGTCGACATTGCCGGTTCGCGAATGAATGCCATTGAAATTCTGCTGTACGCAAATTGTGAACCACTACAGCAGGAAAGGGTCCGCGAATCGTCGTCGCAAGTTTATGTTCGCCCGCCTTCGGGTTTTTGCACACGTCGCTACTCGTTTCATGATAGCTATGAACCAATAACATAAGGCAGACAGGTCGACTTCCTCACGTTTTGCAATGTTGAGCTGGTCAGGAGAGAACTGCACAACTTATAAACATAGTAAAAACAACGGACAATGTCCTAGGTCTGGGTTTATCTTTGCACAAAAACAATAACAAAGATTTTCGCGCCATTAATTATTGTTTATATTTCAATACATAAATTATTTAGAAATGGTAGCAGTAATCAACAAGAAGAAGAACGTGTTGCAAATTACAACGGATTCATCAGGATTCGTTGTCTGATTGATTCAAATGTAAGTCAAAATTTAAATTTCTATTTATAAATAAATGTAGATTAGGATAATAATAGTTGTTTGCAAAAATATAATGAAATTTTTTCAAAATGTCATTGTTTCCGGATATTATCATTGGAAAAATACATACACTATTCCTATTTTCTAATAGTCTGGAATCCTATCAGGGGCCGATAGCCGAATTGTAACGATATCTCAACAACATTTGACTTGTGAACTTTGTAGTCCGATAAGACGATGATTTATTCCAGGACTTCTTCCCATAATATTATTTACCCATTATAGTAAAACGAAATAAAACGAAAATCATCAATTAATTTGTTTGTGGCCGATAATTTTCCATTAGAAAAAATCCCTAGGGTTGAACGTTTTATCGCAATGGTAACACACAGTCGATGGTCTTTTTTCCATACGAATGCATTTGAAGAGGGTTGAACACAAGTCACATTCTATGCGATTCTCTTAGTTGTACCATATATCAGAATTTATCGAACATATTGAACAGTTTTATATAATATCTCTTGTTGTCAATGTTGATAAAACGAATTTGCCGGGAATGTGGACGATCTAGTATTTGTTAGAGAACAGACGGCAAGTTTTATCATTCGGAAGGCACATCATTGTATCGCTAAAGTAAACAGTAAATTGTGATTATTTGTTGATTGCAAAACATTCAAAGATATCACATTAAACAACAGGAAATTATATTAAGATTTACAAGAAACAATTATCGTATTGTATTCAATTCCAATAACACCTACACAAATTGGTCACCTTGCGATATATCGTCATAAATTCAATATTAACGATAATAGTCATAAGTTAAATTAAAAAAAAGTCCGAAATAGGTCCGAAATAATACCCCAACTTCCATTGAATATTTAATCAAAAAAAAAACCTTACCCGGTAATAACAATTAAGGAAACTTCCTCGAGACCACGCAAAATCATTAATAAATTGTGTCCGATTTTCCCTTCAATACTATTATTACAACAACAACAAAACGAGGACGAATATCTTCAATATACTAACTATAATACCGAAATATTGGATCGGTAAAAAAAAAGTGAGAAGGGGGTTGTTGGAAATGGGGAAACTAACTCTTCGCACGGGGTGGGCGACTTTTTTTCTTATATAGTAAATATAAATAATAGATAGGGGCAGTTTGCATGCTGGTTTAGGTTTTAGAACACGCATCCCACGCATATAGTTCAAAGCGATTCGCGTGAGCGATAGGATCACCCTGATAAAGCCGCTTGCAGAATGCATAACAACGTTTGATATTATAACAGTAAGCGGGCAAAAGAAAGAAAATCAAATCTACGAAAATCACAAATTTTTTAATAAAACTCTTCTTTTTTTCATAAGAATACATAATTGTTGGAGGAAAAACAGACAAACAAATTGATTCACATTTTGATGGTATGAATTTCCTTAATTGACAATTGTGACATGTGTTTAAATTGTGGTTAGTGCGTATTACCTAGGTATTCATATTGATCTTGTTGTAAGCAAAAATGACGCACAGGTTGCGTGTTTCGGTGGAAACCGAATTTGAAATATGGCGTAAACCGCATAGACATTAGGAAATAGAGTCCACACAATATCTAAACAATATTTTGCATATTTTCCCCACCAACATCTCTTCTCATTTATAGAAGAATCTTATTGGAATTTAAATATTTAGGGCATTTGCGTTAAAATGGCGGCCACTGAAATTCAACAGGGTTATGGTAAGAGGAAGCAACATAAAATGCAGTTGAGTGGTCGTCCTTGGCCACCAAAAAAAAACAATGTTCATTTGGTTTTCTAGTTATATATATATATATATATATATATATATATATATATATATATATGTGTGTGTGTGTGTGTGTGTGTGTGTGTGTGTGTGTGTGTGTGTATATATATACACAGTCAATTCATTTTTAAAAACATCAACCCCTCCTGACATTTGTTGCAATGCAGGTGTGGATTCGCCCGGAAGTCGACTAGAAATATTAGCACCCTACTACACATGTGTTTTTGCTAATAAAAATATATAAACATGAAGTTGAAATTCAACAAAGACTTTCCTGCAAAAAACTGTTTTTAAGGTCTAAGGTTAGCAGGAAATTGTATTGTCTTTCTTATCAAAATACATTTGTTATTGTAATCGTGAATCTAGCTAGATCTGCACAATTAAGGTCCTTTATCTAAGTTTGCATAGGATTCGATTGATAATGGCAGTTCTGGAGATCAGAGTTCAAAGACAAATTCATAATCTTTTGGTCACTATAGTGTTGAATACAAACATTTGTCTTATTAGTTTTTCCAGTTGTTATTGATAAGAATTCGTTCAACAATTTATTGAATACGAAGAAAATATTACAAGGTAAATGTTTAATCTGTCTGTTGTTGTTGTTGTTGTTCTGTTTTGTTGTTTGTACTAATTTGACGAAATTCTCCTTTAAGCTAAAATTCGCTTGTTATCAATTTGTCTAATGGCAAAAGCCATCAATTTATCCTTACTATCACTAAAAAAAAGTTGTTCTAATTTATTATTGATTATTTTTTTATTTTCGATTTGCTTAATTTTAGCGATTGGTCAATTAAATGATAATTACCTATTTTTAATAGTCTAGTTTTGATAAATAGTATTCTTATTGCAAATTGCTTTTCTACAAAATAATAATAATAATAATAATAATAGGAGAAATAGTCAAATGAATAGATAATAAAAACACACTACTAAGGGACATGTGCAGATCCTCATCATTATTATCCTAGTCTAGTCCTCGTCTAGGCTAGACAAAGAGAGTTAAAATCATCCACCGTCTGTTTGTCCTATAATAGACACCTTACCCCGCGAGTCTACAATTCTTCCCCACCACACGAAATAGACAAATTCACCCCCGCTTGTTGCGTGTGCCTATTTGCTGCTATTTGCTATTGCCTCCACCGATGTTTAATGCCAACCCCCTACTACTCCTAGACCTGGTGCGGGGTACTTTTCGATAAAATATTTTTCAGAATTCGTGCGGGCGTTTTGATGAAAAGTCGTGGATTGGGTGTATGTGCGTGAAAAAGTGCGCCGCGCATAGTGCGTATGCATTCTTAAACGTCATCATCAACAACGAGTCGCAGCTTTTAAAACATTACACATTTTAGTTCCGTCAACTGCAACGTCACTGTCTTTAAGACCAAAAAAAAACAAACATTTTTTTGGATTACTAAATTTCCGATTGGAAAATTCAAAGAGAATTTCATTTAAATTTCGAACATAATATTCGGCATGTCAAAATTGTGTCAGTGATAACAATAAAAGACTTTTATTTTTCTCTATTCAGTTTGTGTAAAAGTATTTGAAATTGTGTAAATATCAAAAATGTAAGTGAATTAAAATTTCAACAGTTACTAACAATTTTCTATATCTAAAATTTAATCATTTTCCGCGATAATTTATTATCGTTCAAATATGTATTAGGGGTTCAAGTGGGGGGTAGGAATATATCTAGACCAATCGGATCCTTGTCCGTTTATGGGACGGGGTAGTTACATGTTAAACAGCGAAACTGGCTTTCAGTTTGATGCTAGTGTTCATATGAGGGTTGTGTTTTGCCAGGTTAGTTTTTTTTACATTTTTTTCCGCAAACTATCAAGGGGTGGCAGTTTTTTTCTCTTCATTTCTAACGATTTAACAGTGCGTGATGTTGAAAGCGTTTCCTGTTTGTCTCAACAACTGTCGTTTTGTTGAAAAAATTATTACATCGAAAGCCAATTTATTTACAAAAATTGAAAATCTACATTGAAATATAACAGAAAAAAATTATAAATTTTACTAAATAATAATTGATGGGAATTTTTTTTGTTGTAAAGACTTTATATACTTGACCTAAATTTGAGTAATTAACAATTAAGGACACACGTGGTAATTTTCGTTTATCCAAAAATTTTCTCTCATTTTCATTGTGTTTTGTTGCATAATATGAAGAAAATCAATATTTGAAAAAGATGATTATTATTATTATTTTTATATATAAAAATATGTTCTTTTGCAGCCGCTCGTGAGACACCGTTGTCTCCTGCAAAATGTGCGCGGCTCAACAATACTGTCTACGATGGAACAATCATCGTTCGAATTTATTGACTGTATTCGATGAACTCCTACAAAATGAGGCATTTACTGATGTTACAATAGCTTGTGATAATGGTGGTCCAATAAAGTGTCATCGAATGGTGTTGGCGGCATGTTCACCATATTTCCAACATCTATTTACCGATTTGCCATGTAAGCATCCTGTTGTCGTCTTAAAGGATGTTAAATATGGTGAAATTAAAGCAATACTCGAATATATGTATCGGGGTGAAGTGAATGTTGCTCAAGATCAATTAGCAGCACTATTAAAAGTAGCTGAAGCACTGAAAGTTAAAGGTTTAGTTGAAGAGAATCGTTCAACGGCCACAAGTTTTTCAAGTCGCGAAGATGAGCCAATGGATCAATCGCCGACAGGCATGTTAACAACAAATCAAAATGTACACAGTAGTAGCAGTAATCAATCGCCACCACATTCAACAAATATCCAATATAAAAATCCTTATAGTAGTATTTATACAGGCAAATCGAGTAGTAGCGAACGTAGTGGGTCAAGAATGAATTTACCTTTATGGGCTGTTCCCGGTTTACCGATGCCACCTAATTCTGTTCCTAATCAAAATCATCCCCATACGGCAGCAACAGCTGCCGCTATGTTAAGCAGTTGTTATGAAGTAGCCAGTGATATGTCGCCATTAAGGAGGAAGAAATTATCAAGCCTTTTAATGAACAGAGATACACCAATCTTGAGGACGGTTCTAGGCCAAGGCCAAGCGGATTCCTCGCAACCTGTTAGTTTGGTTTGTCATCCGGACAGTCATCAGCAGCAATCAAACGGACCTGAACAGGATCGAATTGAAAAAGTAAGACAAAATCTCTATATGAAATTTCAATGATTTTAATTGAAATTTTTATTTATAAATTAGCATTTAAAGAATGAACCATCAGAAGATGCTCAATCACCTTATACTGATTTTACTGTAATGAATGATGATGATGAAAAATCAAAACTTGCTGTACCATCATCATCACCTCAATCATATTCAAATGAAATACGTAGCTCCGGCATTGCCACTTATGTACCAACACAAAAACCGGAATGGAAACGTTACAAGCAATATACAAGAAACGATATAATGTCAGCTATTGAAGCAGTTCGGAATGGAATGTCAGCATTACAAGCTGCACGAAAATATGGAGTACCTTCACGAACGCTTTACGATAAAGTTAAAAAATTAGGAATAACTACCAGTCGACCGTTTAAAAGAGGTTCTAATGGTAGTCCGGCATGTTTCCCTTATAATATAAGTGGTACAAGTTCACCATACAGTGGACATTTATCAGAAACTGATGATCCTCCAACAAATAATAATAATAACAATACATCATTATTAGATGCAACATTTCTACAGCATGCCTTTGAAGGTCGAAGTGGTGACGATCGTGAAACATTAGCTGCAATGGCTGTGGCTGCTGCTGCACATGCTGTTGCATCTGGTCATTCAACAAGTCCACCAAGTCATGCTCCAATTAGTCCAAGTCCAAGTCCGACATTAATGAAATATATGAGACAGAATAGTATGACACCATCACCAGCACCAGGTAGTGATCATCAACATAGCGAAACAAATGGTAGTTCAGAACGTGATCGTGACGATGAAGATGATCAAGTTGAAGACTTATCAATTGGTAGAAAACAAGAATCACGTGTTATAATGCCACCAATGAATCAAGTATCAACAATTATCAAAAAAGAAGAATTATTAAAAGATATGATTAAAGAGGAAGGTAGAAGGGAGGTAAGCGTTGATGAAACGGAATAATAATAATAATAACCGGTCATACAACGAACAAAGACTGCTGATATAGTTTTAAAATCCCAGTGTTAAGTTTTCTTATTATATATTTTATGTCTTCAATTATTTTTTTTTGTTTGTTTGTTTGTTTATTTTTTAATCGTTGCATTTTGCGAAATGACTGAGTTCAGTGCAATATGTATTATCTGTGGTTAACCGCCCTCGCCCCCTTTAACCACTATAATCCCCTTTTTATATTAATGAAAATAATAATAATAGACGTACTCATCAAATTTCTTTAGATTTTAAGGATTAGTTGTATAATATCTATAAAGAGTGCCTGTATGTTCAAGCCAAGTGCTAGGCCGGCTCATTTGCTACAAGTTCCTTCATTGGAATGCAACTAATAAGACTGATAAATTTTATTTTCAAGTTCGCTATAATTATTGAAATGAGACTGATTAATAAAAAAAAACAACAAATAGTAAATTAATTGCAAATTGGCGGTCTTTGTGCTTGTAGCCGGCATTTGTAGGACTTCAACAAAAATCTTTTCAAAAAAGATTTAGTTTTTTTTTGGTAGTTTCTTTAATCATGATATATGTATATACACATATATATTTTTAGGCTCTAAGCCAGAATTAATTAGCAGAGGAGTTGATTGTGGTAAAAAAATATTTTCAGAAAATATAAAATAATCAAAACAAAACAACAACTCCTCTTTAATTAGCATTGTTTAAATTTCGTTTTTAATAATGTGATTCTATTGCTTAAATTTCTATAATTATAATGATTTTTTTTTTGTTTTTTTTTTGGTTTTGGGTTTTTAGGCTTGTATCTTACGATAGACGTAGGTATAATGTGTAAGTAGATGGGATTTTTTACAAAGACATCGCTCATTTTCATAATGAATATTATAGAAAAATTGTAATTTTTAAAATTTTAACAAAAAATCAAGTATTGCAAATGATGACAATGTATTTAAGTGTTCGAGTGTTTTTTTTTGTTGTGTAGCACTATTTGAGTCATTTTTGAAGCACCTAAAGATGGTACATTTTTATTCAATAGTAGTTGCACGATGCCATAGGTCTTAAATGTGACCGTTAAATGATGATTGATAATTATTATTTAGTTTATATATAGCCATAGCTGTGATTTTCTTAGACTGAACACAACACTCAAACAATACACGCATCCTGTTGTCTTTGTTTTTATTAAATATTTTTTGTTTTGTTAAATATTAAATATGAATTTAGACTGAGAAGTCTAGTCATACGTGTCACATAATCCTCAATAGATTATTACCAATAACACACATATTACATTATCATCCACTTGTTGCAGCTCAATAACAATAATAAAAACTTTAATAATTATAAATGAAATCTACAACCAAAAGTGCAATTCTTGCTACACGATTTAATTAATATAAATGACGACTACAAGACTGAATTTTTATTAATTTTTTTGTTTGTTTATTTGTTTGTTTTTGTTTATTTTGATAACACAACAACGATACAAAAAAAAGGACCAATTTTTGATCAAAACGATGAAGAAGATAAACACACACACACACACACACACACACACACACACACACACACACACACACACAACACAATGTGCCTTGTTTTTAATCAAACAAAATTACCACATTCCATTAGTTATTATTTTGCCGTTCAATGTTTTCCTGTTGTTGTTTTTTTTTGGTGTGTTTTAATAAAATCAATAAAAGAAGAACACGCATAAACACACGAGAGTTGTGTTTTTTTGTTGGTTTCAATTACACGAAATTTTGATGCAAAAATTACATTTTATTTTTGGCTCATATTTTAATCAAATGTTGTGTTAAAAAAATTTGCCATTTAGTTCATTTTTAATTTAAGACTGATTATTAATTATCATTTGTTAATTGTTATATCCAAAGTATTGATAGAATTGTTACAATTATTTTAGCTATATTTTTTTTTATTTTTGTTTTGTTTAAGTACTGTAATACAGATCTCGAATGTTCTGATGCTATGATGCTTTATTCAACTACCTCAAAATATATTATTATTATTAAATAAATAAATTATAGAATAATTATCATTGATAATAATAATAATAATAATAATAATGATAAGAATAATTATTTTAAAAAGGAATTATTTACATAATATTTCTGCAAGTTGTATATATTTATATATCAGATTTTATATATTTACATATTATATTCTTATTACATCAATACAAGTTGTGTGCTCATATTTTACTTTTTTATATTTATAGAAAAACGAATGTACTGTTAATATTACCTTACATCCTTTATAATTTAATAATACAATATTATTTTATGTAATGTTATTGTTAGAAATAGTTCTATATTGCACTGCACCTATGTAATGCATTAATATATAAGTGAATAAATCATGTATATGAAACTTATTTAATTCATCTCGACTTATTACAATATTTACTTATTATTATTATTATACGTTATCCAAAAATGTTCAAGTTAATAATAAACGTAATATTTTAAAAGCTTTAACATAACGTTGCAATGAATTATTTCCGGATAAGTTATTTTTAAAACCGCCAATATGCTTCTTAAATAAATGAGAGTAGAATAGAAGGAGAATATAACACAAACACACACACAGATTTTCAAAATATACCAACATCAAATATTCATACAAATGAGAAACGTACAAAAAGAGAATTATTGATAAACTCAAATAATTGCTGTATATAAAAAATCAATAAACGATTGTCTACGTTCATAATCCAATGATTATTTAAAGCGACATTCGAAATTCTCCCCTTTTTCTATCAAATAAATAAATAAATAAATAACATACATATACATACAGATAGAATTAATAATGGTGTGTGACATCAATTTCTGTTATATTTATCTAAATAATTCCATGTTCGATCTATTTATCTATAATTTGCAAGCTTTTCAGATTTTGTTTTTGTTGTTCGTATTGGGTAACTCTATGTAATCTCATAATCAGTAAACACCACTTATCCAAAATAATCGGCTTTATCGGGAAACCATAGATGCGTCTGCTTTTTGGATGACAAGTTTTAATAAATTCAATATTTGGGTCTTGCAACATTCGGGGATATTCCGTACAAAATACCGACAAAAATCTACTTTATTCACACCTGATTGTTAAATTTACCTCAACAACACACCTGTTTTCCATTGCGAATATTCAATTTCTATCTGGCAATCATAGAGACATTAAGACAGTCCAAATGGTAATCTTGCCCAATATGCCACCCACTTACGGTAAATTTGGGTAGTGGTAAATTATTTTAATTCCACATAAGCGTTAACGTTACCTTAAATTAACGGCATGCACGCGCGCTAACTTTGGACGTTGACGTAATAATTGTAGTGAAGTAGCTCGAATTCTGCCCATAATAATTAGAAGCGATGGTTGTTACGTTAATAATTGAACAAAGTTTGTGACATTTTAAGTATTTATGATAAGATTTATATAACATTCTAATCATTGTGATATTATTGCTCGATCAGTGGGGTAGCGTGTACGTTGCGGAAATTAATGGTTAATAATAGAGGAAAATAAAAATACAACAACAAAAAACTTACAATTCGGTTATTGTAGCCTTTTTTAATCTTGTCTTTAACTCGTGATAATTACACAAAATTTCACAAATTTGTTTTGAAATTTATGATCTACAAAGACGCAAAACTGAGAAGCCATCACTGTTTTACGTTTACTGACATCTTGCGTGCAATAGAAACACTCAAATACAAAAAATTCCGTTTTTACAGATTTCTGTTTTATGATGGAACATTTTATAATTTGAATCGATTCAATTGCATTAAATAATGATCGCTTTAGACTTTTCTAATTGAATAATTAAACTTTTAAAATTATATGTCATTATAAGAATTATCTTCGATTGTAATTAGTTACAAATAATTTGTTAAGATGACGCTATTACTATAAATGACGTCACACATCATCCGATTTTGAAGTGACATTTGATTCGTTGGAGCCAGTGTGGTGATCATTTTCAGTTTGATATTTTTCGCATTGTGGAAAATTTGTGAAAATCTCCTAAAGAAAATTTATTAAAATGGATACAACAAGTCCCCAATTTACTGGGGACTTTAATATAAGTGAACTCAGTGAAATTGATGGTATGTCATTTATTTATTTGCGATAAACAAACAGAAATTAATTATAATTTTATTTTTTTGTTTGTTTTTTTTTTAGATATTTTATCAAATTGTGAAAGTGAATTGATGAAAACTAGTGAATTGTTTCCCGATGATGCATTATTATCACAATTAGATAATCCATTACAAATCGACGATTTAAATTTGGATTTAATTAATAATACGTTTTTGGATCCACAAACGCTATCACCAATAAAACAAAATCAGATAGATAATATGGATATTGATGGGATTGGACCAAGTTTCCAACAAACATCAATACCAAAACAACAATTCAATAACAATACAGTTTTTGGGAATTTACCAACAGTTACATTACCACAACAACAACAACAAATAAAAACCGAATTACCACAACAAGTCCCAAATCCAACAACAGTGATTATATCACAATCACAACCTATAGTTTACTCTAATATACCATTAACAAATAATCAACATATAATTCTACAACCAACAACAAAGAAAACTGTTGATAATTTAAAAAAATCACAACTAGTCACCGTACAAAATCTACCACAATTATCAAATGATAAAATACAGAATTTGTTATTGCAAGCGAAAATTGTTGAAACAAAACAAGTTAATACACCTACAGTGATGTATACAACAACAGCAACAACACATCAACCATCAATACACACCTTAGTTAATACAAATGGACAAATATTAGGGACAGGAATACCGTTAGTTATAGATACTGAAAATAAAGTACCAATAAATCGTATACAAAGTAATGGCAAAGAAACGAAAGGTAAAGAAGTGAAAAGGAGTGCACATAATGCAATTGAACGTAAATATCGTACAAGCATTAACGATAAAATTGTTGAATTAAAGAACATGATTGTTGGAATTGATGCAAAAGTATTTAGAATCTTTCCAAAATAATCTCATTTTATAGCGGATTTTTGTTGTTTTTAGTTGAATAAATCGGGAATTTTGAAGAAAACAATCGAATATATACGATTCTTACAAAATTCTAATGCACGTTTAAAACAGGAGAATATGGCATTGAAGATGGCAGCCAAACAAAATACGTTGAAAGATTTGCTAACAACAGGCGCTAGAATTGAGTATGCACCAGATGATACACCGCCACATTCTGATGTTTCTATGTCACCAGAACATTCACTACCATCAAGTCCTGAATATGCTGCATCGCTGAAAGAGGAAAGCGATGAAGAAACTTTAGGTATCACACGTGGTATGGTCGATCATACACGTCTTACATTATGTATGTTTATGTTGGTTATAATTTCTGTCAATCCATTCGGTTTTGTTTTTAATAAATTTTATGGTGATGATAATATTGGTACATCTGGACCACAACGTACAATTCTTGGGAGTAAATATAGCGCAATTTAATGATGATTTATTGAAAAATTTAAATTTTACATTGTTTTAGTTGATTTTGATTCGAATTCTTGGTCATTTGGTTCATCAATAATGTTATGGTTTATTAACATATTTATATTGGGTTTTTGTTTAATTAAAATGTTTGTATATGGTGATCCAATTATACCAACTAGTTCAAAAGAGGCACAGAAATTTTGGCGACATCGTCGACAAGCTGATTTATATTTAAAAAACGGTGATAAATCTGAGGCAAAACAAGAATTACGTCGATGTTTACATACATTTGGTATAACATTACCAACAAGTCGTTTTGAATTATTTTTATCATTCTGTTGGCAATTATTCAGACAAATTATGCATCGTTTATGGATAGGACGATGGTTATCCCGGCATGTTGGTGGATTTTTTGTTGATGGGTAACTTGAATTTTCTATCAATTATAATTAATGTGATCATCATTTTGTTTTGTGTAGTATCACACGATTTGAGGCATTAACATCATGCCGTGAATTGGCTATGGTTTATCATGATCTACATCGATTACAATTAGTTGATGGTACAGATGATATTGGTCATTTATTTGGTTTAACAACAGCATTAGGTGCTTTAAATTTAGCAGAAGCAGCCAAACCTAAAATGAAATCTGTACAAATGATTGATATTTATATAGCATTATCATTAAGAATTAAATCATCATGTTGGCAAATTGTCCAAGGTATACAACGTTATTATTTAGGTTTAGCTAAATTAGCATCGTCAAATTCATGTGATCCAATACCGCCAAGATTGCGTTGGTTATTAAATTTGCACGGTTATAAATTTTTCGTTTCGCAAAAATTCCTTTACGATATTGAACGTACACGTATACCGTATAGTTGTATTGGTAATGTTTCTGATCCATTATCATTTGCATTGAAGGTAAAATTTATTCAATTTCTGTTGTGAAAAATTGAATTTTATTTATTTTTCTTTCAATATAGTCGTACAGAGAGTATCTATTGGAGACAGCATTACAAACATTAACAGCACCTGGTAATAAGAATGACATGTATGAGGATAAGAAAACTGATATCAATGATGTATTGAAATATGTTGAATTGTTATCTGACAATAATACAGCGGACGTTCAAACTATTTTCAACTCAAATGAATTATATAGTAAGTCTTATAATTTTCTTCTATCTATATTCATTGTCAAATCAATTATTTTATATGAAATTAAGGTTGTCGTGATGAAGTAACCAGTTGGTGGACGTCAATTATAGCAGTTGGTGCTTATTGGTTATTAGGTGATATGTGTGGCATTGAAGAGCTTTATAAGAACATTGAAGAAATTCCTGATATTCTAGTATCATTAGATGATCCATTATTAAAAGCTGTTCTAGCAGCATTTAAAGCCCGTCAAAATTACTTATTGAATCAAAAGATTTCTTATAAGAAAATATTAAAACAATGTGACCTTGCTAGCCAATTATTAACAGATAGTTTAACATATTCCAGTTGTAAAAGGCCAGATAATTTAATTTTGGTAAGTTGGTTTCTAATTGATATTTTGTTAATTTTTCAAATAAATTACAAACTGGTCTGCATTGCGGTTGCATTGCATGTGATTTTAAATTAGTGCAGTGTTCCTACAGTGCAGCCTAGAATGCAATACAATCCACACTGTTTGTTAATATCAAATACAAACAAAAAAAAATGCATCTATTAATTAATTACATTTCCAGTTATCGCAATTATTAATTTGCGATTGGATCCTTGAGACGCGCACATCAATTTGGGAAGATTTAACTGAAGAGATACCCACATCGATTCCTGTTGCAACTTCAATATTATCAGCTTTCCAAAAAGATTTATCATCATTGAGAAATATAGCCCAATATATTCCAGTTAATATAATTTTTCTCCTTTAGTTTCTTTCATAGATTTAATTTAATTTATTAAATAATAAAATTCCAGTTCGCCTTGCCGCGCCTGTTCTTATATGAAGCTACATCAAGATTGATGGCAGGTGCAAGTCCAGGACGTACACAACAATTATTCGATCGCAGTTTACGGCAACGTAATCCTAGATCATCGATAATTTGTGGTAAAATGATAAAAATCAACAAGACATTGGCGGGGAACGTCAACATGCTACAGCTTTATATATGGCATGTAAACATTTACCAAGTCAATTGATGTCATCACCAAGTGAACGAGCTGGAATGTTAATGGAAGCTGCAAAGACAATGGAACGAATTGGTGATAAGAAACGATTACAGGATTGTTATGAATTATTGAAGACATTAGGAGCTAATTCCGCTACAAATTAGAGATTTAATTTATTTTTTATAGGATTAACATATAGTGAGATGATTTTATTTATGCAATTTCTTAAAATAAAAACATTTGAGTTATTAATAATATCAAGGATAAAAACAATTCATAAACTGTATCCTACTTGGTCCTTATAACTTTCACTATAAACCAGGAGCAGGAGTAAAGCAATCATCCGCTTAACCTACTGTTATTCTGAGTGTGTCCATCACATTAGTTGTTGCCCAATTTTTGAACGCAGTCTTGTTTAGGGACTATTCATGTTTAAGTGTTGTCTACCCTGCATTTTCGGAGTGCTTGGTAAATAGAGCGATGTCATTTTGACAAGTGACGTAACAACGTTGTTTATATTTTTTCAACGGCCTTTCTAGATTGTAATTAATCAATCGTACCATTGAATTTAAAGCAATACAACTGATCAATCAATTAATAGAATTTGTTTCCGGCTAACAAACGAATTATGGACCAATTAGCCCAAGATTTGACTGTGGCATTGGAAGAGTCCGAAAGTTGTGGTGCCATCACATTTTCAATGGACCATAATCTAGGGAAATGGCAAATGAGACGACGTACCCGTTCAACTGGCAATTTACGTATGTTCTCAACAAATCAATTCGTACAATATTATAGCCACAGAAATTATCATTGTTGTAGATTTATATGGTAATCATTCTGGTGATAATCATTCTGATGATAGTTCAAGTACAAATTCGGAAATGCGTAATGATAACGATCGTCATAATAAACAAACCAGTTTTCATCAATCCGATTCAGATGAATTATCATTAGCGGCAGCTGTTGCTAGAGCTATGCGAAATAAAAGCCTGAAAATGAAGAATTCATTGTATGTTTGTCCGGATAGATTTTGTCGTTTAAGTATGCTTATTGTAGAAGAATTTCGACAACAATAAAATATTTAATTTGCTATATTCTAGGAGTGAATAATTATTTGGAGAGTGATTCGGTTAATGAGAATTCACCTGCTAGACCAAGTTTGAGACGTAAACGAAAATTAAAACGAATAAGTATAGACGGAACACCAATTCCATCATCAGGCAAACGTAAACGGTCACATCGTCTTGATATTATAGACAATCGTCATCGTATTAAACCATTACATCAAAGTCTTGTTGACCGAATTGAAAAATTCTGCCAGAGTTCATCCAGTATTGAAGAAGTATTAAAAATTTGTTCGATAATTCATCAAAAAAATCATCATAAATTGGTTTTCTTTCTAGAATAATTTGATGGACACCCAAAGTGTTGAGGATTGTGAATTTGCCAGTGAAAGTAGTATTAGTTGGAGTGGTGGTGAGGGTCATGATGGTGATGATGAATTAACTGATTGGGGTCCACCAATCAATGATACAACAATTATCGAATCAACATATACAAATGATACAGATCCACGAGAAATTCGTGCAGGCCGTAGACGTTTAGGTGATGGCCGTCCAGGTTTCAGTATCAGTACTGGTGCTAATGAAAGAGTTGCGAAATTCCTACAAGATACAACAAAATCAGAATTGAGACTTTTAGGTGCGGAACATGAAAAAATGGGTCAATTGGCACGATTATATTCATTAGATTTATTATTTGATGGACCCACATCTTCAATGTTGAGAAAAACAAATAAAACACCATGTATGCAACCAACACAGAAACATCCTGGTGGTTTGATATCGGCACATAAGCGTATCAAAACACAGCGGCATTTAATTTAGAACAAAGAAAGTTGTTTCGAAATTTGTTGATAATGAAAATTATGATGTCAATTCATAATTGTTTAAATATCATTTAAATTATTTACATTTTACAATAATTCGACTAGAGAAATAGTTGTTAGTTTTCAATTCTGTTGAGTTATCATGGAACCATTACATAATTGTATTGTTTTATTTATTTCTCATCTCCACAGGTTTTTCGGTGAAATTAGCGGTTTAAACTAGATAGTACAAAATATATCTTTAAGTATTTGTACAGTATTGATTTTCATCTCAATTGAGGAACTATTTTTGGGTAATAATTGTACAATAATTTAGGTAATTATCGAGTAAAACCGGATAAAAAGCCATTGCAGTATTTGTTCCAATTGTCCTTACACCGTCTTAACAATAGTGCATTAATCTAAACGTAACTAGCTATATGACGTGATGACAGATTGAAAAAACGATTTTAAGGGATCGTAAAAAAATGTTTTGAATTATTGGGGCGGCGTCGCGGTGCTGCGTCGTGTACAATGATGCTGGCGGCGCACATTTACGTCATCATTAACGTACTTGGTACCGAACAAAATCGTTCACTACTTGAACAGCTGACAACAGTTCCATTTAAAACCCGATTTGAGGCGTTGCTTTCGGCGTAGTCGCCGTCGCTGTTGTCTCGTCGTCGTACAAATATTAAAATGACAATACAACGAAATTAGCAATAAATTGAATGTGTATATGTGACTGCAATACAGTCATTAAACATTCAAATAAGATTTTGTGTTGACTTTCATTCATTTTTTGTTGTTTCCACAATAATTTTATGTGTATAATTTTTGGAAAATTTAAAGAGACGCCTGCAAGAGAACCCGACGACGACGACAACAACAACAGCATGTCATCCTCAACAACATCAACATCAGCAACAACATCATCATCGAAAAATGCCGTCAGGGTTGGATTTTATGATATTGAAAGAACAATTGGTAAAGGAAATTTTGCTGTAGTTAAATTAGCCAAACATCGTATCACTAAAACAGAGGTGAGTTTTCGATATAAATGCGTCCAAAAACGAGACATCATTCAAATAACAACAACAAAAATTCTACGATTAATTATAAACCACAGTTGCTAAGCACATTTTATTATCAATTAGAGTTTAAATGTTTTTTTTTTAAATTTGTGGGAAAACATTTATAATTTGCATAGAGCGAGGAACACGTGCCTCATCTTAACGAACCGTCCCCTACAAAGCTGAAATCCATCCTGGAACCAAGAGATCTCAGCAACAGATTTGTGTGCTTTTTATGACTGTTAAATATATTTTTTTACGTTCAACAGTGAATAGGACGAGCGACTTTTTTTAGACACAACGAGATACGACATGCGGATTTATGATATTAACGTCAACACACTATTTTCAAAATTTTATTTAAATAAAAATAAGGAAAGCAACTAAATCGATCAGATCAAATTTAATTATTATGCAAAATACATTTGATTCTCTAGGGACAAACAAAATTTCAAATTTAAATTAAGGAAATAAAAACCGGGCAAATTAACGATAATTACAGTTGATCAGTCGCGATGCTTTCTAATAATTAAGCCCAACAACCTTCCGCACTTCGTATTAACGTCATAATAATCTTAATCATCAATTGACGTACATTTTGTCCAATGTAATGAAATAAAAATTGATCGTTTGCGGCGGTTTTTAGTTGAATCAAATCTGGAATTCCACCTAATTCTAGCGGACTATCTGTTGTTGTTGTTGTTGTTGTTTTGTCTCTTTCAAATAATATAATGATTATCGTACATCCGCCTAAATTCGAACGTATTCAATCTATTTAGTGAAATCTTAACGACCTTATATAGTTGATTGACGTCATGTTTGACGCAAGTTCACCATGGATCATAAATGCCCCAGGTCATTATTTCTCTGGTTAAATAGATAATTAACCTGTTACAATAATAATTTCTATGCAATCAAAATAATAACAATAGGAGGACTTTGGTGGATATTCGTTAATTGTGGTATTGTCAATTTGTTCCGTTACAAGCGTTACATAATACAATGTGAGTGTGTTTTTTAGTCCTTCTACCTTCGAATAAATGCAATAAACAATGCATTTCAATCAATTGTTTTCTATCAAATATTGACGTAAATTCGTTCGATAATTATTGAATTAATCAAGCGAAATAATATAGTTGTGAGGTCTCCAACAATTATCATTGTTACAGGTGGCTATAAAGATAATAGATAAATCACAATTGGATGCTGGTAATTTACAGAAAGTCTACAGAGAAGTGGATATAATGAAACGTCTAGATCATCCGCATATAATCAAACTTTATCAGGTAAAAAAACAAAATTAATCTTTAATATATTCGCGAAATTTTCGTGTTCGAAGTTCGTTAACACTACCTTCAACTTGGCTGGCCCTGACGCCAGTACCGGGGATGACGTCACGGCGTCGTCGCTTGGCAACTGCATTCGCCGTCGTCGTCGTCGTCGTCGCCGGTGCATGATTATTCTATATGAAATACTATACAATACTACGATTTCCTATTTTAAAAAACAATAATCCCATTTATACTAACTAACAAAGAAAACTAAATGAAAATTCCATGTATAGAAATATGAATTTCGTATTATTTTCAGGTAATGGAAACAAAGAATATGATCTATTTAGTATCGGAATATGCTAGTCAAGGAGAGATATTTGGTGAGTTTTTGTTTTTGTTTTGGTTTCATTGTTATGGCGTATCTTGTGTTAACATTAGCCAGACCTTGACGCTCTGACGTCATTGCTACAGCGTCGTTTTTCAGGCAAGGATCTAACAGACACCAACATCAATATATGCCACAACAAAGAATACATCTTCGGCCATAATCTAATAATTAATTAATCAATAATTGTTACAGATTATATTGCAAAATACGGTAGAATGACTGAGGATCAGGCTAGGGTCAAATTTTGGCAAATCCTATCGGCTGTTGAATATTGTCATACACGTAATATAGTACATAGAGATTTAAAGGTAAAAAAAAAACATCTACAATTGTTCGATTTTTCTATTCAAAACACGGCATTTCCATATTTTTTCATATCTATACAAGTTTTAACATTTGCCAATTGTTACAAGAGAAAAACTTTCCAACTGAAACATTACAATTGAGAACAAAAAAAACAAAGACAAAGCTAGAAAGAAGGGAAAAGTTCAGAGTATACTTGAAATAAGTATATAGAAAGACGCCATGACGCTAATCCACTTTTCAAATAGATCTAATATCGAAATGACGTACTTAGTTGACGTCAAATCGTACACAATAGCGTTTATATGTTGAAGATCAAATTAAATATTGATAGATAATGGTAGTATTTTTGTAATATTAGGTGTTACAGTAATCAAAATAACAATGTTCTAGCGCTTTCAACAATTCAATTCGAATTATTTCCTATTAAATAAGATCCGTAACTATTTATTCTGGTTGTTGTAATAATTGTTGTCAATATTTAGAAAATTAGATAGTGATTGTTTTACCAATCTTAGAGGTCAAATTTATTTAATAATTCAAATTTAACGATTTAAAAATCTAGAAAAAAAGCAGGACTGGTCCCATTGGTGAGGCAACCGCGTAAAGCGCTGAATTCGAACAGGCGCTAAAATAAGATATGAGATAACAAAATCTTAAGAAATAGCCTAAAAACTTGGAAATAATATCTTATGCATTCATTTAAGATTCTGGCCACATTGTTGTTGATAATCTCTGACAGTTTTTTTAAAAGGCGACCTTTTTCAGACTTGCCTCAGGCGCCACAATCAATGAGCCCGATCCTGATGGATTTCCATAATATCGAATCATACAAGTGTTGCATCTTGTTACATTTTCGGCCAGTAGAAAAAAAACCAACTGAGAAATACTGAATGTTAAATTATAATTTGATGAAATCGTTTAAGAAATCACTTTGTAATAAAACAAATTTTTTATTGATATCAAATAGATGAAAATGGACACAATTGCTCCGTTGCAAGCCCCCACTGCGTAAGCCAATGAATTCGGTAATATTTAAAAATTCGCTGATTTCGCGATTCGTTGATTTTATTCATTTAAATTTTATAGAAGAATAGAGTTTTGTGATCGAATGGCTTGCGAGCAGCTCACTTCAACTCTTTTTTTCGGTCGCCTTCACAGGAAGTTGGCAATTTGCACATTTGTATAGTTTTTTTCTTCTTGTTTATCTGTTTCGAAGTAGTTTATCTGAGCAAGACCAGTGTATTTTGTCTGTTGTTTCTATTCAGTTGCTCAAAAACGAATCGTCAGATGTTCGTAGTGTGCTCGTCAACAAAAATTTGATTGCAAACGTTCGACGAGCATTATAGGCTCGGCTCACTAGAATTGATTGACAGTTAATGCACAGCCAACTCTTCATAAACGATTGCGAATAGAATCAAATTTCTATTTAAAATCACTAAATGAATTTCAATTTTGAACAATTATCTCGTGTAAGCGATAGTATAGTGAACCACATTTGACTTGACCACTAGACTAGAGTGTAATAAAAAAAGCCAGATAAACTATCTAATAATCAATATCTGTTGTAATTTACACTATAGTTTGATATGAACTGATTTAGATCATGTTAAATTTTGATAACTACACACACCGCATTCTTTCTAAAATAAATAAACAATTCAAATATATTAAAAACAACACAAATAGAAACTATAAGCAAAACTTTTCAATAAGTAAACAGATGTCTATAAAACCAAGGGTTTAAATAGTTGCCAATCGATTATTATTGTCATTATAGTGTTAGAGACAAGACTATGGCCGTCCTTAGCCAGTGCGGGACCCGGACCAAAATGATTTTTGGAGCCCTATCAATTTTCATAATCTAGAATCGTTAATTTTGATGTATTAAGGCATACGATTGTTATGATGGATTCACCGCCCCGACTCGCTCCGGTCTAAGGGCGGCCATGTGAACAAGACTATTGTTTTTGTAGCCGTTGTTATATTTTTCAAACAAAAAAGTCAATTACCAAAGAGTACTTCTCTCCTTTTACAACTGTACAACGATAGAGCGCACATTCCGACAATTACTGTTCAGTTGAAGAGAATCTACTTTAAATTAAACAATAGATGTAAGATGAGAAATGCCATCGTGCTAATTTAATCCTTAAATACTGAGAAAAATTAATTAATTAATGGTAAATGTCAAAACTTCGTAGTTGAATTAAATCATTCGCAATTAACGGCAAAATCAAATTATTTATTTCTCGCTCTAAAAGAAGTTAAATTCTAATCAAGTAATAATTATTCACGGTTTCAATTTGAGATTGTATTATCATTCAACTTATGTTTAAAACAATTTTACACTGATAAGAATTTGACGTTAATAGGTACCTTGAATATTATTGCAATAAGTGATAATTTACCAATCGACGTCATTTGTTGTTTAATTGTTTCTTAAAAAAAATATAATAATAACAACGTAGTTTCCAGGTAATTTACGTATTTTTGATAAAATTCATTTTGTTTATTATTTCAGGCTGAGAATTTATTGTTAGATTCCAATAATAATATAAAAATAGCTGATTTTGGTTTTTCAAATTATTATACACCTGGTGGACTATTATCGACATGGTGTGGCTCACCACCGTATGCAGCTCCTGAGGTATTCGAAGGCAAAAAATATACAGGACCAGAAATTGATATATGGGTAAGTAAACAAATTATCCACCAAAAAAATCGATGAAACATATTAAAATTCAACAATTTATAGAGTTTGGGTGTAGTTCTATATGTTCTTGTATGTGGAGCTTTACCATTTGATGGATGTTCGTTACAAGCTCTACGTGATCGTGTATTGTCTGGCCGCTTTAGAATCCCATACTTTATGAGTTCTGGTAAGTTATATTTTGAACTTGTCTTTAAGGTATAGTGGAAGCCCGTTTAATCGATCAAGCGGGGGTAAAAGAACAGATCAGTTTAATCCGAAAGTCGGCCAATCGTAGGCCGACTAAGCCCTTGTTTGTCGGTCAAGTCGCAGTAGACGGAGTGTATTTTATAGTATTAGAATCGAAATCGATCGACTATAATTGGCATGTTATTTGAATTTCCTTTATATCAAAGATAAAGACAGTGGGGGATTATCAGGAATTTACGTCAACGGTGTTGAATATTACGTTAATAACAAGATTTCAGTTATTATGATATGGACATTTTGTTGTCTGCTATTTATTTACGTATAGGAATTGTTTTAATAACCTTCATTTATATGAGATAAAAATTGAATGAATTTAGAATAGATTTGGATGAAATTAATAATTCTATTAATATCCACAGATTTTTCCATATATTTGACAAAAATCCATTTTATTAATAAACGCTCCAGGTTATTTTCGTTGGTATTTTATTTATATTAAAAATACATGTGGAGTTTTATAAATTTAATCCGTCTTTTTCCGGTCGATTCAAAGCAAATTTTTTCAATTTAATTATGAATACAACAACAGCAACAGCAGTAGTAGAGATTTCCCGTTGGATGTATCCAAATCTAAACTCCCCCCTAGTTTACTCATCTTCACTAATGCATGTTCCTGATTGTGACGCACAAAATGACGTCAATGTTGAACCCTAACGGTGTGTGTGGGGGTGGTAAATAGTGGTGGTGGCGTAATGGCCCTATAACTGTCTTTCAAAGGTCACAACTACGTTGGATTATTACAAGTCGATAATAATATTCACTTTATGATTATTGATTTTTTGTGTTTGATGGATTTCGTTTTTTTCTCTTTCAGATTGTGAATCTCTAATACGTAAAATGTTGGTCTTAGAACCAAATAAACGTTATAGTATAAATCAAATAAGGAAGCACAGATGGATGCAAACATCTATACCACCAATATTACCATTAACATTACCCACATCAACTACACAACCAAATGAACAAATTTTAAGATTAATGCAAAGTTTAGGTATAGACAGTTCAAAGACACGAGAGGTAATTAATTAATTGTTGATTAAAAACAAATATTGAAAATAAATATTCTCTTTTAGTCTATACGTTCGGGAAGTTATGATCATCATGCTGCAATTTATTTCTTATTATTAGACAAATTACGTAATCAGCTTGTCGGTGGTGAGAATCAAACAGGTGTACGTGAAGTACAAAGACGTAGACCATCAAATATAGCTGAACAAGCAATGCGAAAACTCGGCCGTGCTAGTACTAGTGAAGATTGTAGAAGGTTACTTCAACATTCAACAACCGCACCAACAGCTAGTAATAGTAAAATAAATACAGGTACGCGCCAATGCGATTCACCTCCAATACATGGAATAGATGCAGCTAAATTATTAGCTGCCACAAATAGTGAAGATGCATTGAAAATACTGAATCAAGCAACAACAACCACTTTTAGTATGTCAACTGAAGCAACCAGACTTATGTCAACGTTACAAATGTCCGCCATACCGACAGTGTCGACAGAGACATCAGCTTTTAAAGATTACCATTTACACATTTATCCATATGGACATCAAACAAACCAACAAGCTTTTGAAATGGCCGATAATAAAGGCTCCTTAAGCCGATTTAGTTGCGGGTAAGTGTATTACTGTTTATCTGTTTTCTGTTGGTTCTTATAGAGAATTGTTTTCTAGTAATGCTTACAAAAGTGGTGAGATACAAACACAGTATTCTAGTTCGACTGATGAAGGTGTAGAGACCGATTTAGAAGATCATACACCTAGATTAAGTTATGCATCATCAAGTTCCTCAAGTGGTGTTGTTGCCAATTTCAACACATCGAAAAGTCTTAGTCAAAATTTGAGTTGTGATAGTAATTTTGAAAGTTTGGAATATCCATTAGGTGAATCTAGCGAATTAGCTAGTAGTTTACCAAGTTGCACAACAACAGAACGTAAAACAGAATCAATATTGAGTTCTAGTGCAATTTCAACACACACTAGTTATACATTAACATCACGACCAATTTTACATAAACATAACAATTTAGTACATATGTCAAGCTTTAAAACCACTAGGGCTTTAACACGATCACCGGTAGATTTCCGGGAAGGCCGGCGAGCTAGTGATGGTCTAGTTGCCCAACAAGTTATCGATACAAATCCCGGTGTTGTGGCATTCAATTCGCAGAAATTAAATGAAAATTGTAAAGCTAAAGGTGTATTAGAATTGCATTTGGTACAAAGAGAAGCGCAACGTCTACAATCACAATATCAAGCTCGCGAACCACCTGAAGAGGTTTCACAACGCCAAAAACAACATACACAATACCTTCAACCGCGTGGCAATAAACGTGTCAGCTTGCCAGATAATTTCAGTTATACAAACACAACAGTTGAGCCACCATTACAATTACAAACTGCCATGCAACATCGTTTGTTGCAACAAAAACGACAAATTTTACAAAAACAATGCGCCCTCACACATCAATCACCAAATAATAGTGTGGATAGTGGAGGACATTCATTATCAAGACGACAAATGTTAAGACAAGCTAGTTATAAAATAGCACAACAACAACAAGTGTTGCCACCACTGCCATTAAGTGAAACTGAAAGTAAGGATTTGATGGCATTTCAAGCATTAGTCGAGAGTTCTGGTGAAGCTTGGTCAACACTACCCGGTTCTATGCAGAATTCTTGTCAAATTACCGATTTTCAAACACCATTACCATCACAAACCACTGGTGTTCCTACATGGCCACCACCACCACCACCAACCAGTTGGAATCAGGTATCACAGCATTTGTGAATGCACTTTTGTTAAATGCTTAATAGACCTAAGCAGACGTGTTGTTTTTTTTTGTTTTGTTTAAAATTAGCACTTTGATGACTTGATTTTGTTTTGTTTTTAATTTGATAACGAAGTATTAAAATACTAGTCTTTTAGATGCTTTTGAGCCAATAGATTTTAGCGGATTTGATTGTTCTATAAACAGATGGTCCAATAATAAACTTGGTATTGGCAATTAATAGTTTTATCTTTTATCATTGGACCAGCTCTGTAATATAAACAATTATTTTGTTTTTCCATCCTATTTTTTTTTGTTCTTTTAGTACAAATTTATATTGTTTAATTTAAGCGACAATTATTTATATTATCTCTTTAGACAAGTGATTTATGTGCAGCTAATAAATACAGTTAACAATCAATCTTGATGTGTGTTTTTCTCTTGATTCTTGTACAATTTTTATAACACTAGTGTGCATGTTGTGTGATGTTTATTTTAGTTAACGTTAAAATAACGGTAACACTATTGTTAATATACAGGGACCGTCATACCCTGCTAATCCGTGGCCACCATTATTACCTCTCAGCGAGAGTCCAATACTTGAGCTCACTGAACAGATGGAATCGATGTGAAGACGTTTTTTAAATTTACTCAATTTTCTGTTAGCATTCAATAATAATAAAATTCAATTTGAATGTTTTTTTTTGTTTTTAATGTAAATTGCCAAAATCACGAACGCAATCAGATTCAAATTGGATGTTATTGTACTGTTTTGTTTGTTTAAAGTCTCGTTTTTGTAGACTTATTGTTAGAAACTCGTTAAAGCTCAGGTAACGAAGCGCAAGTTATTTCGTTACACTGGATATAATTCTAGTCAATTTTTAATAATAGGGAAACAAAAAAAAACAACCATTCCAAATAATCAATCGGTGAATGATATGTAGTGTTGTAAAATTTGTTGTGTAACGTTAGTTAAAATCTTAGGGGTGGTGTAGATTGTTTTATTTTGTAAATTAGATGATTGATTAATAAACAATTAATCAAAACAGAATCAGACTGTAATAATAAGATAATAATTAACAATTATGTCACTTGTTGGCTGTAGACAATGGACTTGAATCGGAATTTAAGTAAACGAGAAAGCTCACAATTGTGTTATTAGGAAGTTTATCTGATCATCCTGTTACTAATTAAAACAAAAACAAAACAACAAAATGATAACAACCAAGAGACATATCAATATTCTCGGAATAATATCAATGACAGGATGGTCAGATTGACGTTAGTTTACAATATTATTAAAAAAACATGTTTAGCTTCAAACAAAACCGTATTTAGTAGTAGAAAGCAGCAGCAATAATAATAATAATACATTTATATATTTGTAAACGTGCCTGGTTTTGGTTTAAATGTGGCTTTTGTTATTTGTTTATATTAAACACAATAATATTTGTATTTTTATTTCAATTCTATGATTACCTAAATAAGGGGCAAACAATCAACAAAAATATAAAGGTAATTTCAAAATATATTACAGTGCATTATTGAATTGTAACAAAAATTGATAAAAGTATGTCCTAATAATAATAATAGCTACCCAAAAATCTACGATACAAGCTTAATCTTTATATAAAGTCCGATTGATATTTGACATAAATAGATAAAGGAAGTCATAAGGCACTAGCCGGACGGTTACTAATTCATTCCTATAATACTGGTCGTTGTTCTCGTTTTTTTTTGGAATCAACACAATAAATACGTCAAAACTATATAAAACATGAGATTTCGTTGAAGAGAGAGCATTATTTTAAATATTTGGTTTAAATAATTATAATAAGAGTCATAATAATAATAATAAGCTCTGATCGGACTTATTGTAATAAATATCAACATATAAACATAACCATATTTAAGTACATATAAACTTAATAATTAGGATGTTTAACACCTCTCATTAAAGGCACTAATAAAGCGGGTGGTCCAGCTTGTCGTAGAAACGGGTGTGCTAATAATTCTTGTGCTGTTGCCCTTTGTGTTGGATCTCTAACTAACATTCTATCTAAAAACGATTGTAATCTTGGTGAGACTTTATGGCTATTTTTCAATTTTGGTGGTGGCATTTCACGTATTCTACGCATCGCTTGTAATGGTGGTTCATTAAAGAATGGTGGTTCACCATCAACCATTTCAATTACCATTATACCTAATGACCAGATATCAACTTCTGGTCCATATGGTAATCGACTGATCACTTCTGGTGACATCCAATATGGTGTACCAACCAATGATTTACGTTTTGGTAATTCCTGAGATACTTGAGCACAAAAACCAAAATCGGATAATTTAACACGACCATCTAATGCTAATAATATTGAATCGGATTTTATATCACGATGTATAACACCTTGTGAATGTAAATATGCTAATGCTTTTAAACATTGTTTACATACAGTTGCTATTTGTTCTTCATCCATTCTTGAATGTGTAACAATATCAGTTAAGGCACCGCCTTCTAAAAATTCCATAACAACCCATAATTCATCATTCACTAAATAACTATCAAACATTTCAACAATATTTGGATGATGATAATCACGCATTATTACAACTTCATTAAATAATAATTCACGACGTTGTTGTTTACGTAAATCCATCTTTTTTACAGCTACTTGCCTACCGATATTACGATCATGTGCTATACATACAGTGCCCGTTGAACCTTCACCAATTTTAACAAAACGTTCCAAATTCTCACGGGGATCTTTCGATGACACAACCATTTGCAGCGCAGCACGGAACTGCAAATTAAATACAAACAAACATATAAAAAAAACACATTAAATTAATTACGAATTATTAAAACAAACATGTTTTCAGTGAATTAGAAACAATTGGAGCAAAGCAAAATAATTAGACATATTAAAGTTACTTTGGCGAAAGTTTGAATTTACTTTACTTTTTATTATTTAAATATCTAGAAATCCAAGATAATGTCCAAGTAATAATTAAAATAATTATCTTTATAAGCAAATTAAAAGCTAAAAAACTAAACTGATATAGAACGACCTTAATAATCTTAACAAACAACAAAATATAATTCTTCTCAGTGATTGACGTAAATTTGAATTTAATCAGTTTATTCGATAATGTTTGCAAATGAAATTTACCTGTTCATGTGTTAACCTTTGTTCGTGATGTTTATTTGTTGATGTTTGTGATGTTGTTGTTGTCGAAGATGATGTTGTTCCAACATTTAAATTTTGATTACCATTTTTTAAATTTTGATTCTGATCATGTCTAACAGAATGATAACCGCTCATATGTTGTAAATTTTGATGTGATCCATGTGTTGTTGTTTGTGAATGTGTTAAACCAATTTGTGATGATGGTATTGATTGTCCACCAGCTGATGCCATTGAACTTGCTGGTGAAATTTGTGGGTTTTCTCTTGTTGTTGTTGTTGGACCATGATGGCTAACATATGGTTCGGGTAAATTACCATTTAAATGTTGATTTGATATTTCATGATTACTTAATGAGCGTTCAGCTGGTGAACTATCTCGTACTTGTGGTTTACCTACACTTGGATCACGTCTCATTGATGTATATTGCATGACAACATGTTCTTCGGGCACTGCTGGTGGTACATTTGCATTATTACGATGATCTCGACGTAATCTAGGTGGACTTGATGATCTTAATGAATTTGATCTAGCTACATTTGATGTTTTTGGTAATACAATACCATTTGGTATTGATTTATTTTGTTGTTGATGTGATGATAAACGATGTTCATTTTTATTATGATGATCACCACGTACAATTGTTTTTAAATCTAATATTTCTGTTGGTGTAATCTCAGATGGATCCACTAGCGGTAATGGACGATTTGTTGATTTTAATATTTGATTATTGCCAACAATTGATGCCCATTGTAATGGTAAACCAACATAACGGCCTTCACGTTTATCAAAACCAGTATGGACACGATGTTCGAAATTTGTCGGTGGTGATATTTGGGGTTTCTTTTTCTTCTTTGAAAACATACTTCCTGTTCAAATGATTCAATTATCAATAAACAACGCCCCTTTTCTTAAATTCCTTTTGATCAACGGTAATATTGTCAACATACATAACCTGGAAATGTCAACTCAAATTATTACCAATATTTACATGAAGAACATTGTCACCAACCTAATAACAACAATTATCACAAGTATTTTAATCAATTCTCTATCAAATAATCAAACAATCAATCGTTAAACACATAAGAATTCAATGAAAAAACACAAATAATCCGTACACAACTCAACTCAGTTTTATTTGCATTTAAAGCGACATCTACGGTGACATCCGGTAGCTTGTTTGGAATCCAGAACAACATAATTATTAAATTCTCAATAATCAACCAAAAAAAACAAACAAACCAAAATCACCAATTAAACGCCTCAATAATTATCAAATGAAATTCTCTACAATCAATTATTTATTAGGGAAAAAAACAAATCTATTTAAGTACATTTAGGTTTTCATGTTGGTACTAGAGAAATCAACACAGATCACTAAATAAGAGATAGCCAGGTCCCATGTTAAATGACGGAAACAAAAGTTTTAGCGACACCTGGCAAGCCTGTGGCAAACTATTTTTGGAACCAGATTTTGGCGGGTTATTTAATTGTCTTTATATTTACTACTCGTATAAAATATATCAAAGGAAAATGAAAATATCATTTAGTAGTTATATGAGTTTATTATCACTAAATGTTACACATCACTGCACAACACGAAACTGTCTGGAAAAAATACATAAATAATTGTTTATATAAACTACATACAACAAATAAATATAAGAAAATCATAATTAGTAACACTATCAACGAAATTAAAATGTTTTGTATAAAGACATAGCAAATGCTTTATCCTGTTGCGACCACCTACGTCCTCCAGTTTTTTTATTTGTATTTCCCAGCTGACTCTTAATAAGCTCACTTGTAATGCAATTTAAATGTTCTTCAATAGATTCAAAACGATTCTTTTCAAACAATGATTTTAAATGGTGAAATTTATCTTTATCATTACTTAAAGTAACACGTAATTTTAAAAGTTTAGACAAAACAGACCGATGAATTGTGTACATTAATGACTTTCGAGGTGTTAAATCCTTTACTTGCATACCAATTTTACGTAGTATTCCATTTTCAGCATGATCTAAAAAATAAAACGAATTTAAATTAGAATCACTTTCACAAACATAATTGTGATCATGGTGTGTGTGGCTTTTGTTTCCCAACGAAAAACAATAATTAGCAGCTTCGTTTACAACACTCTGCGATGTCACTACTGATTGCTTGTCATCACTATTATCATTACAACCATCATCTATATTATCAAATGAATTATGGCCATCATAACAATGGTCATTATTAATAGAATAAAAAATATGATTATTATTACAATTGTTCTTCCATCGATTACACAATTGTTCATCACCAGGAAAAGACAATTTTTATGATTTAAATAATTAACACTCCAATATTTGGGATATTTCCAAGAGTATTTTTTTTCTTAATAAAATTTCCATTCCTTAAAATAATAAATAAAAAATTTAAAAAATATAACACTGAAATTATTAATAAATGAATAATAACTGTTTGAATTATTAAAAAAATAGTTTAGAACGAGTAATCAATTACTTTTCAGAATTGTTTATGTTCTGATAAGTGATAAACAAAAATTTAATTTCATGAGTCAGGTGTTTTGAAGAGTTTAAGGCGCGAAAGACGTCCAATGAGGTGCTATTGTTTCAAAGACTTCACCCAAAGGTGTTGTGATTGGTGCAAATCGATTGACATTCTCCTGTGGCAAATCTAAGGTTATGTTTGAACGTGTTTCCATTTCTCCTATCTCCTTTGACCTCCTATGGAAATCAAACAAAACTGGCGCAACTTATATTCTTTGCATCTATCAATTTGATTAATATTCCGTTTAATTAGTATTAATTAACAAACAATCAATGATGAAATTACAAATTTTCTAATCAATATTTTTTTTTAAATTTGTGAACTGTATATATTTGGAATGCTGCGAATACGGAAAGAAAGGAGAGATCCGAGCGCAATCAATACCTTTCTCTCGGTTTGACATTGTTCTCAACGGCATTATATTGAGACTAGAACGAGATAACGGAGCGACAAGCAGCTGATTTTCTGCAACGACCTTGTCTATATAAGTCAGCATTCCTGATATGATTGGGTCATCCAACAAATTTGAGTTGGTAGAAATGTTTTTCGAAAATTTGAGCGCGGATTTTTGGGAATCGTTCAAATTTCTAAACATCACCTTGAAATAATTTCGTACAATTTACACCTTTCTAAATTTAAAATTACATCAAATTCGAACATTTAATTGTATTAAAAAACACAAACATTAGTAATACAACATCCACTTATCATAATTATTCAACATAAATTACATTGTTGTGAATGCAGCGGCAATGTTCAATTTGTTCTTAATAGTTCGATAATTACTTAGTAATAAGGTAACAATATGATAAACTATCATCGCATTATTACATAGTTTTCCATAAATATTAAATAAATGCTGTTGTTGTTTCTTATAAATATACGCCGTCTTATCGCTATACTGACCTTAAATGAAATAAAAACGTGAACGTTTTGACTCTACCACAATAAATAATTAAAAAAAAAACCGGTGAATTTTATTTGTCTTAATGACGTCAATTTAACCATTAATTAATTGTACGTTTCCTCAGCCTATTTCACTCAATTTTATTTAAATATAAACGCGAAAAAAAAACAGGCAATAAATATTATTGTACGTACATGATTAATGATATTTCAGGCGAGTATTGTAAAATTTTTTTTTTAGATAAATGAATTTTGAACGCATGCGCTACATAAAATTTATAAAGAAAAATGTGTGTATTGTTAATCATAAATAAAATGCGAACAACTCTCTCAATAAATCCATCGAGTGAATGAGTCTTGATCGGGTCGATATTGCTTATCATTTGAAATAATGTTTGAAGATCTTCATAAGCGCATCCACCAATTATCCCTATGTTACTACATCGGTAAGCAAACAATTTATTTAATCATCATAATAGAAGATAATCAGATAAATATTGTTTGACTATAAAAAAAATATCGCTTTTATTACCGCTATATTCTAACGGAAATACCGGATATTATCAATAAAATGTTGTAGTATTATTCTATTTTTATATCACTAAGAGGCGGATGATGGTTAATCAAATTAATAGATACGAAAGAGATGGATTGAATGAAAAATAGACACACACACACACACACATGTTGAACGTGATATCTTTGAAAAGGATTGATTATTGTCGCGTTCAAATATAGCAAATAAACAATTTCAGCATACAAGTGTAAAACAAATCCATCTTTTAATTTTTGTTAATACATTAATATTAACAAGATAACATTGTTTCTTGAGACATTTGTTTCTCTATTACTTAGTAAAAAGTAAATAGTCCCAACATTTATATATAAGTAAGTGTTCTACAACAACGTAGATCAGTAAGAGGAGGTGTTGTTTGATAAGTGATTTACCTGTAGAAATCCGTAAGTAATCTTTTGTTTTGCTTGCCAATAATACGATGACAAATTGTTGTTTCGCTAGAAGAATTTGAAATATTGTTTGCAAAAGATTGTCGAATATCTCTCGATTGACGTCAATACGGCGTGTTGTTCGCCAGTGTCCATTCACCAGAAGGGTTACAATATCGTAGGGTCAACGGCATTTATAACGATAACATTCTTCAACAAAACTTTCAATTAATCACTAATTGTGACATTCATCGTAATTAATTTAGGTGATTATGGCTGTATTGTTTGTTTGACAATCTGGTATTTATATTATTAAACGAGATTGCGTTTGAGAGGTTGTAATAATAATATCAACACCATATTTGCCCAGAGGTTTCATTTTATATTGAGGCCAATGATAAAATTGTCGAAGGTTGTTTGATCTACACGGCCAACATAAGGCTTTAATAATAAATTTAGAATTTTTTTTTCGAAAATCTCTCGAATTAAATTAGACCAATATTTAATCATTATTCTCAGTCTAATTAATTACACAGCTTGTAGTTATTTGAACAAGTCGTTCCCGGCAATGATAACACAATAATTATCATTGTATAAACAATGTTTCAGTTGATTATTTGAATTGAATTGCTATAGTTTCAGTATTTTCGGGGATCATTTGGTCGATTCCAATTGTTGGTATAATCATGAGAATTCAACAAGAATGGATGATTTAAGGGATATATTGAAATGGAAATCGGCAAAACATCGGCGTTACTTTGAAAAACTCACAGAACACACCGATAATAATGCAATTATTATTGATGGTGCCGCACAGATGGCGTTGAATGTACCGAAAATTGTGAATGCTGAAGATGATGAAACTGCCGAAGACCAATACACCACTTCCGGTCACAATAAAGGTAACAAAAAACGCCAACGGCGTACTGGTGTTTATAAAATGACCAAAGACCACCATCATCATCATCATCAACATGATGATAAAGAAGAGATGCCCATTTTCAAAAGTGTTAAAGTTCTACGTGACAACTATTTAGTTATGTTATCAAAAACTGAAACGAATTTACGTATATTTGATCGACAACCAATTGATGAGAAATCATTATTATTACCACCGACAAGCGGTTATTGCAGTTCAACAGGCACATCAGGTACAACTAGTGATGATGAACGTGATAAAATTGTTGTGGTTAATAATGTACAAAGATGTGGTAGTTCAGATTCAGCGATGGGCCATAGTGATGATGAATTAAACTGGGATAAGAAATTAATGAACGATCACCAATTAAGTCCATACAGTCCACGTGGTTCAATTGATCACGATAATGTTCCTAGTAAAATAATAATTGAATCGAAATATGTGCCACTATCGTATTTTGAACGGAAATTCAGTGATTGTGTCAGTGATAGTTTGGATGATGATCATCAAATCGATGATCATAGTAGACGGCAAAGTTGTTTTACTGATGATGGTGATGAACAACAACGTTATCGTTATTGGCGTACACCATCCGTTGTTGTCAGTGATTATTCCGATGATATTATCGGTTTAACATTGGAAGATATCGAATATATCAGAGATCAACGTAAAGATAATGCATCATCACCTGATTCGAGTTTGCATAGTTCATGTAGCAATTTGAATTATTGCGGTTCAACAATCAGTAATTTAGATACGGAATATGTGTTGAAACAACCGTTTCGGAAATCATCAGATTGTTCAACATGTTCAACATTGAGTGGTGATGAAGAGACTGAAACTTTACAAATTAAACACGAGGTAAGACACTTTTACATCATTTATTTATACGACCGACCATAATAAACAAGCAAATCATCGTTGAAATTCAACGAACCCGATAAAAACATCTCGAAATTGATCATCTCATGACGTCTGCATTAAATTAAATAAAATGCGTCAATAAACACTCCTATCTACCTGACGAGAGCTATTTTAAACTGCAGTTCTCAAACAACACATGTTCAATTGTACGTAAACGAACAACAAGCAAAAAACAACAACTCTGAACCTCAACAATTTTAAAATAACAATCAAAAACCGCCTGTTTTTACAATTGATTATGCAACAGTTTTACAATCACTGCTTATCATTTTATTAAAACAAAATCGTACAAGTTTTTGTTTTTGGAATTGTTGAATTCCTGAAAATTGACTGTTCAAACAACCAAAAACGGCGCGGCACACCACATTCGAAAGTAATGGTGGTTTTCTTTCATGAACAACAGCCATTTGTTTGAAGAACCACTGATATTGTAATTATTTTATTTTAATCGAATCTTATCAGTTTATATCTACGTACATTTAGGTTTAGAATTGGCAAAATGCAAACATACAGAAATGGTAAATAAAGAACGAGAAATTCTAGTAAGTTCAACATTTTTTTTTACATAATCATTTGTAAATTTTTTTTCTGTTTTTGATTAAACGACTTTTGACGTCATTAATTTTTTTTCATTAATGAATTAAAATTATTTATTGCTATAAATAATAATATAAAACAGATGAGGCTTATTAAATTTCGTTAAAAAAAAACAACAACTATAATAATAATAATAAAAAAAGCGACCGCTTTTAAATAACTGTATTTATAGATAGTCAATAACTTATAATTATAGCTCATTAAGCTATTCTTTAAATAAAACGATCCCAATTTAATTGTCAATTACCATTTGATTCATACTAAATATATTAATAGTAGATTTATTCGTTAGCTAAAGGCCTTTTTACGATAAAATTTGTCATCAGTGACGACATATGACGTTATATCAAACTTCATAGGTTATCCACAAAGACAACGGTAAATCAGGATTAATTACAGATCATACGTTTAGACAAATAACAAGTGGTCATCTTTAAGAGTTATTATTAAGGAGCGGAACAATGGGAACACAAATACAGCGCTAGAGTGGCACATTGCTTTGTAGTTCGTATAGTAAAATGTAACTATAAAGGTAAACGCTCACTAGTCAGCAACGTATGCGCCGAACGCATCGCATTGCATTCAGATATCTCAGTTCCGTCTTTCACCTACAGTGAACGTATTCGCTTACTGTAGTGAATCTCACGCACATCGGTTTATCGACAGATTAATTTATAGCCAAATCGATCAATATCAATATGTCGGTGGTGTGTGCGTGCTAATAATCGACGCGTGCCTTGCGTATAATTTCTAGCCAACATACGCTGCTGGCTAGTGAGCGTTCACCTTAATCATGCTTGATAGTTGTCTGATCGAATGCAAATAATTTCCACTTGTTCAACTTCTTGTAGATGTAACAAATCGAATGGAACGCTTGCCTATATATACATTCACTTTTTATTTATTATAAACAGCAATTATTTTTAATAATCATAAAATAAAATCGCTTAAATTAACAAAACAAAAACAAGTCGGATTTCCGATAGTTGTGGTTTTGTTTTTTGATTATCATCACTATCAACAGGAAAAATATAATTATCAATATATATTTTTATCATGGAATCCATTAATTAACTTTTTTTTTGTTTGTTTTTGTTTTGTATAAATGTAAAATAAGTAATGTTTACAAAATCATTTGATAATTTTCTTCATCGATATCAATAGGAATTGATCAGAAAACTTTATTGGACAACCAACTGTTGTTATCCTTATGGTTATAATTATCCAACAGTTTTGCAATGTTAATTATTGAAAAGATCGATAAGTAATTATCTTCTCTTCACTATTATCACCATTATATTGGTAGTAATGTGACAATCTTATCTCCCATTTCTACCATAAACGTGTATGTGCAGAAGTAAAAGTAGGGGCTATTAGATCGTATGAAACTATGTCTTTTGCGCATGACTTAAGTTGAGCCAGCTTTAAGTAGTATTTAAAAATGTCGCTATATATTGAATTTACGTTTTAAATCTGCATTACTAGTTCAAAAATTAACAAGGAAATAATTAACTTACTACCCATGAAGACTTAATGAAATTCTTGAACAAAGATTTAATCTTAATTTCGTTTTTTAATTATCCTGTCTTAGGAGACTTTTTGTTGGGTCCACTAAGCTTTGTTAAACTCAATGTGTAGTCGTTAATTGACTGGAACGGTTTTTCGTTGATCAATCAATCAATCTTTTTAACTAACTATCGGTTTTTATCAATCCCGTTAGCGGTTTAATTGAATTCAGTTTTATTTCAGTCTGTGTAACTCGTTTTGTTGTTTAATGAACTAAAAAAAACACACGTCTAATATAAGTGAAGCTTTATAGAAACGATCAGTAGATAGTAATCGAAATAGAAGTCTTTAAATTTGTTTTAGGAAACTTTCATTTCAATAAACAATTAGTTGATTGTAATCAAATCTATAAAAATTATGTTCAGTTTATATCAGTTTTATAAATTAGTATTTGTACATAGGACCGCTGCGAGATTCGGCGAGCCGCAGGGAAACCAGAGTGTTCACTGGCTCCGGTGTTCGGCCCCCAATAAAAATAATATTTATACGTACAAAACATTGACAGTTGCTCGTCCCTGAGATCATATAAAACGTTCGTGTTTTTTTTTGTGTCCAAGCTTCCACGCATCACTCTCACCAGGAAAATTTTCTGTGGATAACAAAAAAGTTGACTGTGGATGATCGAGGGCCCCCTCAAAGGAGCCGCTCTTCTCACCCGCCTTCTCCGACCTGTTTGTACAAGTAAATGTAATATCTGTTAATTTAACTGGCAGAATACATTTCAAATGTTGACGAAATGCCAAATATGGTTGATTTAATGATTATTATCGTACAATAATAAAGGTAAACATCAAAGTTACATTAAAAAAATTGAATATGTAATAATAGTAATACTAATACAGTTGTAACATGAGCATAGTTATTCTTAATTATGCCGGTAATTTATTCGCAATTAGCCAGTGTTAATGACATAATAGACCCTCCTGCGTTTATATGATTTTTCGTTTATGTAAACAAACACGTTTCGATAAACTGCAATTTTATCATTTACATATTCAAATTAATACCTTGTAAGTAAATGTAATGCAATTTATAATACAAATAATCATTACATCTTTGAGTTTTATCGGAATTAATAATAAATTGTTGGCGGCTGTAGGCTATGTAAGAAAAAATAGGTGGTTTATTATGTGTGTGTGTGTGGTTTCTCAATTGAAGTGTATTTATACATGTTTGTGGATTGTATTTTGGCATACTTCAATGGATATGATAGTTTAAAATGCAAATTTCACAAACGCTATAAAATTAGGTTTGTACCATCATACAATCTGAAATAATAACACATGTTAATTGTATTAAAAAAAATTGTTTATAATGTACACTTCTTCAAGTTCTTTAGTGCGAATATGTGTAATAATCAGGTAGAAACACCTGCTTATTTAACACGTATTGGCGTATTCACAGAAAAACATTTTTGATTGACAGTAGGCTGTGTAAAATTCCCAAAAAAACTTTTGATAGACATTTGTTATTTTTCCCTTCCACAATAATGGCCGAATTCTGCGAAACTGTTAAAATTATATAGAACATTGGAAACCGCACCCGGGGCAGGTGGCCCCCGTAGCCCTCTTCCCCACAGTACGATGCTTTATGAATCTTTGATGTATCGCATAGAAATTCGTTCCCTAAAGCCACGTCCACATCTAACGAACAAACTCAAATAAAGACAAATGCAACAACAAGCACGACTGTAATGCTGGCTACACATTATCGTCGCGTTACTGTGTGTTTGTCGCGCACAACGATGAGCGATTTACGCTGTTAATACGTACACATTTTCTTCGTTTTTTTTTCGCGGATAATATGATGGATAATATTATTAGCAGTGGTGGCGGCTATTGTCATTAAAAGTGGTAAGAAAACAACGGTCAGCATGCAGCGAAGAGCGTACGCGAAGAAATAACAAAATCGTTTTGATATTCCTCTGTAGTGAAAAACGATTTTTTTTATCGCCGTACGAACACTGAACCAAACGATGATAATATGTAGCAGGCATAACTGTTGGGGCAAAACTTGTTTTTGTAATTATTGTTTTCTTGGAATAAACTTAATAAAATCGAATCTGTTACGATCGTCTGATTTAAATCGATTTAATATTGATCGACCTGTGTACATGTTCAACGATGTAAATATTTGAATATTTATACAAATTAATGGTGGTACTATTTAGATTTTAGAGATACTCTTCACACCTTTCTAAATAATAATATATAATCCACGTGACAGTTCAAAAACGTCATTAAGGACTCACCCAGACATCAAAAATCCCTTATAAAATACGCTCATTATTTATTGTATTGCCATAATAAATGTTCAGAACAGCTTGTATTAAAACAAGTCAAGTTTCAGACAACTTTCCTTAGTTGAATCGATAGGTGTTTGTGTTTATTAGCAAATGCTAAATTGATCCCAAATTATTCTACAACGACTTTCTACTGACTATTATTATCCGATAAATAATTTCTACGATGTACGTATATTGGTTTTTATTACATTACATTATTGCAACTGGTTGACTTGACTCGATCGCAGTTGATTTGTTATGAATTCCTGATTGTAAAAACAGGAGCAGTTGCGCTTCCTTAAGATTGGATAATGTTTCTATTTGTTTCCAAGCCGATTAGAGTCAATTATCTTCCATTTAGTGTATAGAAGTGTACAATATTAAAATTTGCCGATTGACAGCCATCTGTTTGTTTTTCTTTTATTTTGTTCCATATTAGACATCAAATCACGACCGCATTTACTTTGAAATGTACATCTGTTGTATTTCCACAACAACAACAACAACAAATTTTGTATTAAATATTGAAATGGAGATATTTTTAAGTAATTCACATCTTAAGATCGTTCTACATCATAAATTATATGGGAAATCGTAAAACAAAAATTATAATCTCTCACGATCAATATAAAAATTATTATAGGCTCTTCTCGGTTATGAAGTAATTCCTAAACCAGATGTTTGCTACACATGCAGCTCCATATAATTACAGTTACATTTAAATCAACCATCAGGATTGATAATAAAAATATATAAATATATACATAAAAAAAGCAACAAATCATAAATAATTTAACAGGTTTATAAATTGCGCTGAAATTTATTTCGAAATTTACTAAAGAAAACAAAAATAGCTTTTAAATATAAGATCGTTCAGAAATTTGTTGTTTGATGAAAAATTAACACGATATTTAAATATTAACCATATTTCACTAGATGACTTTTCAATTTCGACTATTTCCTGAATGATTTATTTAACAGATTCCAATTGAATATAAATTTTACTTTAATAGTAATCGATTTGTTCACTATTCTCACTACCAATATTTGTTGATTATTTTGATTAAAATATTAAAACAAACAAAACGTTTCAATCGCACGAATTTCAAAGAGAACGAATAAAAGCCTTCGAAGTTAATTAGTAATTGTTAATTAATTAACTGTATAATTATATAATTGGATATTTATTATTGCTCTTACTGTAAATTTTATGTTTGAAGAATAGACGTACACAGCTATAATATACCTACAGATGAAATCTGTTTATATTTGTTGGTTAGATCTTTTCTGAGGAATACATCCTTTCGAGAGCTTAGGGCGACAGCTTAAAATCACGTAGCGTTTTAGTAGTCCCCAATGATTTATTCTGCTAGTTTCGCTTGATTAACGTCATTTCAACCCTTAGGGACAATAAACTTTGCCAGTTAGTAAACACGTACTTTATACATATGTTGATATTAGATTAAAATTGAATGGTTCCACATGATTCTATACCTCAGTTACGCCATTGACTATACAAAACGAAATAAATATCAATGCCCGTATTTATGAATAAAACCCCATTGAGAAATACCGGTATGCATGTAATTGTTTCGATAGTAATAATAGTGAATTGTATATTACATAGAAGGTATTATTTTAATCATTGTACATGTGTGGGTATGTGAATGTTTATATATATATATACATACTGGTGTGTTTGTATGTGTGTTGGAAGGCAGTTAGTATTAACTAAAACTTCGAGTTGCAAGGTCCGAAATCTCAGCAAAACCGTTCCACAACAATGAGAAATAACGCACGATTCATATAAACAACAACAACAATAGTGAATATTAGTTCTATATAAACAATTGAAAACCGCAGAATTATGCCATAATCTAGAGTGTTATTGTGGGTGTTTATTTGGTTGTTTATTGTTTGTTAATTATTCTCATTTTAATTGAACAACAAAAGGGTAAAAATTTATGATTTGTCTGATTGATTGATCGTAATCTCAGCATTCGCTCGTATTTATTAAATTGATTAGCAAAACGTGGCGTTTTTATTAAAAAATTAAATTGAATTGTTGAAACAACATTAACATCTGTGATTGACGTAGATTTTATGAAAAAAATCTGTTTTGGTGGAACCATGTGTTGTTGTTTTCTTTTGAAATGATGGTAGTATTGCTGATTTACACCAGTCTCTTGTGGTGTCCTTTATCCATTAATTATGATTAAATCGAGGATATTTGTGATCAACCATATAGAAAGTTCGATAGTAAACATCCTTTAAATCGCCCTTTATTAGTTCAATAAACCGTTTAAATTCTTGTCCACTACAAGGCAATTATTCAACTTTATGCGCTTGAATATAATCCGAAGAGAATTTTGTTTTTTTTTGCAAGATCGATGGTTAAAATTCATCAAAGATCCGACACCTCAACTGTTGTTTTAATTAAATC
The DNA here is from genome assembly GCA_028455855.1 of Meloe dianella. NCBI lineage: Eukaryota > Metazoa > Arthropoda > Insecta > Coleoptera > Meloidae > Meloe > Meloe dianella. The sequence continues at coordinate 277,162 of JAPTHL010000034.1, forward strand.
GTGACTTTTATTAATCGCTTATAATTCAATTTAGATTTGAATGATTGACAGATATCGGGTAAATCTGTTGTTATAACAATAATAATAATAATATTATTATTATTATTGATTTTATGTTAATCGGATTAATTGTGTTTATAAAGGGAAAGTTTTGGTGGATTTTTTTCGATTGGTCGATCAATTTAAATTCCAAAAGCTGTTGTCTTTGATGATGAACGAAACTATTTCAGTGCCTTTTTGGTTAAAACTTTCCAATTAACTATTTGTTCTTTTGGTCAACAATTAATGATATGTAGTTATAAAGATAATGTATTGGGGTCATAGTATCGGTATATCATATATTATTATTGGAAAACGTCAACTACAACAAGAGATTTTGACCTTTTTCAAGATCTGTATATTGCAATGGTACATAATATATAAAATACTTTCTCTTTGTTCTATCCAAGGGCTCAAAATTTCATTAAAATGAAAACGGCATCGTAAATTTTTCCTCAAAGGCGGTATTCATGAATTCAATTACAATAATTTATTGCCAGCCATGATAACATCTTCTTAATGTTACTTTGCTTAGTTGAATCCTATCTGCTCTAATGGTGTCTATAATTAGGTAATTCACCTTAGATTTACTGTATGAAAATTGAACAGTTAGGTACGGAAAAGAAAAGTGGGAAATAGTAGAAATTGTTCCGGATTTTTCAACAAACGACTTCCGCCGCCATTCTATTGATAGCACATTGACGTCACATATGTTCTATCTGTTTATTCATTTTCAATTTCAACTAGATACCTAAATGCATGCGCATGGTTTTGTTTCGAATTCTCGCTTTTATTTCGGCTAGTCAAAAAAAAAACCGGCACCGATTTCCTATCACTATCAATTGATCGAATCGACATTGTTATTATTTTGTATTTATTTGAAATTTGTGTGTAATGTATTCCAATGATTTTACGCATTGTTTGTTGTATTTCGGTGTTGGATTTCTTAATGAGAAAGACAGGAGGTCGGTCGCTTGATCGATCATTGAAATCAGTAACTCGCTGAAATATTTCTCATCATCATTGGATTTATATAATTGAATCTTAAACAATTGAAAATCTACATCGAAAGACCGGTACGTTTCTTTATTGCATTGTACTGTGCTGAATAATTCTTTTAATAAAAGATTAATAGTTGAATTCTTTGTGAGAAATTGCGAAATTTGGTCGATTAATAAAGCAATTTGCTGTAGATTACACAAGAGACTCTCAATCGTGTGGTTATTGAACAACTAATATATTATCAAGCCAATCCCTATCAATGTTTTCCATGTTATTATTGACGATTTAACGAAACAATAACCAATTAAAATCATTATCAAAACATAAATTGTCAAAATTATCGTCTTATACATTTGTGAAAGAGTCTCCTATACGAAATCTAATTTCCTTCTATCAAATGTACCTACAAGAGAAAACAAGTTGTAGCGGTGTTATAAATCTTACTGTCGCCTTTAACATTAATCTTATCTCAACAAAATTACCAACTATATATCATTATCGGTTCATGTCTAATTGTCTCTAATTGAAAAAATTTGAATTTTAAGTGAAACACTCTGAAATGGGGATAATAAAATACAATTTCATATGTTCCATCTGTGTATATCAATAAATCTTCGATTACTACATTAAAGTTCATCAATCAGGGCCCGTCTTAAGATATTTTGCGCCCGTGGGCTACTAACAATAATGCGCTCCTCTCCATAAGAAAATACACGGAAGATGAAGCGGGATCGGGGTAACCGACAAACTTATGCAAAAATTGCCGTCCCTAAATGCTGGCACCCCACCAGCACTTAATCCTGTGGTTAGGGTGGCCCTGCCATCAATCTATTTCGTATTTAGTATTAGTAACAACTGAAAAGTTGATTGAATTATAAAAGAGCTGCCTCTAATTAGATTTGATCTAGAATAGAATGACAGCTAAATATGAATGGAAACCAAATCTACATCCAATTAAGTTGTTCGAAATATCGTATGGACAGCCCAATTAAAATCGAATCTTTTCAGAAATTTTTCGCTTTCGTTTGATACGCAGACACGGTTGAACATGTTAGAGACGGTTTTCAGGTGACACAATATCAATTGTCAAGGATGAATCAATAGTGCAACGTTAGCCTTCTTAAATGAGACACTCTGTATATATATAACAATTTTGACATTATTCGGTGGAATCTAGTTCGATCTTTGTCTGTGACATTCGTCTGCTGATTTGCTTGAATAGATCGACAATGGTCGTGACAAAGACAGCAAATATCTAACGGCTTATCTTCTCTAGTCATCACTTATATCGTTGCGAATTCTGTAAGGGTAGATTTTCCCTGTATTTTGTTAGATTTTTCTTCCCCTTAACTGTTAATACTAACAGGCGAGTTTTTTATAATTTATAGTCCGACAATTTTCAAACGAATCATCGCGAATCCGTTTATGTAAAATCTTGATTTATATCAGGAAGAAACCGTTTTACATTAAATACAGTTGGACGAATAGCGGCGGATGCTGAGATACACGATCAACACTCTTAAATTGATAAATTAAAACTTAATAAAATGGCGACATCGAGCGGTGATACTCCATCATCATCATCATCATCATCATCATCACATGTAACAACATGTGGTCGACCGAAATCATTAATGGAAAATCTATTGGTGGCTAAAATGGAACAAATTACAACTGGTGGTGATCATCATCCAAATCGACAATTGATTCGTACAGATAGTGCAGATTCAACAAGTTCAATGGGCTCAGTTGCATCAATTACCAGTGATGTGTGCCATTGTGATGATTGCCTTTTGGGTATTGCCGATTTGTATGCACAAGAACCTGAGGAGAACAAGCAAAGAAGAAAGGTGAAGTTTTTTTTTTTAATTTCCTATATATGTAGATGGGGCGCCATCTTCTATTAAATTCATGATTTCATTTAAACCTTTCACTTGATGACTAACGCTATCTATTATCATTTCAATGATGGAAAATTCCAAATAAAAAACAACTATCTACTATTAAAGGTACATCGCTTTCTTTTAGATAGATGGCCACAAAAATTACGATAATTAATCTTCTGCTTTTGGAAAAAGCTACAAGTTATCACTGACAACTACTTGGTGGTTTTACCTTTTTCGTATTCTCTTATTGTACCATCGATGTGTATACGTTAAAGCTTTAGGCCAAATGTTGGACCGGTTCCCCTTTTTTTTGACAGAGTGACATATGCTGGCCGTTTTGAATATATATGCTGGGCAGATCGGTGATAAGCCAAATCTGACTTGTTCAATGTTCAATTAACTGTATTGTAATTATACGGTTTTACTGTAATATGGATCAATGGGGATTTATTTATTTTTATTTCTTATTATTTTGTACGAAATTAAAGTTAATTTATATTCAAGCCATATTTGGACAACATCCGAAAATTGCATGTGTCGTGACTATTTCCAGTCAAAATTTACACATTTTCGGACATAAATCAAAAATGAAATTATTTTGCCTCGATTTATTCGCATGTAAATATCACTTGTATTCCTTCAAAGTCTAGAATCTAGATCACAAACCTTATCTCGTGGATTGCATCAATGAAGGCCTAATATAGTGTTATTCGCGGAATTACTGAGCTTGAATGCCAATGCAGATCAAGATCGAGATGTTTAGTGAATACCACGTTGTGAGATTTTTATTATTGCGGTTCAGGGACAGTTCAACATCAAACTGCCTTTTCGTGTATTGTCCTTGTCAGCCAATGATGAATGTTGTTTTAGAATTAAGTAAGGTGAGTTAAAAAGGATCAAAATGTAATTTCTAAATTATTTTTTATTCACCATCGACAAATAAAACAACAATAAACATAAACAAAAACAAGAACTCATTGTTATTTCAGTATTAATGGCCACCGCCGCTTTTCTTGTATCCCCATTTTTTATGCCCTTCATGTTCACCTTTCTTGCCATATTTAGATCCATGGTGGTAATGTTCGTCATGTCCGCCAGCATGTTTATGACCTTTATCATCATGATAATGTGAACCGTGCTCATGATGGCCCTTTTTACCATAATGATCTTCATGATGACCGCCTTTTTTATGACCACCCTTCTTATGGCCACCTTTCTTATATCCATCAGCATGATGGTATCCACCGTGTTTCTCATGGTGTCCTTCATCATGGTCTTCGTCGAAGAAGTGTTTTTCTTTTTTGAATTCGTCTAATTTATGCACATCATGTCCACCTTTGGTACTGTGCCCCTTTTTGTATGAACCTTTTTCACCGTATTTATGTCCCTTTTCACCTTTTTCACCTTTATGATGTTCACCATGATAGCCATCTGCATGATGGTGTCCCTTTTTATGCCCACCATGTTCTTCATAGTGTTTTTTATGACCTTCTTTGTCGTGATGTCCTTTGGAGCCCTTTTCATGATGATGGTGGCCTTTGTAGCCTTTATCACCTTTATCACCATGACTGCCGTGGTGCTCTGCATGGTGTTCTTTACCACCGCCTTTCTTCCATTCATGACCGTGATGGGATGCTGCTGTTTCTAAATCTTCTAAATCATTTTGTTGTCTTGATATCTCCCGACTTGATGTCAAACATATTCCAATTGTCACTAATAAAGCGAGGACCCAAAGTCCCCGATAACTAAACATTATCTTTTGTTATTTTTGTTGGACAATACTGTAAGGAAATTAATTTGCAACTGATGATTGAATTGAACAAATCCACAATTTATATGATTTTCTATTATGAGGGAAAATAATATCGATCTATTGATGTGTAACATCAAATTTCAATTGACAAACTATTATTATTCCATTGTATTTTGCGGTTCAGGTGCTTTCACTTTCCATCAGTTTTTGTTGATTGATGTAATCTAATGACAAAATAATTTACAATTTGATTTCGTTGACTATTAACTTTTTTTACGTTTATATTATTAAAAATTCGAAACTAACAACAATTCAGTCCAGTTATTTTGGTGTAACATTACATAATTTATACAAATCATTAATGTAATCGATCATTTACAGTTTAATCAATGACAACACGTTTCATGGGTCCATTGCCTTTTAAATTGCCTGTTGAAATATCTGCGTAATTCTTGTTGCAGATCAGTAAACACTTTCTTCTGCATTTTCATGGGATAACATTTAGAGTTACACGAAATGTACACAATTTAACAATAAAGAAACTTCACAGCAGTCGAATCAGCGTTAGTTTTATTCGGACAAAAAAAATTATCCACACGAAAGTTTCTCATAACATCAATTTCGGTGGGATTCTCCAGTTGATCCACTGCTTTAAAATGGGGCTACTCTACTTCTTTAATGTGGGTTTCTTTGATTTGTGCATCATCTACGAATCTCTGACAGATGAATTCGGCACATTTGTTTGGTTTTTGGGTAAACGAGAAAGTTAAATACTAGCACTTACCTGTAACGGCAAAACTCTTATTAATAAAAACCGCCTAGGTTGTTTCTAATCAAGGCCGGGATTAAGAAGTTTTTGGGGCTCCCTGATCCCCATTTGTAAAATTATTATTACAGTTTTCAGTATACGGTCCCTGTTCTAATGCGATATTGATTCTATCTAACATAATCACACCGGAATTATACGTTTGACACAAATCGCTCATAAATGGAAAACTATTTAAATAGAAGCTTAATAGACGATTATTGTTCCACATAATTTTTTGTGGCTCTTGTTATTTATACAACTGTAAATATCGTAAAAAATTCCATGACACGAATTATGGGACAAAACCAAAATGTATTCCCATAGCTGAATGTGCGTCAATACGACGTTGTTGTTGTTGTTGTTTTTTTTATAAAATCCAACAAAAAGTCTAAACTAAGCAATGAAAGACGACCCAACAATTATTCTTGTTTGAGGTTAATATGGCAATGACCGGATTCGACCCTAACATGTTGTGAAACAGACTGGGACACAGTGTAGATTTGTATCTTGTTGGAAAATGAAATGAATGTGAATATCATCTAAATATTACTACAATTTAAAATATAAACAAATAGAAGGGATTTTTGGTATAGCCCTGGCCTTGACTTTTACATAAATGTATTGAATAATAGAGCAATAAACACAATAATAAAGATATGTGTGTAGAAGGAAATACAACTACGATACCGGGTGGTCTATTATTTTTATTTTACGATTCGTTTAATTACAAACATTAATTTACAAATGGGAAATCGGTTGTTGTTGTTGTTTGTTGTTGTTGGTGTTGTTGATTTTTTGTACGCTTGCGTGCTCACAACTTTTTTTCGCTGTTAAAATATAATGAATAATAACATTATGGACGTCACAAATTTAAACTTGATAGTCTAATGCTAGAGACAAGTAAAGCTTTATTTACGTTACAAATCAACTTGTGTGAAGAAAGTTGGTGTTAAAGTGAAAACTTCGATGGAGTGAAATTCGTCAACACGATTCCGTGTGTAATATAATCGGCGGTATCATCATCATTATCAAAACCAATATTGAAATTAAAAGAAATAGTGTGATAAAAATATTTCGTCAACCATAAAAATGATTATCATTAAGTTTTACGTTGGCTAACCAAGCCATATCATTAATAAACTTACTATGACCCGCGTTATCAGTTTTGTTTGAATTGTTAACGGAGTAACAACGATGCGAAACGATTTTATTGTGTGGAGTTCGTTAATAAAACAGTGCCACAACGATTGTATAACAATAATTTGATTATACCGAAAATTATAATGTCAGACAAACAGGATAGTTGTGTTGATAATACGAAAATCGTAGCGTGTCAATTTTATGGTAGATCACCGGCAATTACTTGTTCACCATCACCATGTATTTACGATCCAGAGCCTGGATCACCACGGACATTGATGAAAGATGGGCATCTATCACCGAATCGTAGTCCATCCAGATCACCATCGCCTGGTTCGGCGAATATATCACCTTATACACATCGGCGCTTATCAAATTCGCGACGTGCCTCAATTACATCGAATGGTTACGATCAATATCAGACAAGTCTGTTAGAAGTACCATTAATTGTTGATTATGGTGATGCGTCTAGTGATGATCTTAGTTCTGAATGGGAATCAGATGTATCAGATACACCAAAAACAGATTCAGCCAAGGTTACTATTTGACGTAATTCAAAAAATTTCAATTATCATTACGAATACAGTAATTGTGTGTTAATTGTTGGAATGATTCATTTTTAACGATTAATTGACGCATTTTTTTCAACAGTAATTCAATACAATATTACAGCTAGAAAAATTGTTGATTTCTTTGTAATTAAACGGAATTTAGACTTTGGAATTATTGTAAAAATTCGAAGGAATCACCATGTATAAAGTCCACAATTAATACATAATTTCGATGATAATTACAAATTGCTCTTATCAATTTCATTAGAAGAAATTAAGTTTATTGGGTCATTTTCTAGACGATGATATGCGAATCAAGGACAAGCCATTAAACACTCCTATTAACAATCTTTTGATTAATTCACATTGAATTTAAAAAAGAGACGTGTAATAACAACTTTCTCCAATTCTATTAGCGTCATCGTTTTCTCGTTCTGTACACAGCAATTAATTTGTTGTTATTAACCATCTTTACAAACCCTACCATTGATAAAGAATTTATTTTATGGGGAACTAAATCTATTTTACAACACGCGCTTTCCCGTAGATTAGATTGCAATTATTTTTGTATATATTTTTTTTAAACAACAGCCGTAAATTACACATTTTACAAGGCATCTATTGACGTCAATAAATAAGTCGATATTATTTATGAACAAATTAATGATAGGTATCTATTGCGGTTATTTGTTTATTGTTATTAATCTATTTGTTGTTGTTTTCTTGGCTTTCTTTCCACATTCAATGTTTATCAATAATGCTTGTTTACAGCCATCGGGTTGGCGGAAATTGCGGAATATCGTCCAATGGACGCCATTTTTCCAAACGTATAAAAAACAACGTTATCCATGGGTACAATTGGCTGGACATCAAGGTAATTTCAAGGCTGGTCCAGATCAGGGACAATCCTAAAGAAATTATGTGCAAAAGAAGAGAAATGCTTTAAAGTAACGGTTGGATGCAATTTGTTTGTGATCGCTGATTCAAATTTTAACGTTATTCTAGATTTTAATGAAAGACGTTTTACGACCGTATGTGCCGGAATATAAAGGTCTTGTAGCTAGTGATGATGGTGAATGTTCCTATATTCAATTGCAAGATCTTCTAGGTGATTTTACATCACCATGTGTTATGGATTGTAAAATCGGCGTACGAACGTATCTTGAAGAGGAATTAGCTAAAGCTAAAGAGAAACCGAAATTGCGCAAAGTAAATTTTCCAACAATTTGTTTTGTATCAATTTAATTATCGGTAAATTTTGATCAAACTTCAGGATATGTACGAGAAAATGCTACAAATCGACTCGAATGCACCAACTGAAGAAGAACATAAACTGAAAGGTGTAACGAAACCACGTTATATGGTGTGGCGTGAAACAATCTCATCAACAGCCACATTAGGCTTTCGAATCGAAGGTATACGAAAAGGTGATGGCACATCGAGTAAAGATTTCAAAACAACAAAAACTAAAGAACAAATCGTTAAAGCATTCACCGATTTCACTGATGACTTTCCACATGTACTGGTAATTATTTTCGACAATATTTTCTATCTTTCGCTAATTAACAGGGCGACAAAATTTTTTGTTAATCTTCCAGCCAAAATACATTCAACGACTAAAAGCGATAAAAGCAACGTTGGAAACATCGCAATTTTTCAGCAACCACGAGGTGAATTCCTTAAATAATCTCCCAACAAAATAATTTATTAATAAACATTCCTCGAATATTTTTAGGTAATTGGTAGTTCGTTACTGTTTGTACATGATCGTTACAATGCGAATGTTTGGTTGATTGATTTTGCCAAAACTGTACGTTTACCGGACAATATGAGAATTACGCATCATAATAAATGGAAAGTGGGCAACCATGAAGATGGCTATTTAATTGGTGTGAATAATTTAATTTCCATATTCAAGTTAATGTTGGAACATCAACCTGTACCGATAACGCCACCATTAAGTCTGCACGATCCACCGGAAATACAACAGAAACATGATGGAATCGAAGAGGATACTTGAAGTCATTCACCGTTCTCTGCATCATTAAATAATAATTAATAACGGAAAGATCTCAGATTGTTTTCCTAAAAATTGTATTTATTTATAATTCTAATGTTTTCGCTTCGATCTACAATCTACAAAACTATTTTCGAATAGTTTCTCGATCTGGCAAACAACTAACTGACGCATAATTCTTTTTATTATTACAATCATGATTTTTAATAATAATCTTAGTTATTACATTGAATGGTATTATTTATTATTTTTGTTATTGTTCTATTATTTAATTCGAAACGAAAATAGTTTGGTTCGACTCAAATAAATTCCTAAAATTAATTGAAACATTTCCGAAATTATTCAGTTAATGAACATTGATTAACGCAAGAATGTTCGCTATTATTGACGGCAATTATTTAACGGCGTAATTTGAATTGTTCCACGTTGAATTACATAACGGAAAATGTTAATTTACGCATCAACTAATGGAATTTTAGTTGTGGAAGACGGAAGGAAAAATGCACTGATAACTGTACCTATTATTCTATTATAGATTTGTTTTGTCATTATCGTTTATCATTTTCATATTTCCATATTGTAGCTGTATGTAAAAATAAAATATAACGTTTGATTGTACTAGGATTTTGTTTTATTTTATTTTGGAAAGGCACTTGTTGCAAATACAATCACAAAGTTTAAAAGAAAAATCAAGCTAAACATCTAACAACTTCTGGTAGTCGCAACTGACAAGTTTCAGGTGAGGAAAATTGATACATCCAGGTGATCATGGCTAAGCAACTCATCAGTGTTGCTAATAGAAACGTGAGCCAAAGGGCTGCTTTAGTTTGCTGAATTTATCAACAGCGTCAACAAACTCTTCAAAAAAAAGCTCCCCTATGCTGTTGAGGCTCAGTTGTCGAATTTTACCAATTGATTTTTTTATTGATTTAGGCAACTTCCAATTTGATATCTCAGTCTGGTTATCTAATAATAAATTACTGTTGTTTGTTTGGCCGCCTGATGCAGGCGAAATCTCCCTGTCGAAAATTCAACAATTTCCATTACTATCATCCCTATCCTTTTTATATAATTGCCTTTGAACTGGACTCGTAATACTTGTTTGTATTATATTAGGAACTCTTGAATAACGTCGACTTAATTGTTGTGTAGTCTCATTTAATGGTGGTGTGTAAGGTGGTGGTGGTGGTGGTGGTGGTGGTTGTTGTTGTTGCGATATTAATAAATTCTCTTCAACTGGTCTTAAGGAGAAACGTCGTCGTTGCTCATGTACTACAGATGGTGGTGTTATATTTGGTATTAATGAACAACGTCGATTAATTGGTAGAATACCAGCTCGGCCAACTTTTGGCGATGATGGTGGATTGGATGGCGATATACCGGCTGTACCTAATTTGCGTTTTGGTATGTTATTCTGTGTTAAACCAGTATCTGTCGTTGTTATCGCTGATAAAGCACGTATAAACTCGGCAATTGATGTTTGTTCCAACACTGAATCCTGTTGTAGTTGCATTGATAATAACGAATAACGCCCTTGAGATGTTCGACCTAAATAACGTTGTTCTTCTAGTGTTGGTGATGGTGCTCGTTTCTCCACATCAATTAAATTCTCATCTTTATTCGCTAAAAATCTATTTTTGATTCTTGTCAACCAATTCGTTTGTGATTTGGCTGTGATTTCTGATGTCGCTTCAGGATTCATACGTATTCTAGCTTGGAAATCTGCCAATTGTTTAACAGCATGTTGTCCATACCAGGTGTGTTCATAATCATTTTTCAATGGATAAGGATGTGGCTCTTTCACTTCACTAATAGCTCGTCGACGTTTTGGTATATTCAACGATAAACTCTGCCTTTTTGATGATGATGATGGATATTTTTCACTTGCCAAAATTTCCTCATCGGTAAATCCATCATAACATTGATAATTGCCATCATTCGCATTACTTAAAGCATCAACAACTTTACGGATGAGTTCTTGTTGTTTCCGAAAACTATACTGCTGTGAGAATGTGCGTTCTTTATCGATTCGATTCAAATCGGTCTCAGATTGGACACGTTGTAATCCAATAATGATTGGTGGACATTCTGAGAATGCACGTTTACGTTTCATTGATGGTGAATCCATATCTCTATAAATTGTCAAATCTGGACAACTTTGACTTCTTGTTATAGCTTGTGGTATATATTGAAATTCATGCTTATACACTGGTTTTACACGCATAAATAGAAATTCTTGGAGTAGCGATCTCAATTCATGTCGGATTTTTATTGGTGTCTTTGTAATATTGTGCGTAATCATATGTTCCAGTTCACGCATCTGTTTACTTCGCATTGCTTTCGTGATGAAACCGAGGATCATAATAACGTAACCTAAGCCGCCAATCGTCCAAATTAGGAGGAATACCTGATAGATTCGATAGTAAACATCAGAAATGCCAACAGTATTCTCAGTACCTAAATAGAAAATCTATTAATCGTCTTGATTGCATCGAAATAATCTGATAATTACCGGCAACGTAATCACCAAATCCGATTGTTGTTAGACTAACAAATGCATAATAGACGGCAACATCATAGGGCCAACCTTCAAAAATCACCATAATAACACCCGGTAGGAATATGAAGAATGTAAAACCAGGGACTAGATACAATACGATTTGACTGATAAGACCCAAACGGGTTATATCTTCGTTTTTTTGAGAGGTCTTCCATCGTTGGTACAATTTCTCAAACTAAAAAACACTCAAAATTTGCTTGTTTTTGTTGTTGTCGCCAAAGCAGTACTTACAGAATGTCCAAAGAAAGCACCCAACGTCACCATCACAATACCATTCATAGGTATTCCAATTAGTGCATAGAAAATCATGAAAATCCGGCTGAACATGGTCGTCGGTGCTAAATTGCCATAACCTTTGGATTATTAACAAATAACTTTTGAAAAAAATCAAAACAATTCAATTTTTACCCATAGTTGAGACTACAGTAATGACGAAAAATAACGAATGATAAAAATCCCATAACGCCATATCCACATGATCACCCATATTCTTCCCCAAAGGTTTACCACAATAATTTGTTAAATTTTCAAAGAACGAATCTTCAATATAATGGGGCACATAATGGAACAACAATTCTGTGGAGGCGATCGATCAATTTAATGTAAATAAATTATGTCATCAGCACATGATTATCATCATCGATTCAAGTGTATTGATTTTTCCACAATCATCGATATTTAAAAGAAAAAAAAACTTTATACGATACCCACTTTCAATTCTTTTACGTTCGCTTTTCTCTTTTCCAAACGTAAACGTTCCTCTTGAGATTCGATATTGTAGAAGATACCAGCACCAAGTAGCAGATAGACGATGAATAAACACAATGCCGCACACCATTTCTTTTTGGACATCATTTTTGGACTATTTCAATCCACAAGCTTCAACACAATCTTGATCACTTATGAATCCAGTGCACGTACGAAATAATCTTCGTAACAATCACCAAGGGTAATTTTTCACTTATCACAATTATGGCAAATTTGCAACAATTCTCATGTGTGTGTGTGTGTGTGTGTTTGTTTGTTTGTTTGTTTTAAAATTGGACACAGGTCAGGTGTGGCTAAATGATTGATAATCGCCATTTAACCAAAGCCTAATTGCGTCCATTGAAGAATATTGAATAGAATTGTAGCACAATGGTCAACTATTTGGACTACACTGATTTGTTAATCAAGGTTTTTATATTTATGATTGTTGTAATAATAACACGAGTGCTAACTTTTTCACAAATATTTCCACCATCGCTTCTATAAAAATTGTCCTTCTTTCTAAGATATGTATCTGTGCGTTTGTGTGTGTGTGTGTGTGTGTGTGTGCTTGCAATATAAGGATTTGTCAGGTATTTGTTTTTCTCTCTATTAGGGCTTGGGAGGGAGAAAATACTTGTAATTAAATCGAACAATTCATACACTTGAAAATATGTTTTAGATTTTTTAATCTGATTTTGATTACATATAGATTTGAGATTATTGTGTTGGGAAAATGTTTACCGAAAATTAAAAAAATTACTAAAAAAAAACTAACAAACTCTATTCAATATATTGTAAATATTCCTTTTTTTTCTCCGTTTTATTTATTTATTATGACAGGAAATATATCAAAACAGATATAAACAAATAAATAACGATTGAAAATTTATTTATTTCATATCAATAAATTTCATAATATTTAACTGATTTGTATTATTGTACAATGTGTGTACTTTAAGTCTATGGAATGTGCGGTCATAATGGGATTCATTCTTTTCTGATTTATTTGTCTTGAGATAAACACAATCTGAACATCTATCCATGTGAGTTAAGCTGCTAACTCCCAAACTACATTTAGCCTATTCGATTTTTGGGAGAATGCCAGACAGGCAGCACAATCGATGAATTTCCACAAGAGTTTTCGTTAGCTCCTAGATCAGTAGCTTTAAACTAACAAAATTGAGGATAAACCTTCCTCTTTCATTGTCCAGCAGTCTCTTGGACCTCCATCAAACTCCAAGTTGTAGTGCTTAACAATCTACAACTTTGGCGAAAATTTGTTCTATCATTTAATTGCCTGCCATCACCTGCCAACAAGTCGAGCATTTTTGGAAAATGGCCAAATCGAAAACGTGTTAGATGTGCGACAAAATATTCCCATCGGCTAATAAAACGGAAAGAAAGCTCGACTTTCTCCTGTCGACGACTACAACCCAAATTAATAATCATCTTCCAAACGATCAAAGTGTTACAATAGCAAATAGAGAGATCAGATTTTTTATTATTATTATTTATTTTTTTTCGAAATTTCATATTTAATACCGAAAACTTTGACCAAATTTCAGTTGAATTCCAAGTCTTTGACATCAATTTTTCATCCATGACAATCATATTCTTGTACAGTTTTCATTGAAAACAATTACCTTGAAATGTAAATAGAACATTAGTTAATCTGACCTGACCACAAAATAATGTCAAAAATTTAATTTACACATCTTATTGTTGTTTCACACAAAACTTGTTGGAAATTAACGTCTCTAGTGTCAACATTTAACTAAACAATACGAAAAAAAATAAAGGAAATTCTGCCATTACGTATCTAGACAGAATTCGTAATTGTTTTAAATATGTATATTCTAGGTGGTGTTGTTTATTTTTCATTTGCTAATCTAATTAACAATAAATCATTTATTGAAAAGACAATACAAATTGTTTTGATTATTAATCAAATAGAGAGATAGTTAGGCGCTTTCCACGAATCTCAAATGCTGTAAATAAAAATAATTTCATTTTTTTTAATTGCGTGGATTCACTTTGTCTTTTTTCGTTGAAATGAGAATTCTGAGAGCATTGAGAGAGTCTGACGTAAATAGAGACATTGTTGAAAACGTCTATTGTCACGTTTTTTCGATACGATTGATAATGATTAACGATAATCAGAAGGTAAAAAGTTACAATCGTATAAAAAATACGCTATCGACGTTATCTTATTAGAAAGTAAATTCAATTTTTCAAAGAGAATTTTATCAGGATCGCTGATGTAAATACGTGTATAAACAAGAAAAACACACTCAAATGGATGCCAGTTACAATCGCAACGATTTTCTTTCTGTTTTGATGCGAAAGGGGACAGATACGAAATTATTCTGAGGTGGCTTGCCATTTTGTTAACCTTTGATAGAGGGTTATTTGATTAAACTTCTCTATAATTTCCTGTAATCATTAAAACACATAAAATCGTAAAGTATGAACAATTGTTTAACAACTAGATAATTACTTAAATACACTTGTGGGGCTAAATTTATAATTAATAAAACATTATTTCCATTATAATAAACAAGATTACATCGAGAACATTGTTTGTTAGAACAAATAAATTCACTGATAATTGAATTATTGACGTGTAATCCACCTTTTTTTTATTTTTCCAATAATTTGTTGTCCTGATTATCGAATTGTTGTTAATTAAACTGATAAATACTCCAACGAATCCACGTCGGCCCGTTGGACTGTTTTCAACGATATTTTGTTGAAATTTATTTTAAACTTCCATTTAATCGATGAGTTTTCCAACGGAATTGGCGCCGAAAATTTCGAATATTAGAAAAAGTTCCAATATTGATGTGGAGATGGTGCTGCCCATGCAATTGTCAATAGTGTAGTAGAGTTCTTTAATTTTTATTATTGTTAGGATTGTTGAAAAATATAGTGTAATTTTTTTTTGTTTGGACAAACAAAGAAAATTCGCAATGGCATCAGAAGGTGCAATAAATAAGGCCGATTTTTTCCTCCGCGATATACCTGAAGTGAAAACCAGGTGAGAATTAACCTAACTTTTGCCGAACATAACCTCGAAACAATGGCAATTTGTTTTTTTCGTTTTTCTTGTCTTTTATTTTTCTCTTTTAATAATACAGCAGTAATGCCCCGGTGGATAAGAGGCCGATCGTTAAGGAAGAATTGCAGATTTTACGATTGAACGATAAGGCACAAGATGATATTATGGAAACTTTAAATTTCATTCATGGTCCTGTAATGTTTCTGTTTTATTTTAGATATGTGTTTTTGATTGCTTTTTAATAATTGGCGAATTTTTGTGATAATTGTAGAGTTTTAAATTGAAAGAAGCCTCCGATTATCAAGACGTTAAAACGAATTTATCGAAACAGTATTGGATAGGCGAGGGATTAGTAGTGAAAGGTGGTTATGACTTTTCGCAAATACAAGAGACTAGTCAGGATGAAGGGGATCGTTTAAAACAATTTGCACTAATGCGATTAGAAAGGTACTTCATTATCAATAGGAAACTAATTAATTCATAACCAACAAACAAATTGATGATAATTCTAGTTACGGTTTCCATAAAAATCATTGTATTGAAGCGTTACATTATTGTGAAAGTAATGTTGAGGATGCACTCTATCTACTTTACAATAAATACTTTAATCCGGATAACATTAAAAATTTAGATTGTAATTTGTCGGAGAAAGAGCTATTAGAACAGAGATTAGATGAAAAAAGTTCGTTAGAATCAATTTATGATGGGGCTTTCATTGAAAAAGTTCCCAATTCAGTTTGGATTATAACATTAAAACTTCACTATCTAATTGAAATTTTCTATAATAGAACAGAAGGCAGTCTAAAAACGAATAATACTATCAATAACAATCATGGAAAGAAAAAGGACAAATGTCGGAATTTCTTAAAGGGCCATTGTAAATTCGGTAATAAATGTCGATTTTCACACGAAATCATCGAGAATACTAAAACAAACGATTCACATTTAAATGATTTTATATTTGAATTAGAGATACGTTTCCCTGTAAATACGAAATATCCATATGAGCCACCATTGATTTTCCTTAAAACTGATGCAGTATTACCGAATTTAGTTAATTTACATTTATGTAAACGATTATATCAGGAAGCTAAACTTCTAGCAGAAGATGGTATACCGTCTGTCTATACAATAATTGAGTTATTACAAAATGATGAGGAGATAAAGTGTTTTTTACAAAACGCACCCGATTTCCGTGATCCAAATCAAAAATTGTTCACCGATGTGAATTTAACAAATTGTATAAAAACACATCGACCCAGTCATTATAGGAAAGGTTTAACTAATCGTGACAATAAAAAATTGTTAAATATCAATGAATTATTAGAGATCGATGGGAAAATTGTTGATTTCTATCATAAAATAATCAAAGATCAACGTTATTTAACAATGTTGGAGAATCGCCGTAGATTACCATCATGGGATATGATGAAAAATATTTTAAATGAAATTGATAAATCGCAAATAATTGTTATCAGTGGTGATACTGGTTGTGGTAAAAGTACACAAATACCACAATACATTCTAGATGATTGGTTAATTAATTTTTATAATAATGATAATCGAAGACATGTTGAAATTGTTTGTACACAGCCAAGACGTATATCGGCAATTAGTGTTGCTGAACGTGTTGCCGATGAACGTATCACGAGAATTGGTAATATTGTCGGTTATCAAATACGTTTAGAAAATAAAATTTCGTTATATACAAGATTAACGTTTTGTACAACTGGTATATTATTAAGACGTTTAGAAATTGATCCAACTTTACGAAATGTTACACACGTAATTGTTGATGAAGTACATGAACGTAGTGAAGAAAGGTGAACAACATTCATCATTTCAATAATCAGTAGCACAACAAAAACAATATGAATTTATTTTTTTCCATGAAAACAATTAATAATAGGATCTATAAATTCCATGAATTTCATTAGATGATAGCTTATCTATCATCAGCTGGAAATTCCGGTTGTATACGAAATTCGGAAAATTATTATATAAACTAACCACTTCTAAATGCGTTGAAAAATTATCAAACAAAAGTGTTCGTATACAAAATAACTATCCCTCGTTTTACTGGACAATTTTTTACACGGTACGTCTATATACGTTTGTACTTCTACTTCTGCGCAAATTTTTTTCCATGAATGTATCAATATATTTTTTTTAAACAACACTTCTGCCTTGTGAAAAAGCGATGGTTTACTTTCTTTATTCTTTATTTATCCAACAACAACAACAAAAAAACGTGCAGATCAAAGGATATGCTTCTATTTATTAATCGATTTTTTATCATGAATGTACGAAATTTTCTGATTTTACCATCACCATTACTACCTACAGACAGTCAAACGATTTTATTTGATTTTATGGAATTTGATTGGGTCTCTATAGGTTCTAAATATGAAAATACTGGTCACATCTTGCCAAATTGCACGATTTTGATAGATTTGTTTAGGGGAAAAAAACCCATCTAAACGCCATCAATGATGTTTCATAAAATTTTGTAATATTACAGTCCTATCCTAGAGTCTCCGTACATTATCATCTGAATCACCCAACCATCATCGAAAACTATAAATCAAAAATGACGGGCCGTTATTAAAAAATAAATATTTCTATAATAGAACAGTTGTCTTACATTTTAAATCACATAAATATTATTCGATTTAATTGCAAAACACATTAAACAATCAGTCTGGCAAGATTTTTCAATTCTAAATCATTTACTTCAACTGATGATAATTGTTACTTGAAAGAATGTTAATTGATGTACTTCACACTTAAATAATTGTTAGAACGATGGAATTATGGTGAAAATATTCTGTGAATACATCAGTTCCACTAGAACAGACAATATTTCCTTTCATTTTAGATATTACTTATGTGAAGTTTTTTTTTTAAATCGTAATATTGCTCGTGAGTTTTTTTTCTGATCCTGTCTTCTTTTGTTTTCTAAAAAGATTTTTCCAATATGTTGGAAATTTACGTTATACAAGATGAATATGCATATTGTAATAAAACACATTGTTTCTGACATCGTTCGTCAAGTTGACGTCAAAAGGCCTATGATTCAAATTATTTCGAGATTACAATCAAATTTTCATGACGATTAACGTTGATAGATACGAAAAAATAAAGAAATATCCTATAATAATGGATAATATATAAATATGGGTCTTTTGAGGCGTAGGAATGCATTTTTGTCTTTTCAAAAGTTTAATAAATTGTCGTTTGATCACAGTTTCTAGATTTGTAAACGCGTTTTACACAGAGATCGCGTCTTAATGTGATCAATTTCGAATAAAACGATCATACTTTAAGTGGAAATTATCATTTAAATTCGACGAAAATCATAAAATATAAACGGCGACCAGTATACTTTTTTTGAATTTATCAACATGTCGTCTAAGATATTACCAGAACTTTTTTCATAATAATCTATTGCAAACACTGAAATTTCACACCAGGCATTGGTAGTGGATGAAAGTACGACTACACATAAAGCCAAGAATTAAATGATGACAACCGTGGAAGGCTAAATGTCTCGCCAACATTTTAAATCGAAATCGTGCAATCTGCATAAGTGAAACAGCAAAAATTCTGTCTTGTGATTAAAATATCAACTGTTCGATCGTACCTGCTGGCGTCATTACAGCTTGTAACGTTAATTATAATAAGTAAACAGATATTAGTTTTATTCGATTTTCTGTGAAATTTACATTAATTTTTTCTATTCATTTTAAAGCATTAAATTACAAATAATTTTAGATAAAATTCATCAAAGTTTAATTTCCTGTTAGTCTGAGTTAATGCTAATTTTTTTTTCAGTTTTAATTAATCCTAGCTGTATGACTGGTTGTTTTGTACTTAGAAACGACTATTATCGGGTGTTATTGAAGATTTTTACAAATTCTCTTTACACAGCAGAAGACTAATCTGGTTTAAAACAAATGTAATTTTAATTGTTTGAGCCTAATCCAGCGAAATTCCATTATGAACGTAGTTGCTGTTGTTTTTTTTATGTTTCATCAAATTAATTCTCCTTTTATGAATATTTTCTCTCGGTTGTGCTACTGATACGTATATTCAAATGAAAATCAATAATAATTATAACATTCTAGTGATTATTTATTGTTAATTCTAAAAGAATTATTACCGTATCGGCCCGATTTAAAAGTAATATTAATGAGTGCTACAATGAATGCAACATTATTCTCTGAATATTTCAATGAAATACCAATATTGAAAATACCAGGACGTACATTTCCAGTTGAACAATTTTATTTAGAAAATACTTTAGAAATGACACAATATGTATTAGAAGAGGGTACAGAATATTGTCGGAAAATTAATAGAAATGATGATGTTGAAATGGTATATTCAGAGGTGATCTCTGCTCCAATTCCTAAAAATAATATTAAAGATGAGAATTTAACATTTGCACAAACTATGCAACGATATGGTGGTAAGTGTATTTATAAATTGGGAAATATTTAGAAATTTCATTAGAAACAAATTCCAGATTATAGTGAAAAAACTTGTAGAAATTTATATTTAATGGATCCAAATGTAATTAATAACGATTTAATTGAATGCCTATTAAATTGGATTATATCTGATGACAATGATTATCCAAAAGTTGGGACGATTTTGATTTTTTTACCTGGTCTCGCTGAAATTACATCACTTTATGACAGTTTAAATGAACATACAATATTCGGTAAACGTAATCAGAAATATCAAATTCTGCCACTTCATTCATCATTAACAAACGAAGAACAGGCATTAATCTTCAAGTAAGGATATTTCCATGATAATTTGTAAATTCGCTTGTTGTTTTCGTTTTGAACTGTAAACGATTGTTATTATTTTGTAATTTATTTATAGAAAACCAAAGTCAGGAGTTAGAAAAATTGTTTTGTCAACAAACATTGCTGAAACTTCAGTAACAATTGATGATTGTGTGTTTGTTATTGATACTGGTAAAATGAAAGAGAAACATTTCGATCCAAATCGCAATATGGAAAGTTTAGAAACTGTTTGGGTAACACGTGCTAATGCTCTACAACGGAAAGGTAGAGCTGGTCGTGTTATGGCTGGTGTTTGTTTCCATCTATATACATATCATCGATTTAAATATCAAATGTTACCACAACCAATACCTGAAATTCATCGAATACCATTAGAACGGCTTATATTAAATATTAAATTAATGCAGCAGTTCGACGATCGAAATGTAGCTAATGTTTTAGGTATTTCCATTCACATTAAAACTTTCCGCATTGCAAACTTTAACATGGTATGTGGTTGGTTCGCTTAGCCATCACAAATTACGCGATTTGATTAGATCTTTAATGCTAACATTAGAGTTATCGTTTAATGTGCGGAAAATTTCTATTTAAAAAAAAACGAACGTTTTATTCACTATTTTTGTCCTTTAAAGATTTATTTATCGAGCCTCCAATAAAGGACAATATAGAGATGGCAATTGTCCGTTTACAGAATGCAGGAGCTTTAGATAAAACAAACGAATTGACAGCTTTAGGACATCATTTAGCTACCCTACCAGTAGATATACGTATAGGCAAGTTGATGTTATATGGAGCAATATTTTCCTGTATTGATGCAGCTTTAACAATGGCCGCTTGTTTAAGCTATAAAAGTCCTTTTGTTGCACCATTCGGAAAGCGGAATGAAGCCAATGAAAAGAAAAAGAAATTCTCAGTGGGCTATAGTGATCATATAACTGTTTTAACAGCATATCAGGTGATTTCATCCAAAAAAAAATAAATTCAAACAAACATCTAATTAGAACAATTTAATTGGAATTATTACAGAAATGGTTAGCTGTTTATAAAAAGAGTAAAATTGGTGGTTTGAATTTTGCCAATGAGAATTTCATTTCACAAAAAACAATGTTAATGATTGCCGATATCAAACATCAATTTTTAGAATTTCTAGTTGATATCGGATTTATTGCTGTTGATTTAAAAGGAACTCGAATTAATGGTCAAGATAATATTTATGCAATTACTGGTCTTGAGGTTTGTTTTACAATTTCTTAGTATTAAGAAATATTAAAATAAATAAATTATTCCCAGTTTAATAGAAACGGTGAAAATATCAACGTTTTGTCGTCAATTTTATGTGCCGCTTTATATCCGAATGTTATTAAAATATTGATGCCGTCAAAATCTTATGTAAAAACGCCAAGTGGTGCAATTTTAAAACAGAACAATGCAAAAGATTTGAAATTTACAACTAATCAAGAATTAGTTTTCATTCATCCAAGTTCGATCAATTATTCAATTAGTAATTTTCCAAGTCCGTATTTAGTTTATCAAGAAAAAATACGAACAAATCGAGTTTATTTTCGAGATTCTACAATGGTCCCGTTAATACCATTAGTATTTTTTTCTGGTTGTGATTTAGAAATTCTCGTTAGGAATGGTTCAACGTTTATTTCATTAGAGAATGGTTGGATTTTATTCAAAGTTGACGAGCACAAGGTTTGAAAATTAAAAAATAATATTTACATTACGGATTATATTCTGTTTTTAATTTTACAGATTGCCGAAATGATTAAAATGATGCGAAATGAATTATTCATGTTGTTAGAAGAGAAAATCAAAGATCCATTACTTAATTTATTTCATCACGATAAAGGCGAAAAAGTCATTTCAACAATTCTCAATCTAATCACATTGAGATAGTGAATTTTTAAATTTATAAAACAATTGTTGAATAATTCTATTGATCTGTTTTTACCTTTTTTTTTGTACACTCAAAATCCGTCAATAACAAAGATTGATATTCGTTTGATCGGTATTTTCTATAAAAGTTGGAAAGCTGCGAGGTCAATCAGTAAATCAGCTCTTCACCTCCGGTTCAAGTATCGAAAATTGTACGATTTCCTTTTGATCGATGCACAGTAGAAAATTAGTGAAGCCTTTCTACTGCATACGAGACCATATTTCTCGTCAAGTTATCAAGACAGCAATTTTCATCCAATCGTTTTATTAAAGAAAGAACCTAAGTAATACGCTTTTTTTATTATTATCAGAAAATTCCATTCAGGTTAAATTCTCGTTATCAAAAAATAAATGAAGAAGAAAAGTAAAACTGATTATATTGACCTCGTCGTCGAGCAAATTTTCATCTTTTATAAAACGTTAATTATCAAAGTCGAAAAGTGATAATTTGTGTATGTCGATTTTTTTTCGAAAGCATCCAACTAAGCTATTTAGGAACGCTGGTGTATAATTAGTAAGATTAGGTAATATATTTGCAAATCTTTAATACAGAATAGTTTTGCGAACATGACTTCAATTACATAACAAAGTGTCGCATTCAATAAATTTAAAGGTGTCGAAGATGTAACAAAAATCAATAAAATCCCCATTAGTTCAATTGTAATTTTCAATGGAAGTAAAAATTTCTGAAATTATTACAAAGATCGAGTTAGGAAACACCGGAAACGTATCACATTGAAAAGATTTGAGACTTGATGAAAAATTACGAAATTTGAACGCACATTCACTAGGGTTGGTTCGATAATGACTTTGTTTAATTAAGATTGGAGTACCTAAGCCCAGACAAATCGTTTAACGAATATACAACCAAAATTCTTTCCACCCTCGATGCATTACATTAATATTTGAAGGGCGATTTTTTAATTGCCTTAAGCTCCTTAAGTATTAAATTTCCAATTCAATTCTAATGACTTGACAGCTATTCAACTTCGATTTGATTTTTATCAGCCAGCGTGTCGCGGATTGTAATTTGAAAATCTAATAATTTAGGTGGAGAATAGCGACAAACAGAAACAAATCGAATAGATGAAAGGGTTATGGTTGTATTGTTAAATCTCCGACTTGTAGATAGGAATTGTATGGGAAACAGACAAGTGTCAATCTAATCCCATCTAGTGATAGAATTCAAAGCTCTGAAGTAATTTTCAAAGTTGTCGAGGACTTCACCTTTAAGCATCTACTGTTTCAGAAAAGAAAGATTACCAATGAAGAATTCACAAGAAAAAATGGCTAATCATTAATTATTAAAGTTTTAATAAAATTCCATGGAGACAATTTTAAATCCTTCTCTAATCTCTCGATTTACAATTCTTATCTCGATCTGGCGCATATATACGTGTCCGAAATGTTGCTAACCTCCAACTTATTCTATTGGATTACAACGGACTCCTTTAGAAATTCAGCTTGATATATTCCTATCGGTATAGCCGTATTTAACGCCTATTCTTTTCGAATCCTAGTCGGATGGAAAAACAACTCAAATCCGAATTGGATGCACAGATTTTCGCTTTCTCGTAGTCGAGTTCAGTTATTTACAATTAAATGAAATCGAAATTGATCTGTCAAAATTAATTATTTTTACATAGAACGAAAACATGTCGCTTTCTCTATAAACCAGCTTATATTTATAACGCATATTAATTGAATGAAAGAATTTGCCCGAAAAGCAAAAAGAAATGAAAGTTTCTATCTTAGATTGCGGGCGAGATAATTGTGGTGGAAACAAGTAAAATCACCAACCATATTTACATTGATTACAAAAGGACAAATAAATATTGTCTTGGCATTTTAACCGTTTTGTCGTTGCATCAATAAAACGATAAAAATCATTGTTATTTTGTCTGTGCTGCAGCTGTTCCCAACAATTCACAATAAAATTCAATATTGAATCAAAAACAACAATTACTATTTTCTGAATATACGTCGATACGTTTGGTTTGTAATTAATGAAAAATAAAATAACATTTATTACAACTACGTGAAATTCGAACGACAAATCTCCTCGATTATTACACCAACTGCATTGCAACCTTTCTAAATAACGATAAATCAGAAACGAGAGATTGCACCTTTGGAAAATTACGGACGAAAGTGAAATTTCGTTATGGTTTCCGGTCGTTAAGGACAACGCCTTGTTCAGAGCAAAATTAATATTTATTCACACACTGATCATTAACGAAGGTCTAGTTCAACATTTTATGTAAAAAATTTCTTTTTGGCAAAAACTTCTAATCAGTTTTAGTGGGACATTATTTCTTACTGTTTAAATCGTAAATTTCAAAAAAAAAATATGTATGACACTTGAAATGAATACAACGATAAAGCTTTTAAGGCTTGTGTTTGTTGATGGTGGAGCGAATTTATTATGAAATAAACAGAAATAATAAATTTACAACATTTAACATGGATGAATTTCAAAGGAAATTCAGTCCATTTTAAATTGTGTGTAATTAGAAGAGTTGTTATGCAAAATTACATTCTTTAAATTTCCCATATTTCATTTTATTATTGTTTGAATTGTGGCATCCATTGAATTCTATTGGAAATTTGCATATCCTGCAATTCCGGTAACAATTGTGTGTGTTTTTTTAAAAATCAAAACTATCAATCGGATGTGGTATGGTTTTTTTTCCTCTCTATTTCAATTGCTTCAATATTATTGGAACAATGAGATACGAACGCGAATTTGGAAGGGATGGTTGAAGAGGGACAAGGGTATCGTTACGTTGTAACGCTTGTTTGGAGAGAAAGGAGATCAGCAGGAAGTTCACGATATATAATGAGGTGGATATCCTCTTGCAACAACATACTCTCACAAGTAATACGACAAGAACACGTCGTCGCTACCATGAAAATCGTGAGTAGATTTCATTATTTGTGTTTCCAAGTGCCTCTAACTGTGCTCTTGTGCCTTGTAATTTCTGTGAATTTTCTAAATTAACCACTTTTGTTTATATTTTGACCTTTATCCTATATTTTCATATTCAATTATAATGACAGGAAAAAAAATAGAAAACTTAATTATCTCGCATGATTTAAATAATTCTATCTAATTTTCTATTTCGTGCCAAATTAAAAATAATTTGAATATTAATGTCGCACTTTCTTTGAATTATAAATAATTTTGTTTCTAGTTTGCCGTTATCCTGTTGGTTGTTTCGTACCAAGCCACTGCAACAGGCCAAGGTAAACCCACTTATGCTGATTACACATCACAGCAAACTTATAGTCAGCAACCTCAACCAGTGGCTTTAGGGTATACGAAAATCCAACAGCAGTTGTTGGCGGCTCAAAGAACATCAACTCAGCCACAATTGCAATATTATCCACAACCAACATCTGTAAAATACATCAATGCTCCAGTTCAACAGCAACAACAACAACAACAGTATCAATATGAACCCCAACAAATCACTTATACACAACCAAGTAAAGTTGCCTCCTCTCCAGTTGTTTCTAAGGTAATTATATATTTTTTATGAGAAATTAGAAAGTAAATTATAATTGTGATAGTTCTAATAGGAAGGTCAATGTATTCGCCATTCACCTTGACCTGACCATAATTATTAACATCCGTTTTTCATTTACCAAGTGAAAGTGATACGGCATCAATATTAAAAACAAACAGACAGAAACAATCGATACAATTTCTAATTTAAACGAATTTATCATTGAATAGGTGCCTCAATTCTCTCTAGCTAATGATGTGTCATCGTTCGCCTATTCCAGTCCACTTGTATCTTATAACAGTTTAGGTTTCTTGACACAATTCGCTGGTAAATCAGGCAGTCCAAATGCTGTCGCAAAATCAACTTACTCTGGTGCGCCTGTTGCTGCTGCTGCGGCTGCTCCTGTTGCACCAGCACCTGCTACTTACCAAGCGCCTGCACAGAAATTCTCTTATACAGCTAGTTCAGCGAAAATTCCACAATATGTTAGCGTACAACAACAACAACAACAACAACAACAGCAACCTCAACAACAGTATCTATCTGCTGCCCAATATTCATCACCACAAGCATATACGATAAGTCAACCAAGTACTCAATACAGCCAAACTCAGGATGATGGTCAGTATACACAGGGCCAAGCGTATGCTCAAACAGTAGCGCAACCCCAGTATTATACTGTACCACAAGTGAAATATGCTAATCCTGGGCAAGTTATTCCCAATACAACTCCTAAATTTTCTTTGTTTTCTTCTCAATTACTGTATATAGACTGTATTAGATATTATTGTTGTTTTTATATATTATACACAAATTTGTAATCTTCTTGAAAATGGTGTAAATAAAAAACTGTTTTGTTTTTTTTTTAATAAGAAATAGCTTTATTTTAACATTAGATATATCCATTGCAATGCATCTATTTATAATACATCCTATTTTACAATATCGTTATAATATAAGCGTAAGGTTTTTGATTTTGCAATGGAAAGATGATGATGATGATGATGAATGTAGCAGATTCTTGTAAAAGTGGGGCTCATAATGTGTAGATGTGGCTTAATATTAAAATAATAATAATAAGATAATAATAGCAACAACTACACGCACTTCTCCAAGAATCGCTTTTTCCACATTCACAGAAAGTTATATTTTGGATAATGTGAAACGGTCGCAATATAGGTATCTATATATTGTAAATACTGGTTTTATGTATTTATATAATTATTTAAATTTTAACCATTGAAATTATTATTATTATTATTACTATCTATCATATTTAATATATTTACAAATATTTTAGAAAATTACAATCGGCTATAAAAACGTAAAGAAAAAATATCTTATTCAGATAAAGCATCCGGTTGAGAATTTTACAATTACAGTATAAGTGATTTTTAACATTGTCGTCTCGATTGTTGCAAAATTGGAAAAGTTCAATGCTGGTTCCTGTTGTTAAGACACTTATGACATAAAACTTGATGCAATTGAATTGTTTCGTTCCAGTGAATTGCGAGAGGAATACGTCTTTAAACCGATGCTATATCGTAATTTGATTTTAAGTCCAGATTGTGGCGATTTTATTTTGGGGGCATATTGTTCTACAGCAGCTGTGAATTCTTAAAATTTTACTCAATTTACTATTTACAAGGAAAACGTCTTTATTTCCAAATGAATCCCTACAAATTCTATATTTTTGTGTTAGAGCGATCACAGAACATTGGAATGAAATGATTATTCAAGAATTCAGTTGAAACCACTAATTATTATCAATATTTGAAGCTCGTAATTGTATATGGGCATTATTTCTATGTCACTATTAAAATTGTTAAATTTTCCAAACATTTCCAATTTATGATATGTTTCTAATAAATTCGTAATCTCTTGTTAACGTTAAAAGCATACACGTCAATATCGGACGAATGAATAGAAACAAAAACATTAAAATATATAGAAACAAATCGATTAAACTCGCCCATCCATCATCAGGTGCAGGCATAATCAACGGAATGTTGTTAGATAACGGTTAGATATTCAGAAGACGTGCGGATTTAAACGAAAAAGTAATTATGAGTAAGATTCCCTCTAGAATTTTCTTTTCTCCTTACTACTTTAATTTGATTTAAACGTAATATTTAATATTTACATTGAGCAAGATGAGTTTCTATTTTATGTTGGTTTAGTTTGAAAAAAATAATTATGGAATTCAGGGCCCGAGGAACATTATTTTCTTGAAGGCTTTCCTAAATTCCGGATTGAATATCGTATAGATAACTGGATTAACAAAACTGTTCATATAGCCTAGCCATGTTGTTAGAAGGAATGCGGCTACACCGGGTTGACATGATAAATTCAATTTACTGCACATTGCATCCATGATATTGCATGTGAAAAATGGCACCCAACATATCAGAAATACACCTGAAACAATTTAACATCTACGTAAACAACAATTAAAACAAACAACAATTAAAATAAACAAATAAATGTTTCAGTGTTTTCGAATTCACTGTGAAAACTAGCACACGCGCTTCTTGTCCATTGACGATTGTTGACCAACGGATTTGTCCTGCTCCTACCTTTAAAAACGACATTTTCATTATATAAAAGTCTATTGACAAAAATTTGATTTATAGACCAAAAACGACGAAATCCGCTTTTCTATTTTGTGCAAAAATACAAATTTCACTTATTACTAACGAAATTGAAGAAAGTCTTTACATGCAATGCGAATGTTGCAAGAGTGTCATGAATATTAACAACGCAAACAAAAAATTTGATGTAGCGAAAAACTGAAAATAAGTGAACCGAAAGTAGTGAAAGACATGCATGATGATAAAAATAGACAGGAATAAACGTTTATGTCGGCCCAGGAGCTGTTTTTTATCAAACTGTAAATTCAAAAATTGATCTGTGATTCTGTGCATGGCTCGATCTATTTCTTGTTGACTAATTGCAAACAAGACAACTGTGATTCGTTCAAAACTTCTCCTTTTTGATGTGAACTCTTTTGTGAATTGGTCAATGACTATCTAAAGAAGAAACACGTCCTCAAATTAAATTGGCTCATTCGGAACAATTGCCCATCCAGCCGACTCGTACTAAATAATGGTTCCTTGGATTTAAAGATTATTATTATTATTATTATTATTATTATTATTATTATTGATTAAGATTACGTTAAAAGCAGCACTTTCGAATTGGAATTTTACTTCAAAGGATTAACACGAGGCTTTAATCTCTTATATGCTCGATCTTTAGGAAAGTATTCTCGCATAATCCTGACTGTAAATATAACAAAAGTCTCCAGAGATAATCTTAGGAACATTCAATGTAGAACCACTTTATGCAAGAAATTTCAAACTTGCATAAACTAAGTTGATGTTTTTCCATTATATCATCAATC
Organism: Meloe dianella; assembly: GCA_028455855.1. Classification (NCBI taxonomy): domain Eukaryota; kingdom Metazoa; phylum Arthropoda; class Insecta; order Coleoptera; family Meloidae; genus Meloe; species Meloe dianella. The sequence continues at coordinate 306,396 of JAPTHL010000034.1, forward strand.
ACAGATTCGAATATAGGTCCAGAAATAGTGTTCTAAAGTCAAGTAAATTGGATTGATTTTCCATTTAGATTTCAGTTTTATTCTTCTTCTGCCACAATTCACAATCTTCAACTAATCTCATTCTAGAAACAAGTGTACGATAGACAAAATGCTGACAATAATCTCTATATTTTCCAAAACGGAAATTAAATTTATCCGCTTATTCTATTAAAAATAACAGATAAATCAAATTTAACTTGGCTGATGCGATTGTGTTCTTAACAGGCATGATAACAGATAAGTAATCACAAAATTGGGGTGTTTAAATTTTTAATAGCGAGCGAATAAATTAATAAAACTTTGTGTTGTTCAGCTTTTCAGCAGTGGCGGATTTTCATGAAAGCGTAAAAAACATCCGCCTCAGGCTCTACAAGCTCGAACACAGAACTTCAAACCAAATTGGATATTGTTGGAAATTGGTCAAAACACTTGCGTGTTAAATACACTTATGCTTAAAGAATTTCAAATTATTGAAGTTTCACTGCGTTTGAAAATAATCATTTTTTATCGGATAACACCAATTATAATCGAGATAATGCAAAAAAGATTTGAATAGAAGCTAATTGCTTCGATAGAGCACAAGTAAATGCCAAATATTGAAGGGTGCCTTTATGGGAACAAAATGATAAATTTACTGTAAATTTAATATGTTGTAATGAGATTTTGCGAAGGATATATCTAGGCTTAACCAAAATATGTACGAAATATTGACGTTCTAAACTCTAACAATATATTTATTATTGATTTGACATTATTCAACTTCAAGAGTTTTTATACCGATGGTTGGAAATTAGTTTCCTTTCTGTGAAAGTAATAAAACTGAATTCATTTTTTTTAAGAGAAAAAGTTTAATTACCAGTAACTTTTTAATAAAACTTTTAAATTATTATATTTTACATGTGTATGTGAAAGTAGATTACGTAGGTATACCTGTTTGAAAAGGAAAAAAATCGTCATGAGATGGGAATAGAAACGTATTTGTTCGTTTTTTTGTTGTTGTTGTTTATTGTTTTCTATTCCGATAATTTGTGAGAGTCGAAATGAGAACAAATGGAAAAATAAAAAAAAAAAAATTAACATTTCACATCTTACCTAATACAATGGCTAATGTCTTGGTAGCTTTACGTTCCTTTTTTGCTGATGATTTCTCGCGTTTCTTTCGACTGGCTTTGTTGACTTTATATATTGTAAAACGTGCAGCTGCTGTGGCTTTACGTTCTTTTTTCGATCCAACAGACCGTTCCCTTGTTGATCCTGTATTTATAGTCGATACAACCGTTCTGGAATTTTTTTTTTTTAAACTACTCATTTACACAATCAATGAATCGACAACAATAGATTAACGAATATGTCAATTACAATTCTGATAATTATTATTATTTTGATGGGGAAAATTGAAAGACTTGCCTAAGCTCGGTGCCTAAAGTGGCCCCATTTTTCTTCGATTGCAATAAGCGATTCCTCTTTGGACTATCCGGAGCTGTTCTATCCGGATGTGTGGGTGCATAGCCTGAATCGTTGTTCCCATTAGTATCACCAACAAGGGGTGTTGGTCGTCCTATACTGGCCACCACACTTGATATGCTGTCAAATACAAACACCAATGAAAACTAATTGAATTCAATAATTATAAATAATCGACATAGTTTTGGTGTCTACCATTCAATAAATTCATACTATTTATAAACATCAATCATCGATAAATCTGTCTTACATGTTGTACATTTGCTAATATTTAGATAGGGTTGATATATATATATATATATATATATATATATATATATATATATATATATATATATATATATATAGAACAGAATTGCTGGGTAAATATGAATTTAATTTCCAGCTTAAATGAACTATTATTTAATGCATTAGTGCCACTTAAATGTTCCGTTTTTGTTAGTTTTCTATATGCTCTTGTCGCATTGGCGTTCTATCAAATATTCATTACTTTAAATTGACCATCATAGATCGACTCATATCTTTTTGGATATGTCATCGATGATTCCCAGCGAGTTTCACGGAAGTTACTTCATCCCAATTCATCAATAATGTAAGTTCTAATGGAAGAAAGTATATGAAATATCCGCCATTCATCAAATATTGAAAATATACTTGGATACATGTGAAAAAAAATTGGCTTTATAAATATTTATTAAATGACAATGATAAATGCAGTGATCGCTCGGTAAGTTTGTTGGACATACCAAAAATCTGTCATATCTACAATATCGTTTTTGTCGTTTTACATTATGTCACTTGGATAAATACCAAATATTGATTCACATTACATATAGCGAATTATAATCGCCAATTTATCATTTACAATATTTACAGATTGGTTCATATTGCGAAACGTCAAAGGGCAAACTAACACAATAAACAATCAATGCTATTCATTGGCTCACCATCATCACTGAATGCTACCAAAATATGGTCCTTCTTCATCCATATTTACGAACATTTCATGATGATGATGGCTACCCTTATACTGACTGATATTAGTGGATATTCTTTTAAGTAAACATAAAACACAAATAACCATGCATTAGAGCTATCTATCATCTTTGATGAGTGTTAATATGAAACACAGGATTTATAGCTAAATAATAGGACTGGGGGTGTGTGTTTATTGCCTCTACTTTTTTGTATTGTTTGTTTTTGTTTGTTTGACTTACACTCCATCATAATTAGGCTGCGAATTTTTACGCTGTACTCTGTAAAAATAACACAACAGAAATTGATGATTGTTGAAATTCTATAACAAGAAATTTTATTTGCTTTATTTAACTATTAACTGTAATATTTATTTTAATTTGGAATGACATAGAATTTAATTGAAATACGATACTAATTGTGTGTGTGTGTGTAAATCTTATAATCAAGGGGGAAAAATTTTCATCTGGTAAAGTTATTTCAATGTTGTATTTAGATACCTGCATGATCACAGTATTATTCCATACAACTTTCTATATTAATTTACTAGTTGGTGGATATATTAATTAGAAACTGTACAATTAGAACTGAACTTAATCAGGCAAATATATTCGACATTTACCTCAGCCTTATCATTTTGGTTTGTTTGTTGATTGATTAGAGAAAAAAAGCGGATTACTTACGCTGCTTCTTCAACTACTGTAGCTAAAATGAATTCGGTGCTTTTATCATTTGAAATCACTTGACAATCACCATCACCGCCATCATCGTATTCATCACCTGAACCCGACCCTGTATTTGTTGCTTGCTCTTCAATTGTTGCTGGTCCAAGTGTTGTTTCAGCTAATCGCCGTGTATTTGCTACATTTTCTATCACAGATCCAGGCTTAATTTCGCATGGTAATGGTTTGCGATTCAATCGAGATTGCATTGCTCGCGCTCGTAACGCCTACATTTGTTAATAATTGTCAATAATAATAATAAAGCAATAAATTCAACTTACTTTGAATATATTGTAATAAAGAAATACCATAATAATGCATGGTATATAGAATGATGACAGACTAGAATAAATGATAAAATCGCTGTTATAGAATAAACAGGCATCTGGTATACGATCGGGGGTATTATTCAAGCCAAGAACGATGGGTGAACCTATAGCTGCTGATATCATCCATACCAACGCGATTGTCAGCCATACACGTCTGGTGTTTTTATGTTTCGCATATTTTATCGGCTGTGTTACGGCGATATATCTAAAAATACACATAAAAAAAAACAATATACAACAACTAAACTAAAGTGAATATGATTAAAATTATCATAGCTATACGATGAATTTGTGTGTGTGTGTCAGATACAACAAGTATTTTCTTGGGAGATTCGACGAAATTTATTACAATCCAATAAAATTGCCGTTTGAACGTCACGACCAAGTGTCAGATTTGTTGGATGCGCCAAATCAATAAATAGATGCCACATGACATTTTCAAATGACAATCTAAAATCTTTATTGTTCATCGATTTGATCATTTGAAATGACAAATGGTAGAAATCTACTCTTTGTGTTTTTACCATCGAAAAGAGGGAATAATTAACTAAACAATAACTGAAAAATTTGCGTAGTGTTATTGAAACGTACAAATGTAGAATTCACTTTCTTTTTGTTGGATAGGAGAGAATTTACCGGATGAATAAGTTGGTTAGTATCATTGTTCAATATACCAACTTGCAGGCTGATCGGCTCCAAAACTTTTTGTGTGGATATTATTTTCTTATTATCCGTTCGAACGGCACAATTGTCGGCTTATTGAGATATGCTGCATATTTGCTTCTGTGCTAGTGTACATGAAATATTGATCCACATATAAGGCGCCTTATAGCATAAGCGCTTATGCTTTTAACTAAACAGCAGCCGCAATGAACAACTTAATGTGTACTAGAGGGATTTCTGTCGCTTATACTAATGAACTAGATAACTCTATTTGAAATGTGTAGATGGTACTGTATGCCACATACATTATTAATTCATATACAAATCAAAGAAGTCTTCATTATTTTCATATCTTCAGCCCTTAACTATCATCAGCACTACGATTCATTCAATATTTGATGCAATTATCTCCGAAGTAATGTGAAAAGAGTACGATAATTATAGTTCGTTATTAAATTGTTTTAGGTGAAAATTACAGTAAATAGTCCATAATACAATTATCTTTCATATAACAACACTTATCGATTACACAACTATACTGGCGCATCCACCATTTCTGCCAGCCAACAAAAAGAAGGCAATAAACTGAATGATTCGATTAAAACATAATGCCTTTCGAGAGCATATCCCAAATGTATTCTCAATTCACTTAATCTTCGAGTTGTTGATAATATTTTATCAAAGTTCACCGAACAACAACAAAATAAAACTACCGAATGATATTTATTGTAATAATTAATAGAAATTAAAATTCCAATTTGTTCTAAAGTTGGATAAATCCCAGTTTGTTTGTTTTATTTTTATTTAACCACTACATATATTCCGTATGTACGTGGAATTTATTTAAATTTATAGCGGAATTTCATGACGACTGCATTAGCAATTCCAATAAGCCGTCTAGAATAATTATTTTCATGAATTCCGAGTCGTTGTTTTTTTTTATGCTGAAATTGTTGAATACATACCGATCTATAGAAATGGCAACTAAGTTGAAAATCGAAGATGTTGAACATGTCACATCCATTGCAATATAGAAATCACAAACGAATCCAGGTAGAGTCCATGCACCATTTACCTGTAACGACGAAAATTCGATTTGTTATAGTTGAAAATCATATTGTATACAACAACGAAAAAAATCGACTTGAAAGGTATGTTTATATATGCATATATTGCTTGAAGGTATCGAAAATAAAGTGAAGAACGTAAGAAAGTGTGAATTGAAATTGTTACCTGGAGGATTATATTATCGCTTTGATCTGGCATATTGTCACCAGGCGAGCGTTTAGTCAAAGTGTGTAGCTTTTATTTTGTTACTCTCAAAGAAATTGATATGTTTCGGTTCGAATATCCAAAAAGAGACAAACAAAATCTGTATCAATTGAAAACAAATAATCAAAATTCAATTGTTAATGTTGATTTAACGTAACCATTAATAATGCAACATCAACATAATGATTTGGTGGCCAAACATTCCAATCATTAAAAATTCAATATCATTTAGTCGATTCATGGTGAAGCTTCCCTTTAGTAGTTTGTCGTTGTTACGAAAGATTGTTTGATTTAATTGGAATCGCTAGAGAGACGTATTTGGGAAAAGCCAAGCGTCTTTACGTTGAAACCAATAGAAATCGTACACCGTATAATCATAAATTAAAATACCTGCCAGTATACTTCCAATTACCAACAGTATTAACTTAAACATTGGAACAATAACCTGCTCATGATATAATTGATTTTTTTTGTATATTGCAAACGTTAAGGGGCTTTCGTTAAAATTAACAAGGCTATTTGGTTTATTACAAGGTTGGAACAACTGACCTTTTATCGTAATGATGGCTTTCAAACTGTTCCTAGTTAACGACTAGCATACATAGAAATTTGATGAGATTAGCTAAATCGATGAAGATTAGGTTGGAGAGTATCTGTTAAATGTTTGGATGGTATGCGAAAACGACTCGCTAAATTACCACGATAATACCGACTCGTTCCACTGATTACACGACAAACAATAAAAAATCGCACACATAAAGAATGCAGAGATCTCATTGTTTAACACATAGGGCTTTATTAGAAAAACAAACAAACACTTTAATGCCAACTGTTGAGATTTAACGTCAACACAATAGATACCTTCAGTCAATTGTTATTGCCTGTTATTTTAGCCGATTAGTATTGAACATGTTATAACATTAAATTTATACAACAACAATAAAATGAATTCATTTGATTACAATCGAAATTCAAAATATTCTCCATTGTGATAAAAAAAACGGTGGATGCTCCGGGAGAGTTCTATTTTTCTACAATCACATTACAGCTGTACAGAATTTTGATAATTTTGTTTAAAGGAACAGATGAAAAGATAAAATATTCAAATGGTAACGTTGAAAAAAATCAGCAAATGTGATCTGAATATTTCCCTTTTCAGTTTTGCCGCAAAGCGATAATACATACCTGAAAATTGTGTATGCGCCTTTATTACCGCTTTATTTACGATAATTGCCACAATAGCGGCATTGAGGTCATATAAAGGATTGGGTGTGAGTGCGTGGCAAGATAATACGTGTATTTTTGTGGCACCTTCTGACAGCAATGAATTTCCCTAAACTGACTGATAAAAGCAAGTGAGGAAATAGATCTTGAGGGTTCCGTTGTGAACATTTATACACTACCACGAACATGGTGAATTGATCAAATCTATCACTTAAAGTGAATAACCGTGTAAATGGTAAATTAATCGTCTCCCTTTTCTATAAAACCAACCACCAGGTACATCCCTTGTGAAATGACAATGAACAGATCTAACAACCAAATACTCAAGTTGAAATTAGTGTAAGGATTACTCTGTCCAATTATGTTCAAGCCCAGTTAATTAACAAAGAAAACTTGAAAAATTGGACAGCACAAGAGTGTTGGTTTATCAATAAAATATTGATCGAAAACCGGACGATATATCTCGATAGTTTAGCAAACAACAACTGAATTGTCCTTGATGTTATCGACTCATTTCTCAAGTTATTGCGTATCAAGAAACATTTACCAATTAATACTATTAATAGAGACGAACTATAATTTGATTGCTTTTGTTTCGCCGAACGTTTTTTTACGGCACCTTCAACTATATTTGGCATCGTTAATTTGTCGATAGAGCAACAGTGTTAAGAGGATCGCGATACGTTTTGAAATTGTACGTGTCAGCATTTAGAATAAGACCAATTTATAGTTTTGATCTTCTAGTTGGGAAATTAACAGCTTAAGTAATAATTCTAGACTCATTCATTTTATTGTACACGAACTTTTGAATTGATATCAAAGTCGATCGTAATATGTCCAATCAATCTAATACAAAAAAAAGGGAGGAAGATGCAGGTCAAATGGGCAGAATCGGCAATGGTCGTTATCGTTGATTACGTTTTAGTCCTAACATTTATGTCTAAGATAGGTCACCTGCGACCTTTTTTCATTATTTTCTAACAGTAGGTATATCAACTCAATTCGATAATAACGAAAAATAAATTTAGATAAACTAATTGAAGTGCCAGTTAAATATTAATTTAGCATAAGTTGTTCGACAATATAACGTTAATTTACCAAAGAAGTCTACAAATGCTTTAATTAAAATCAAGCTGACGCTTCTAATTAGAACTAATTTCGTTTTGTTTATCCCAATATAAACACAAAAACGTTCAAATGCATACGTGCTAATTAGAATATCATCGCGTTTGGCGATCATTAGAATTGTTTTGTTACAAAAATCTCTTCTATTGTCACACTTCTACCTGACTGTATTCAATACAGAAAGCAATTAAATGAAAGAATGGACGCATTGGTCGTCATTCGTGCAAATGTCTGCTCTAACGAATCCACATCAATATTCTTCGAGATAATAATGAACGCTTCTAACGTGAAACAATTTTAATTCGAAACTATGACTGGATCGCACCACACACTATTCTTATCTTATCTAGTGTCACTTTTCTGTTTGGTCTTCTTGTGCGTTAATAAATTCCCGAAACAACCCTATATTTCACATTTATAATGTTATATATTATTAAAGTGTTGATATGGTGGGATGAAAAATCGTTATTTTCGTTTCATCTGTCTCTATACTTTAAGGAGCAATGTTCCAGAAAGAACATTATTCTCGTGTTAGATTCACAGCAACAAAACGCCATCGATTCCATCGATAACACACCATTTAACTTTCAACAATCAAAAGGACACATTAACGTATTCGTTCGTTACATTCCAATAATTTTCCGTTCGAAATCAATATTTATGGAAAAATGAAACAATGAAAACGTTGTCTTATCAAAAGATGATCCATTTATCAAAAATTAAACGATTCAAGCTGTCAGGACCGTTTCACACCTTACTATGTAACGTTTTACATCTCCATTTTTCGCCTTTTCACCAATAAATTTGTGGAAATTCGTTTGGTAAAAATGGACGAATATGAAAATTGCGAAATGAGTCATTCCACAATCAACATCCCAATGGATTGGTAGTGGAATGAAGGTCATCAGTGGTGGAGCACTGATAGATTGCACTTAACTCGGGGGAGGACATGACGTCATCAATCATCAAGGATTGTGACAGTCATGCCAACGGGGCCTGTCCACCACTGGACATGTCCCGTTTTATTCATAAGAAAACTATCCCATATCGATCAAATAAATTTGATAGACGAATTTTGAGTGAATCGTAATCGTCCATTTTCAAATAGAATTCATCTGATACATGGAAAAAGATTACGCAAACGCCAGATGAGACAGAGAATGTTGGAAGACATAAAATAAATCGCTCGAAATGCATGTCCGTTCCGAACAAAATTCCCCCTCATTTGATAAGGTTGGTATAAATCTCGTAATATTACCAACGAAGGGTATTGAATAGCATTCAAATGAAATCAATATATTATTCAACAAACAATCATCATTCTTAAAAGAATCGAATCATTTCAATATTGACAAAATTTGAATATGAACAAAACAATTATCGAAAAATAGACGATTACAAATATTGGCTGGATATGTAAATAGGCCCATAAATGCATTACTCTAAATTTACATTTCAATGTATGCAAATTGTTGAATTTGGGAACATGTTAGTATTGCAAAACCAATATGTTTGTTATCAGCCAAATTTGATCAAATTGCAAATAGAATCTAAATAACTTGCGGTCAGCCAAATCCAAAACTCTACCAACTTATCAATGTTGACCCCATGAAGCCTCAGACAGAATTACACAATAATTGACATTGTTTCAGCAGCAACCATCTCCTGTTGGACGTCAATAGAATAATGATAAAGCAGAAGGAAGCGAATTATTGAAATTAAGAGAACTAAAATGGAAAGTTGGAGATAAATAAATCAAGCGAATTGTACTCATGAAATCATAAATTTGATTAACATACAATTAGATTCTTTATTGATTTTGTATATGCGAATAAATCATGTATAGCACAGTCTTTTCATGTTTAAAATGAGAAAATCCTCAGCAGCGTTTTCTTTATTAATGGATATTCCGGAATATTATTCATTCAACGGAAGTTTGTTGGTGCATAAGTAAAGTCCGGCATATTACAGGAAATTATCCAGAGTCCGGGCCGGATGTATCCAGACGAACCTCTTCAACATAACACATACAACACAAGTATATGTTTGTGTTATATAAAGAGAAGCATATACATCAATACGGTGGCCAACTTGAATCACAAACAGAATAACTAAATGGGTATCGGATACTTAAATGGATACAAACATTGCTTTCTATACTAAAAAAGGAAAATATCGAATATTGGATGAAAGAGGTTCGATGTATCCATTTTGTAAGAATTTTAATGGAAAATTTTCAAACAACAAAGACCCATTTTTCTATCGTTACTGATGAATAAAATCGAAGAATCATTTTATTATTAATCAAATTCGTATTTTAGCAATAGTTGTAACTATGAAATTTACAAGGAATTGCCGATATGTAAATCGACAGTTGTTGGTTCTCGTCAAACATTCGAAGGGTGGTTTATATGCTAATAAAGTTTATGGACGCCATTAAAGACCCGTAGAAAGTTGAAGTTATTTAAATATTTATATAAATAGGTTTATGAATGGTTTAAATCAAAGCTTATACAAAAGTAAAACTAAAGTTCTATCGTTTAAGTGTCGCTATAATTGATCTACTCAATCAATTTGAATATTTCAAACATATGCAAAACATTACGGGTTTCCAACTTTAAATTGATCAATCACGATAGAGGCGGCGCTATTTTTTCGTCAATTACCTCAAGAAAGTTATGTGATCGACCCAATCCCAATCTTGACGTCGTTTTCAATGATTAGATTTGCATTAAACAGCAATGACAACTGTGGCATACTGCTCATAGATGGGGCGGCCGGTGACACTCTCCCAAACAACTGTCGTGTCTAATCGATGTACTTTCAATTCTGAACGTAAAGTTATTTGAATAAAACAAACCACATCCAATTAAAAAATGTTTAATTTCCAACAAAACTAGCTTACCTCCAGTGCATTAATTTGGCCGGCTAAACTGAATTATAGTTATTAAAGGCCTTTCATTGAGGCCCTGAGGAAATTCATATATGAACATTTCACAAAGAGGCCCTTAATAACTAGCCATAATATAGACCGATTTAATTTTGTAATGATAAAGCTAGACAATAATGAGATTTAGGTAAATAGTTGATCTTACAAAGTTGAATAGAATGAAAGCCGCCTGTGTATGATCTAGTTATAGTTGCCAGTTCGCTTCCAGGTTGGTATTGATGCACTCCAGATGGACGGCATTGTTAACAACGATTACCCTTGGGCTTCAATTGTTACTATTCGTATTGTTGGTGAAATAAGATTTTCGAATTGGTTGTTAGAAGGCGTCGCATCGGTCACCAACAATACGACGTTTTCATTGCACGATTTCAACCAAAAATACAGATTACTGTTATTTAATTATATTTACCCCGAAGAACAATACTTTTAACAAGCAATAACAATGGCTAGCTGAAAGAAAACAACCGAAAATCCACCGCAATAATTCTTGTTAGCCAACTCTAGAAAGTTTCAACTTTAAACAATTTCAGCGAAATTACAATAACGTTGGAATAGCTGACTTTTGTTGTTAAGTAATTATTAGCTCGAGTAAAGTTTAATCCATTGGGATTTGCCCCATCAGAAAAACTTCAACAACAATTTCTGTTTCATTTATTCTCTTGTACATCACAAAATTAATAATAAAAAAAAATAAACAAAAAATGGGTTTTCCACCAATTCAACAGTCTACTTAATTTGACAATGGAAAATGACTGACATTTTTTTTTGTGAAACTCTACTTGTCACTACCAGAATGTGATTGGAGAAAATTTCCACCATGTCTCAATTCGTTGCTTCTTAATTGTTTTAGGTTGTTGAGAGGAAGTTGCCAACGTTCCGGAAAACCGTCACTACCAACATTTAAACTAAAAACGAAAGTCATATTAAATTATTCATAGAATAACGCTTCAAAGCCAACGAAGCATTGTAGTTTAGGGGGAAATTCATCGCGTCTAATAGTATTATTATTAGTATCACCATTATTATTATTATTATTTAGCATATGAACAACAGCCGAATACTGACAGATAGATGATGGAGTAGATATGTAACATTGTTTGTTTGAAAACAATTTGTATTACAGGCAAAATCGAAAGTGAATACAAGTATAGGCGAAAAGTTCACAGTAAAGTTCACGTTTCACCCACGATCTTTTGACATTATAAATCAAGACAGGAATTATGGGTGTTTTCCATTAAAAGATTTCAGAATTAAGTACGAGCTTTACGTACTTACGTAAACCTTATGTTCACTCGATTTCCATTTGAAAAAGCACACTTTCTACAAACAATAGTAATGTTGCAATGGAAACGTACAAATCAATAGTGGAGGGTTCTGTGGTTTTCACATCTACCACGTCAAATGTTTGCGTGCATATTCCACTTCGAATTCATTAAAGCTCTCACAAACATTCAAAGATATTAACCGGAAAATTATCTACTAGCGTTGATGAGCCGTTTCACAAACAAAACACACTATATACGATTTCCTGACTGAAGCATTTTAATTCGTGTATATATCCACAAAACAACTTGTTCATTAATAAGTGTCAAAATGTTTAATTGCATTTCTTGTTTCATACATAGTGAAGCTGGCGAACGAACGCCTCGAGTTGAATAACTCTATTTAGTACACGCAATTAGTAGGAAATTAGCCTACTTTCTTATAAATGTGTGGTTTCCTGATAAATACACCCTTATCACTTCAATTAATTATTGTATATTTCCGGAATGATAACGAATCTGCCGTTTACACTTACGCGAAAGCTTTTAGTTTATTACAAAAATGTCAAAGCACACAGCAGCTGTTCCACAAGTAAGTAATTAACAAAAATCAACTTTCTCCGAATCTTTGCAAATACGGAAAGACTTTGACATAAGCACTGCTTCCATTTGATCTGTTTATTTATTTTTCTCTCTAAATAAAACACAGATTTTGCAGTTACCAAACTTACATGATGCGGTACAACAAGGCAATATTGATGCCATCCAGAATTGTCTACAATTAGGTTGTGATATTAATTGTACAAATGATACAAAATTAACACCATTATTGCTAGCAATTTGCAGTAATATCAATGAGGATACATCAAATGAAATTGTGAAAATCTTGATTGGTCACGGAGCCAGTATTAACACGACAAATGAAGGTTCGTCGTAATTTTTTTTTTTGATTCAATCAACTTGTGAATATCTAATTAATGTTTGATTAAACATAGGTTTATCGCCGCTCATTTATGCTGTTTTCAACGAGAAAATCGAATTAGTCCAGATCTTATTGGATATAGAAGATGTTGATTTTTATGATGGTAGAATCTTGCATATGGCCGCTGAACGTGGCAATCGCACCATCATGGCATTATTGTTGAATCATCAGAAATGTGCACCGGAATTCGTTGATATTATTGATGATAACGGCAGAACACCAGCGTATATTGCTGCTAGTAAAGGTCACAAAGACTGTTTGGAATTGTTGATCGAAAATGGTGCAAGTTTAAATACAATCGGCGATTACAATGTTGTTGATGCAATGTTTGATGAGATCTCACAACCGGCACAATTCCTTGTCGGATTGTTGAATTCGTGTGTTAACGAAATGAAAACGTTAGCAACATATTTATTTCAATCTCAACCATCTTGATTCCAACTGATTTCGATCTGAATTTTAGGTGTGAATGTTCAAGATTCAAAAGTCGCGAAGACAAGCAATATTCAGCTGGTAATTGATTAATTCAAACAAAACAAAAATAAATTAATTCAATCGAATTTTGTAGATTTCAATATATTAATGCCCAGAAATCACGGTCAAATGGAGATTATATCGAATATAATATCAATTGCAACCGATGAAGAGAAAATCGAGATTTTAAGTCATCCATTAATTGAACTTCAATTGAATTTGAAATGGTCGAAAATGTGCTATTTTTTCTATTTATGGATCTTCACATATATTCTATTCGTTTCATCAATGTCAATTTATGTTGCTTTAATAACACACAATTACGAAAATTTGGAGAATCTACGTAATGCCGTTCGTTATGTTATGATATCAACATCATTAGGCCTCCAAGGGCATGCTATATTGCAGGTATGTACGCACAATTTCCAGATAAATTTCAATGATGGAGGAAAAGCTTCAGCGAGATTGAAGATTTTAAAAGATCAATTCAACAAAGAGACGACGTACGAAAAATCGATGTAAATTGATTAATTAATTAACGTTTTTTTTTGGAATTTTTCAAGTGCTTGCTGACGTACAGGCGCCATTTACAAAAATACGAAATGTGGCTGAATTTGACATGCACAACATTGGCATTGTGTGCAGCTTTTACTCAACCATCAACTAACAAATGGAATTTAAAAAGTAATTTCTGATATCGATTATTATCGATTTGATCAAATCAGCTTTATTTCACAGATCTGCCCAATTGGGTTCTACATGTAACTAGTATTACGGTCCTCTTTGCTTGGACTGAATTAATGCTACTAATTGGTCGATTGCCAACTTACGGTTATTATGCACTTATGTTCTCTGCTGTCTTACAAAACGTTATCAGGGTAAATATCCAACTAAACGATCTCCTTAATAGTCCCATTGCAGTTAAAACACTTTATTGTCGCATTATTTAGGCGCAATTTAATTTAATTTAAACAAATTTCAGGTGTTGCTGACGTTTATTTGTTTAGTAGTTGGATTCGCTTTAAGTTTCTCAATACAGTTTCATACATTTGAGCAATTCGCCGATCCATGGCGGGCTTTAGTCAAAACAACCGTCATGATGATGGGTGAATTTGAATATGCCGATCTATTCGCTGAGAATGTCCATCATTTATCAGTAATACCCCGAATTATATTCCTATCATTCATTATCTTAACGAGTATTGTATTGATGAATTTAATGGTCGGTTTGGCTGTTAGCGATATACAAAGTTTACAAAAAGCGAGTCATGCTAGAAAATTGGAGAAACAGATCGATTTCTTAAATCAATTGGAAAAAGTGATCACATCGAAACAATTAAATTCGAAATATGTACCGTATTTTATAAAGAAATTATTCCGTAAAACTTGTATCGATACTGAATGGAAATTCAATACATCAACACGTTTTAGACGATCACAAAAGATTCCCAACAAACTTATAGGTAAGATTTCTATTTTCTATATAACATAAATCCTGGGAATATGAAAAGTTTGCAAAAGTCAAACTCTCAAACTACACTAAAACACAATACCTACTGGTTTTTATAAGAAACTACCAAGTTAGTTTACGAAATCGTATTTCCCTTAATGTTGTATTGAACTGGAATATAACGATCAGTTGCGAAGGCATCTACAGTGCGATACAGATTTGAAAGAGAAGCAATATCGTTGACGTGCTGTCAAGAAATTTGATATTTCTCTGGCAAATCTTGTTTTTCGTTTCTGGTTTTTTTCTTTTTTTTGTTGGTGCAACTGTCTACTTTAATGTTGCCACTTTATCATTTTAAAATCGTTTGGTGGCAATTCAAGATCGGATTGGAAACAATCTTTGAAGATGTCTGCGCAATCGAATCAAAATTCTTTCACCGAAGACGACAATTTCAACTGCTATTAATACACGAAATAAATAATAATTTAGCCGGCTTGACTTTAGCCATTAAAATACAATTTGAAGTTTTCTTATAGTTGGTGCGCTTTTTGCTCGCATTACCGTATCAGACTGCGAAAAAATGCCACATTAAACTTTTTGCACACCAACATCGATTTAGCTGAAGTAATAATAACCGAGAACATTGCTTTGAAGCAATAGTGACTTTGTTGTTTTTAGAACTTTAGAACTTTCAATATTTATTTTAAAAGTAGAGAGTTTTTTAAAAAACCGTTCAACATTGTTGCAGATTCCCTTGTTACGATTGCGAAATCACATCGTTCCAATAATTAACTGAAGACACAATCCAGAAGGATAATACCGGATTTCCATAGTAAGTAAAATCAGAACGGAAATACTAGAAATAAACGAGGAGAAATCTTAATGCAAAGAATGTTCCAACTTTTCGTTACAAAACTATAAACCATCCCTAAATGTATTTTGTTCGTGCCCAATTTAACCTTAAATCAATTAAAACTCCATTGTAGAGCTGCTCTGATCCTAATCTGTATCTCATTCAATTATATTCTATCAAATAAATTTATGATTTATGGTATTCTATTGATATGATCATCCTTTACTTTGTTTCAAAGGTATTGGTAAGCGGTGTTTAGTGTCGAAAATCTAAACAAGGTTAATTCCGGATGGCAAACAGGTACTGGTTCTCTTTGTGCATATTATATGTATGCAAAACATGAGCAGGCAACATAAACTCAATCGATGTTCAATAATAATTAATAATTAATTTTCTATCTATTCAGGTAAGCAAATATAATTTCGAATGTATTCACATACCTGGCTACAAGTTACCATAAATTATAAATGTGAATTTCGGTTTATTTCACAAAAAGTGGGATATAACATAATAAGGAACTTCATTAAATTTAATAAAACATGGCTGCTCGTCCATCAGTCTTACTTTTACTTTTTAAGTGTTTACTACTGTTTTCCATCGACAAACATCAACTTTTCTAATAAAATTAATATTTGAAATTCGGCGACTTGCAAGCGATGTATTTTCCCTTTTTTTGTACTCTATTTTTTTACAAGCGACCACCTTTTATTAATTTTTAAAACCGACTATTTTATGCGATCCTACCATCGTGCCTCGTCTACGAAAAACATTACCAACCGTGGATTTTACGATACAATCTTTATTGCGTCAATTTTTGTTTTTTTATTCTTGACTCTTATCAAAAAGATCGCAAAACGTGCCGGTTGAAATCAATTCGATTTCTCTAACACAAATTTTACGACATTTGTTCCACGACAAATCTGTGTAGAGGAGTTATTAAAGGAACTGGAGATATTGTGTTTCCGGTTGAAGGCGGAGATGAGTCTGTATTCAGGATAACGTTTAGTTGTTATCAAAAAAAATCGATTTAAATAAATATTTTCTTTAAAGTTCACAAAACTGGAGAAAACCTACATTTAGATTTATTTACTTCAATTTCCCCAACATAATTATAAGCATTTCCATCGGACAAATTGAATTCGTTTTCAATTCTAGTGTGAGGCGAGTTTAGGTTCGTCTATATCGAAACGAAAGAAGAATTAGAAATTTTTATGGTAGCACATTTCAACTAGATTGCAACTTCACAACTTTGTTGATAGAATTAACAAGGCAAATAAGTATCAAATTTATATTCTGTTGTATAAATTATAGTAATTGTATTGCTGAAACGGATAAACTTCGAATTTATCTTGACAGAGTCTGTTACGAAATCCACCGGTAAACTAATCCCCAGCTCCACTGAATCTGGCGTAAATAACAGAAACGTTTCGTTTGAATATTTATTAAGAAGTTTATGTTGTCTGGGAATCGCCCCAATAATTTGTTGCCGTTGGCATTCTTTAATTAAACATTGCATTTGAAAAACGCAATTTCCAATGCAAATTCACCAACAAAAAAGAAATCGAACTGTTGGCTGTTGTATGGAGTGCATATTCAACAACTACCAGTTGAACGTTTATAAAGTTCGGTAATTGCTCTAGCGTTACTTCAAATTCGGATAAGAACCAGTAAAGAGTAAATAATTCACTAGCAAAGTGAAGGATGTTCATAATGTGCCACCATCTGGATTTTCGTTACGTCAAGTAGAAAATCTGTTTGTGCCAAACTTTCGATAATCAAGATGCTGTTTGATGAAGATATCTGTTGGAGTTTTCCATCAAAATCCAAACACGCAATAATCGAATTAATCATAAACAAACAGTAATCAAATTAAAGAAATTCAGTGGAATCGCTTCATTCAATTACAAACAATTCAATAATGAAATTACATTGCAATCTCAAATCGCACTTACCCCAAATTTTCTCGTTTTATTGATCATAAACCAGTACTTTAGTGAATGTGAAACCTTTCGTCAGACATGTTATCAGAACTGTTATCAAATCGATACATTATAAACGCAAAAAAATAACAACAACAACACGTATTTCGTGAATTTTAACTCCACATACGAGACTGTTTATACATAGTTTATGTTATTCATACACGCACCCCTACCGCTATAAAATTGCGCAAATTTTATAATCTAACCCTTAGCGATAGAAATTCCAATTTCGAATTGTACAAAAAAAAACGAAATACGAATAGTGATGAAATTCTATCGATTCTTATTTAATATAATCGGCTGCCAACAACAATCAACAACAATACGGAGAGGGGTGCGAGAACTAACAACAACAACAACAAAAATGAGTGAGCGAACAATACAATTTCGTGTTCAATATCTTGATATGGCAGTTGTATAACAATATAATTCCATCTTGGAGCATTTGAAAAATAACCGGTCAGTTTCCTGTTGATGGCATACACACACTCACACTGTCCCCTTTGATTTTCCCTGATCTTTCCGCTAGAAAAATTGATTAATTACGTTCATATTCAATCAACGAAATACTGCTTAGCCGCTTACAAATCGATTCGTTTTTTTTGACAAAAAAACCAACGGAACATAACACAACGGAATAAATTTGACAGTCGTTGTAGTGAAATTACAAGAGAGCTCTTCTCCCGCTGTTCTTTATGGGAAACATTACGTGAAAATTACGAGATTACGTATCTTTAGAGCTGTTGAATACAAGTTAGTTAAAGACTGAACTTTCATTAAACATTTGTCATGATATAAGTCTTATCATTTCAATTTTTTTTTCGTTTGTACAATGGGTGAAAAACAACTTGAAGCTTTCAGTGGCATCAGTTGAGTGGCGAAGAGGGAAAAAAAACAACACAATCAGCTTATATATGGATAGTCTTTTTATAGCATCCTCTACTCTTGTGTTTTTACCATCCTGAATATTTATAGTACGTAAATCACTGTTCTATATTGACTATGTCTGTATTGTGTATAAATTCGCTTTATACGTGAACTTTCTTTATAATACAATCCCTGAAAAAAATATGGTCGTCTCTTCGTCCTGGCCGATTTTCTACCTAATTAACTTACAATTTCATTTGATAAAAGCACCATAATAGTGACGGATTAGCAACAACAACAAAAAAACAACGCTTCAAGCTGCCTTGAAAATAAGCTAAACTTACAAATCGTACACACATGCTGTTCCAACGACACACATACATGTTCAAATTCTAATTAACTAAGTTTTCATTGAATATAACATAGCCAGATACTGTTAAAATGTGTATAAGTGAGATCGTGCTTTGAATGTTTCACCATCATAACAATAACAACAGCAACATCAACAAAAACCGATAACTATTCAGTTCACAACAATTCCGTCTTCAAAGTATATGTTAAATCAAACAACTGTTATGTTGAACGCTTCGATGCTCATCCCTCTAGTTGACTTTAATACTAAAGAGACCGCTTAATTACATCCAGATTTCAACTGGTCTTAATTCAGAAATCTATTGCAATAAAGCCACAATCGTTATATCAGTCTGCAACAAGCGCCTTGATCCAATTAAATTAATCGTTTGTTGTGGATAAACTACAATGGATCGTTGTTTATTGAAGACCTCTGATTTGGCATGATAAATAACGTACTGATAGAATACTGGATACCTCACACCGATTAGTTGAAGAATCGTGGATGTTTTTAACAAGACAAGCATTTTGAAAAACTCTACGAATTCCAACCAAGGCGTTATTAGCATTTGTATAAATTAGAATAACATTTTCGATTTCATAGCTAGATTTAATCACAGCAGCTTATCGTGGATTTTTTACTTTACGTGAACGTAATGGTAGGCCATAAACAGGTATTAAAGCTTTATTTCGGTTTTATTATTGTATTTAAGCAGATCCGGTATGTTTCAGATGAGAAAAAAATGGGGAAAAATCGAACAAAGACCTTGATGCTATTTCCCATTTATTCGGTGAATTTCGAATTATTTCTGCTGAAAAATTGATGATTGTGTTTGGAAATCTGTAGATTTGTTCCCAAAGCCCTTAAGCTTCCTTACTACGATAGTTGTGACACGATCTGCTTAAGCATCCTCATCCAGGTTTCGAGTGTCTGCTGTTTCAGGTTTATTTGTTAACTGTGCATGTGGAAAAGCATAAACTGTCCAAGCTTTTCCAGTAGAAATCTATTCTTCTTTGAATCAAAAGGGCGATAAAAGTTGTGGAGCTGTTGAACACAACTGAAAAATTCTACACTTCTGGATAATTTGACAAAAAAAAAACAGATTTTGCCGAAACTAGTGCGATGTTAAAAAGAAGTTTATGCGAGCTGTCTGTTTTATGCTAACAACTTAACTAATCATCAAGCGACATAATGGTGAACTCTCCAATTTGTTGTCATCATCAGAAAATTGACCAGTCACTTTATGAAATTCCAGATGTTTGAGTTCTGTAAGAATACCTACAAATATAGGTCAAAGCTTCGATAGCCTCTCGCAAAAAATGGTGCAAGTTTAAATCAATTAACAACAGCAAATTCATTCATTCGTGTGGCTAAATTATTGGCAAAGCATTTTTCGAATAATTATCCAATTTCCAACCAAATACACGAAAGATTCGTTTATTTCGATTCAAGGAAATTTGAATGGAAATCAGGAGAAGATAATAGATAAAATACTACTATTAGCCTCTTTCTCTATCTTGAATAAGACGATAAAATATTGGCGGTGAATTTCGTACAATCATTTGAATATCCTTACAAGATATATGAAGATTGTCTTTATATGGAGCGGAAATGCAGCCCAGTTCATATTCAAACAACGAACACATTTGCAAGAAAACTCACTTATACAATCGAATGGAAATCTGATAATCTTTTCAATAAAAATGGCAAGATGCAAATTAACATTAATTTGGACTGAAATCATCGTACAGCACCAACATCGATGATTTAATTGTGAACGAAATTCAGTCAGTTTACGAATATTCAAAGTGTTTCAATACATTTCGATTCTTTTCAATAATTGAAACACGACTTCAGCTATCGGAAACTTTAATAACTTTAATAAAAGAGAACAAGGTAACAAGATCATAGATAACAAAACAGTATTCAATATATAACGAAAAGAGGGATGAGCAAAAAACGAGAAAAAACCTATCAATTACGTTCTAAACACGATGATTTCACAGGAAATAGAATTGCTATTATTTAATAACCATTTCAGATGGACACATCAAAATAATTGCCAGTCTCTCATCAATGCATGATAGCATTTTCAAACAATTTAACAAACAAGAGATAGATCCAAATTAGGATATTAATATGCATGAATATACAGGCTAGCACAGAATGCTTATAGCTATTGTATAAAACGCATGAATAATTTGCGAAAAATCTGTTATACTATATTCAGCACATCCTCATCTCTGTGCGGTCTCGTTTCGAAATAGTTGGAAATTCAACGAAAATTAGCGCAATTTCCATTAGGCACGCGATTGGATGTTCTTGGAGCCAACAACTGAAAGTTTCAACTCCTGAAAGTCCGTAGCACGCTTCCACTCTGGCACCAACTAAATACATTACGAAACCTATATTTTCATACAACAATTACCGGTAAAACCTTACCGTACTGTACTTCATACAAGACAATAAACATGTCTGACGGCTTTCCACCACACAGAAAAAAGAAACGACGCATTCAATATTTGGCGCTATTCGCCATGACTTATCTACAGTTTTCAACAAGCCGAAATTTGAATAATAATTAAAAAACAAACGCCTAACTGAATTTCTCCATTGAATCCTGAAATATAATAAAAATCCATTTTCGTTACTTTATTCAAATCAATAAATTCACCACATTAAAAACCTGATTGTTTCACACACACGCACACATACATACGCCAGTATTGATTTAATCTCTATCTGAAAACGTTGATTATTATGAGCTCTGAAAAACAGCACGTAATTAATGAGATTAGTATTTTGAAAAGTTAATATAAAATGAATTTTCTATGTGTTTTATTCTGTATGAATGATGAATGTTTGTTTGATTTTGAATATAATCGTAATTAACATTAATAAGGCTGTAATATTAACATGCAAATTAATCAGCATTTATGTATATCTTAATTTTAATTACGTATTACAAAATCTTGAACGTTTCAAGGAAATTAAATTGTTGAATAAGGAGCAGGAGAATTAGAAAGAAATTCGATTACTGAACTTGCGCGCTTATGGAAATTGTAATAAAGAAACAAGACCCTTCACTTTCTCGAAACTATTTCGTTCAATTAATGTTTGAGATCGAAATCGGGATCGTCTATCAATAGTCAATCGAGTTTGACATGTTGTAATAAACGGTATATGCGACAATTTATTTGATACAATACAGGAAACGACCCATAGATATGACGTTGTCCAGTGGATGCCTGTACATCAGGAATGAACGCTTCCAGGATTAATCCAGCTCAATAAAAGAGAATCCAAACACAATAGACTTATTCCAGTAAACTTAAATTTCTCTATAATTTTCCATGTGTTTGTTTTTCTCTATCAACGTCGATTAATTAACTGTTGATTGCAAATATTTGTTATGTAGTTGAATTTCAAGATAAATATTGCACATTTACGACCGTGTTTTTCATTATAGCAATGTGGTAGCCATAATTTGCCACCCACAAAACCCAAGAGATCCTGTTTTATTGTAAACAACAGGTAATTGCAGAAAACGGTCGCAATGTATCATACAATAATGTCAATAGAGGCTTTAATCAACAAACAAATAGACAACTGAATACAATTTCCTATTGGTTCAGCAATTATAAACATTAATTAGTTTAATCTTGAATTTATTGAAATTATTCCACATTCAATTCTGTTTATATGTTGTTTATTATGTGTATATATATATATATATATATATATATATATATAATGTTTTATTTAATCAGTAATTACGTACTGTTGCATAAATACGAAACTGTTCATCAAATTTTGCCAAGTCTTACAACATTCTCTTTATGAACTGTACTGACAACTGGCATTATTGTCAAGTTGCTTTTAAATTGAATAATAGCCTTTTGTACAACGCTCCTTTATACCGAAAATTTCAATTAGTCCCATATAAAAAATTGATTCTCCAATTTAACCAAACAGGCAAAAAATTTCAAGGATTGGCTTAAATGAAAAGACTGGAAGTTAATTATACTAATGCAAATGAGAAGATATTCAGGATTTATTTAAATGAATCAAAATGTCGAACAACATTCGATCGTATACACAAATAAATACAAAAATGGGGGATGTGTGTGGAAGAAATAAAAATGTAAATTCCACCAAGAATGATTAATTTGAAATGAAACACAGAAATATTCACAAAACAACTCATGAAAAATTGTACAGAAATTAAGAAAAAAACAACTTGAAGAAAGCACGTCATGGACTTATTGAAAGCCGTAAACTCTTTCACATATTAATTTCCATTGTGCATGCTCCTATTTAATTTAACTCCATCTATCTATCTCTCTCTCTCTCACGCACACAATTTGAAGCAATGTTATTTATGTTGCCTTTTGAATTTTTTTTAATTACAAACGAGCAAAAACAGCAAGGAATAACACTGGCGCGCTTGATTTTTATTGATAATAATGCGAATATTGATTAATGATTCACGTATTAAAGAAAGTTTAATTACAAGGAAATGATCAGCCAAAGCTGTGGCGGATCGTGCCTGAAAGTGCCCTCCAGATGTAAATCTCGTAAAGATCTCAAACGATATTAAAACAGAAGAAGAGAAATATTGAATTTAGCATAAGTTCAAACGGAAATTTCAAATTCATAAGTTGAAATTTTAAGCCATTGAAAACATTGTGTTTAGAGGCGCTATCAACAGTCTAATCCACCATGAACTTTAAATAGACAGCTCAAATGGAGAAAGTCTACACGTCTATAATGAATCTTTAATGTAATAAAGATGAAGTTTTTTTTTGCAATTGCTTATGGGCGAGCTAATACGTTAAATACGTCCATCGTCTCGTATCATATAACGATTGCTACCTTCTAACTTTCAAAAGATATCAATCTGCGCTTATAGAGCTTATGAAAGCGTTCGTTGAAAGAGAGAAGATTTCCTATTCACAACGCAAAAATTCTGGTATTTCACTAGAGCAGTTACACTCGCTTAAAAGTATTCACGAAGGCGTCCTTTATAACAAACTTGAATAAACAATTCTTTAAGTATATTTGCCATCATTAGAAATGTTTCTCATAGAAAGTTGTGTCATCAAAACGCAAAAGGACACAACTGGCTTCAAATTATTTTGATATAAAGAAAGTCCACTTTAAGGAACAACATAATCAATCCGAAGAACCGATTATAAAATCAATCATCCGATGACATTTTAAATAAATCAACAACAACAACAATTCATCAATATCAAATCTAATAGTTTTTTTTTGTTGTTGTTGATAGTAAATACGAACAATTAAACTTCAACGTTGATATTGTTTTAGTTTGTTGATGGATTAAAGCTGGGTGTGTTGTCGGGCTACCTGAGAATAAAAATGCAAGCACCCTGTCAATGAGTGTCTATATATGGACAGGGGTGTTTTAATTAAAATCCTGACAGGCATAATTGTGATTTTGATGAAATACCAAGAGAGATAGATAGATAGCAGATAACTCAATGAGCCATTTATACAGTTGAGTTGTCTGTTTGAACGCACACACAAACAAAACAAACAAAAAACGTATTATTTGCCGATCGCATCGATATTTATTATACGGTGGAATTTGTAAAAGTTGATTGCTACAAAATTATTCCAATCAGGATTATTCGTTCATTAATTAAATGAGATTAGACAAAATAAATTCAGGGAAACGATAAAACCGGTATATAATTAATTGAAATTTTTGGTAATTTGAGATGGATCTTAATAAAAACCAAGTGTATTATTCTTGTTTGAATGAGAACCAATTAAAAATTACGTGCCGTATAGTGTGCTAATTAACAATAAAACTACCTATCTAACAATTGATGAGTTTGTGTTTTGTGAAGGGTTAATAGCTGTTTAGTTTTATAGGCGTCTAGTAAAGTTTTGCTTCGCCACCACCGCCACCAAGAAGGTAATTAATTTCTATACTCAGCTAACAGTTGTAGTAAATTTAAAGACAATGTATACAAACAAGTTGAAAGTGAAGATTAACGACTATTTTTTTGGGGAATTTTCAACAGCCACAACGTTAACAATGAATTTGTGAAAATTGAAGAAACAATTCGATCTTTTACGATTATCTAAATTCCATCAATTGCTCGCATATTTTTTTTATCATTGAACAAAACAAAAACAACGAGGGTGAACTCTCAATATAAACACACACAGTGCTGCATTGAAATTCATATCGAAGTGTCGTCAATTTGATTCAAAAGGTTGTTCGTCTTTTGTGAATTAAAAAGCCATGTTTTATTCAAAACATTGTTCAAACGATGCATAATCAAATCCTAACAAACACAATGCGTCACGAAATAACAGAAATCTAATGCAGGAGATTTTATTTTCTGTTTTTTTTTGTTTTTTTTTGATAGTGGTGCGGAAAGAATGCCGCCACCGTACACCGGAATTAAAGGGCTGCAAATTAGCGGAAAAATTGAATGTTCTCAGATAACTACACGAATGTGGACGAAAAATGTCCACATCTCTTCAATCTTATTCGATTTAATGAAATACAAATTTATAACAAAACTTTGTAAATTTATTTAAAGCTTAATTTAACATAGAAAACGTAATGTGTCAGAACTTCCATTGTAAAGTTAGTATAAGCAGAATTTATTATGTTTGTATTTTATGGTCGTTTAGTTTAATAACAGCATGGCAATTAGTGCGTGTTAAATTTTATTCATAGACACATACAGAAAGTTGAGCTTTAATCTCTGTTGTCAGTCGATTTTTATATCTAAAAATAACAGACGGCTCGATTCTGTGCTTTCAAAAGTGGATCTATGAAACAAAGAAACAATCAAACGAGAAAGAAGAGTCTTACGATTTCTTTCAGATTAAAATTTCAAACGTAAAAGCTACAAGCAACACGCTGCTTTCAATGGAATAGAGATAATTGAAGCTAAAAGCTCGACTATTGTGAAATTTAGTTAAACTACATTGTACGGCAGTGAAACGTATTTTCTTTAGATTCTAAAAGAAAGTCTCGACACTTGGCTAAAGTAAATATATTATTAGACCATTCCATTCATTTTTTTTCTCCTCTCTTTACGTCCAGGACAAAGCTTACACAAAGTCTACTTATTTCGGTCGGTTGTCATATAGATTTTGATGAAATCCAAAGGCCCTTATTTCAAACGTCATAAACTGATGGACATTACAGGCTTGCCAATGGCATGTAACAATGTAAACCGAAACAACGAAAAATGAAAGACCTTCCACTATATCTGGGCTTATTCTAAATTTCAGTTGGATTAATTTTGGTAATGCAGATGGGGAAATACAAAGGAAAACCCAACTTCTTTGAACAACAAAGACGTTCGTGTTAAAATATGAAACACACATGATTCATCTACGGAATTCTACAGAACTGTTCCCATTTGAAAAATGCAACATTCCCAACAACATACAAAATGAAGTGTCAAAGTAGATCAAAGCGAACTCGCCATTTTCAAACAAAGAAAAAAAACTATTAATTAAGTTCGTTCTGATCGAAAATTGCCAGTGTTGAATAAAGTGAAACGATTTCCTAACTGCTGTAGATTATATTGACTGTGTACCATACGAACGTCGATCGCAACCTCTATCTCTATTTTATCCAGACACAATTTCGTAACATTTTATGATAGAAAGTTGTCGAACACGTCCGGGACAAGGAATAATTTCTTAATAGTGTCGAAATAAAATTCTAGCAAGACGAACGTTTGCATTATAGTAAACCGGAATCGACTTGACTTATTTATTCCTGAAACAACACCAGTGACATCTACCGTCGAAGCTCAGCATCTGTTCAAAATAGAAATATCGATGAGGGTAGATTCTGTTTCATTATTGTAAACATCATTTCTATAAAACAATTGGATTTAACGAAACTAAACACTCTTGTAATGTTGATGGATTCATCCGTCTGATAATTCATTTTGACAAATGCTCATCGACCTGACAACCTGTCGCTGATTACACCCGACTTGATTCTAACATTCGATCAACAATTGATTCATTTCCACACCACCATCACCACACGCACAAATTTTTCCATTGTTATCAATTTATACAAAAAAAAAAATCTTTTCTATAAATGTTTATTTCTATAATGAAAAAGAAAGCATTTTTATGAAATAAGTTTTGCTGGCCTTTCTTCAGATTGTTGATGTTAGAAACTTGTCAAACAATATTTGACTGATTTAGAAAACAACAAAGATTTCATATCAATACGAACGAAGGAAAAAGAAATCTCTTTTACCAAAGTCGAATTTAAGCGCTATACGTATTTAGTATCTTCAACTTTTCTCAATAGTATTTGATGAAAATCGGAAAAACTTCGCTACAATAATACGGACTGATTTCAATGTAACAATAACATTGTCTCGATTTCCTTAATAGAGGACACATTGATAAATATCGATTGATTGATTTTGAACGATAACATAGTTTGACTTGTCAATAATCAAACACTGTACGCCGTTACAATGATTTGAACTTCTCTAAAATGATACGATCACTATCAAAGTTTAATCATTAAACAGACGACGCCAACTTTGGAATCCAGAATCTCCAGTTCGGCTGCCCTTTTTAAACTGAAGATTAAACCAATCAAACGCCTATACATTTGCTATTTTCGAAACAAATAAAGGTGGAAAGTCCTGGTACTCGAGTTACTGTTCAAACTTCCCAAACAACAACAGGATATCAATTTTAAAGTAATTTCGACACGTACGTACCCTACTAAACAACAGTAAATCAATGAGTTTGATTTGACGCCTAAATACAGCAAAACACGTCTAGACGACCATTAATTGGTATTCTGGTACTTTCACGAACAATCCAGCAAAAAGTTGAGGGCGCAAGGTAATGCCTTGTATGTATTCTAGCGGCTATGTTGATTTTTTATTGAAATGTTCTAGCGTGTACCCCTAAATCGAGGCCGCATTTAAACCCGTATGCTGTACAAATATTTTTGTATAAATCAATCCGTCAACATATTTCGAACGAATCGAAATCAGCACCATACAACCAAAGGACTGTTTAATATTACCGCATGTTCGAATCGAATTTATATTGAAATGCTACATTCATATGAAACGTTTTGGATTTTTATACTGAATCAGTGGAACATGTGGAATACATAACATTGGCAAATCCCACAATTTCGTTAAATTGAGAAGCAACGTCCCATCAATAACTCAACAATTATTAAAAATTCCCTTTCTACTTTTTCTTGAACGCAACAACAAAAAAAAACGAAAGACAGAAACCACATGAACCGTGAACAAAAACAACAAAATATTATGAAAAATTCATGATTAATTACTATATAGAACGAAATTCAGTTGTGAAAAAATTCGCCGAATTTAAGGGCGCATCCGGATTTCAACAATAAATCTCCTATAATTTGTCTCGTTTATCTAGTTTTAATCTTAACAACATCTGTACATTATTTCCAACAACCTGGTGTATTTGAACGATAATTCGTTATAGCCGCCGGTTCGTTTCTTGTTTTTTTTTTGATTTTATTTTTTATCTAACCAGGAACAATGCGAACTGAATTATTGCGAAAGTTCATTTATATCGATATGGTTCAGTTTATTCTTGACTTAGTCAACTTGACTCCAATAAGCAAAATGTGATTTTACAATGTGTTGTTAATAAAGTGCAGTCAATCCGGAATCGA
Organism: Meloe dianella; assembly: GCA_028455855.1. Lineage (NCBI taxonomy): Eukaryota > Metazoa > Arthropoda > Insecta > Coleoptera > Meloidae > Meloe > Meloe dianella. Next base: position 335,087 of record JAPTHL010000034.1, read on the forward strand.
TCGAGTATAACGTCCAAATAGAGCAATTGATTTTATACGTAATTAAATTCTAATCCAATGCTGTCAATATTACTGGTTAGTTATTGAAAAATGGCCAATGGTTGAATTTTTCGCCAATGTTATGAAGAAAACCCCAATCTCATAAAAAATTAAATAGGTTTTGCTAGCCACGATAAAACAGGCGGACGTGTTATCCTGTAGCGAACACAGCCGGCAATATTTTACCGAAATTACATCAATACCCTTCTGTGTTTCCGTTCTGGTCGAAGATTTAATAGAGAATATTGACAAACACCAAAATATCGATCGTAGATTTTGACAAAAATTCCAAATCTTTTTCTAAATGTATTGCCATTATCGTAGAAGAAGTACTCCATGGCGGGTAAGTTTCTTTGTGCTATAAAGTAGAATGGACACCTCTTGTGCTGATATGTTTCCACCATATAATTCTTTATGAACCGCAACTGCCAATTTAATTTACATTTGCTGCTGTAAAAGCGTCAAATCGCATCATTTTCATAAATTTCTCTCGCATTGACGATGATGATTTAACTTTGAAGCTCATATTTGTAATGGTGACACGTTGATTTCATTTATACACTAATTACTAGCAAAAATCTCTATTTCGGCTCCACAACCGGACGTATTTATCGTTATCGTCCTGGAAGGAATGAAATGGTTCATTAGCGTTGATATAAGAATACGTGATAATTGCTCAACTTCTCTATTGGAACCAACTTTCTAAATTGCACCGCAAGTTGCACTTACTCGATAACAATACAACGATATAATGATTGTGATCGTTAAATTTTGTTTCAATTTTCTGTACAAATTGTAAAATGGAATTGTTGATATTATAGAAGATCCCAAGAGAATGGAAAAAATAACATGGTTAGTAAAGATAAAAAAAAACTCCAATTCAATTAGTAGAAACAATTGATTTTAGATATTAATAGATTACAAATGCTTCATGGCGGAAATTACGATATTAATATTGCAAAATCAAACACACACACACACGCCATATACAAAAATTGGTGTTCTATCAAAAGCCCTTTCCTCAAATGATTCTAAGCCTTTCCACAAGTAACCTTTATGTGAAAATGATAATTTCGATGACATCACAAATCGACATAGAAAAGAAATACATTTTGCATAACAACAATAACGAAAAATTGAGTTTAATCATCCGAGCATTAGTTGGTCTCAAATTTATGCTATTTACCGCACTACTCGCTTCAATACAGTTCGTATCCAGTACGTCTTTTGATTGATAGAGCACATAAATAAATAAGAATAAATTGTATTTGAACAATGGACGGACCCCCGTAGCTCATGGATTTTAATACAATTATGTTGTTAACTGTAATCGTTGAGAGATCAAATTTATGAAGTAGGTATACTCAATAATCGGTGAATGTTAAATAAAAAAGATAAAGGCAACGATTATTTTCCACAGTTTTGCTACCAGTCTAGACGCCTAGCCAACAACGTCAATTTTATTATGTAACCAAACTGTATCACATTACAACACCATTGTGTATTTAACGAACGCTTTTCACAATGTTTGTTCAGTGGTACAATTGAAAAATCCCTGTCTAACCCACCTCAACTATTATTCCCATCAATTCTAACATTCTTCCACACACACGCACACACACACACGCACGCACGCACACTTTTTCTGTTTTGGATGCTGGAACTTCAACGCAAATGTGACAAAAATGTAAATTTATTGTTAAGGAGTTCTTCGTTTCTACGAGTGCTTTGTTGAAGTCTTGCTTTGACAGAATTTAACACTTTATAGATTTACATACATTTTTATCTGCAAATAGTTAAAAGAAGATTGAAGAAAACAAATGTTAATGGAACATTATGAAATTCTCTAACGTCAAGAAAAACGTCTCCAATGGGAAAGCGTTATTTTATACATGCGTTTGGAGAGCTCCCCTACTCGATTTCACGCTTGTTCAATTTCTAAGTTTATTTTCAGTAGGTTTACTCGACTTTTGTTAGTAGTTTAAAGTTCACTAGGACGAATATTACGGTCTTTAAACACAAATTTTTGTATTATACATTCGAAATAACGTCAATTATGCATAGTGTATTTGAAACAAGCGAAATCGTGATGCACTACTGTATTTTCTTGTTACACGTAATGTCAAATATAAATTAAGTTGAAAGTTTCCACATTTGCAATTGCATCAGACCGTGACCAGAACATATTTGGTTCAAACTTGCGAATTGCATTCTATCAAACTAAACAAAAATAAATGAAATGTCAACGTATAAATAACATCACACACAAAACTTTCTCGTGATACGCAAATTGTTGTTTGTTGTGTTTTTGTTTTATATGGGAAATTCCCAACGACAAATTTTCCACATATATATATATATATATATATATATATATATATATACATATATATATATATATATATATATGAATACATAAGTTTTTCGCATATATTTACATAGGTCTGAAAATCTACACATTTTAAAATCCTTTTCGTCATCAACAATATGCATATGTGTGTATTAATGGAAAAGTTAGATTTTCCTTTGGTGAAACGGTCCCAGATGCTTCTATGTGAGAAAGTTCCAAAGATACAGAGGCATGTTTAGTTTATGGCAATTTAACCATAATTATTAATAATAGTGTGAAAGGATTATAGTGAACATCCCTAGATTATCGCAATATTTTTTCATCTCTCTAGAGAATCAGTATAGCATGAAATCGGTAGAGAAAATCATCCACCTGGTTGTGGGTCTGTTGGCTTTTTATATGGTGGCTTTTTTCCTCATTTGAAACCTAACACTCGCCATTTTCAGGCAATCTACTCAACATAACATGATTTACAATCCACCCAAAAATGATATCATTTCCACAGTATATTTCAGAAGTGTTATATTATCTCTACAACGGTATTATGTCATACTATTTTCGTAAATATAAACAATAACATAGCAGCTGTTGTTACATTTGAATAATACGGAAAATTATAGTGGCAACAACGGAATTTCCATTTGAAAACCTAACGGCATTCTTTCAACATTTCACAAATGCAACCGTCGACAACAAAAATCTCTTTATTTTTGTAAAGATTAAAAATGCTAAAGAGGATCAACCGTGAAATTACGAAATTTCAGTTGCTAATTTGATTGTTGATTACAACGTTCCAACATCGAACACTAGATAATCCTCTTGCAGCATCTCACTTATCAGATATTGAGAGGCATTCGACAATTTCGAGGACGACGATAAGAATATCTATCTGTCGGGAATTCGAATGACAATGACAATATCATCATCAATCATAAATTAATTAAATTTCAACCGGAAACATCCAGAAGGATTATTGTACACGTTCAAACAAAAGAGGAAACTAATAGATGACAAACAACAAAGATTGTTTAATATTCAAATACGGTTGTTTTTGTTTCAACACATTTCCAAATGTAGACTAATTTCCGATTTTTCCAACATCAATTCCATTTTGTTCTACACTAACGTTTTTGCATCATACTGTGATGGAATTCAACAACATTAAATAATCTTTGGGGAGTGTGCTTCTTTTTCGAAAATCCATTAAAACTTTGACGTGTTCTCCTCGATTTTTTAACAAATTTATTAAATACGTCAAGTCGTACTTATAAAGTTCTATATTGAGTTGACTGTATCGAGATGTCAGTTCAGCTGACGTTTCAGCAAAGGATGTTCGTGTTCGAGTCAGTACAGGACGTATTAACGCGTCTAAAGTTAGTATACGCAATTTAATCCAACCAGTTGAAAGATGTAAAAGTGCGTCGAAATTCCAAAGGAACGGATCAATGTTTTTTGAGATGTTTTGTGCTAGAACAGGAGCCATCATAAACGACAAGTTATTAGGCTTTTATCGTTGCTTCCACTGATGCATCAACATGCTATCGAGCAATTGCGAGTAACAACATTACATAATTTGTGGAGAATTCCATTTCCAAATAAAAAATAGAAAATCTACTCAAGAACTTAGTATTTTATTGCATTAGAGTAGAAACATCTCAGTTTTCTATAAGCAAAAAACAAAGAAAGAAAGAAAACGAAAATGAACGGCAGGCAATTTTCCAGCGCAACATTCCCTAACAACTGAATTATATTTAGAGAAAAGAGAGCTCTGTGTGTATGCATTGAACCAAAAAGAAAACGTAATACAAAAATCAATTTTACTTATGATCCTCTTTCTAATAGTACTCCACCCACACAATTAAAATGATTTATAAAGAAATATATAAGGACTTACGTATATCTTAAAAATTTTGGCACATAAAATAATCCATCCACGCTAATAGTATTTGTCTTCAAGTTTATTCAAAAGTCGAGTGTTTTTATGTGTGATCGAAAAAAATAAAACAAATACTGACGAAATCTGAACGTTTTTGAATTTGTATCACAACATAATGTTAATTGTCTAGTATGTACACATTAATCAAGTATGCTCGACAGCACAATTTGCGGATAACGAAGTTAAGTCGCTTCCGTTCAACACCAACAAAATATAGTTAAGGATACTAAATAAGACAATTAACGGACCAAGGACATTGATTTTCGGATCATCGTAGCCTTTAGAAGATTGTTATCCATATTGAAATTGAATTCAATTAAATTTTTTAGAGCGATCTGTTCTAGGAATATTAGTGATGCCGAACGTTGCATATTTGTGTATGTGACATCAAAGGATGCTTAAGATATTCTTCTCAGAAAGCGTCGGTATTCAAAGATAACATTCCTGTGTAGTAGATGTGTGCATATGGATGCAACCAGTCTCTAACGGAAACCAATTTCACAGCTTAAGATAGTAGTGATAGCTTACATTCCATTTATAGACTTGATATTGAGCTATAACAGCAAACATTAAAGTTCTTAACAATCTAATAAGTTATAACTCCTTACGCTAAGCGCCTCGCTCTTACTTGATATTACCAACATGTCATATAAAGTTTTACAGTTTGTTAAACGAATTCAAACCGTAAATTTACTTACATCACACTGTCGGTCGAATTCCGTATATTTACCAAACAAACACAGAACAGCTCTTACCATTTCGATTCAAACTGAAATTAGTGGTGTGTTCAAGACAAATTCGCAAGTAATTGTTTGACAGTTAGCCGATACTTTCAACAACATCCCATTTCCTGTTGTTGTGGCTGATTCTTTACTCTAAATTATTGAATTGCTCCGTAGTGGACATATATATCTTTTCTAATTCATTTTCATAAATGTGGATCGTTTCACCGACAGCAATCTCCACCTAATATTGCAGATTACAGTGTCACGGAGTAAGATTGCCCTTCTACAATATACATCGAGGTCGACTTTTAACACGTTGCCTTCGAGTATTTTACATAAAATATCGCCCCCCAACTGAGCTTAAAACGAATGAAAAGTAAGTAAAGGCCAGAGACAATCTACGGCATAATTTAAAACTTTTAGACGAGATTGCGGCACACATAAATCAACTGCGGATAGCAGTGGATTAAAAAAAAACACACACACACAACAGCTGAATTTCTAGTACTCTCTTGTGGTGCAACTCATTGCATCCACCCAACAAACAAAAATCTGTAGAATCGACAACTGTTGCCGAAAATAATCCAGTTTTTGTGCAAAGCTCATGAATTTTCTTGATGATTCTTGTACTTTCCGTTGACGAAAATTAAAAAAAGTCCAAATCTGAGTCGGTATTTGTAGACCGGCTGTTACTGACAGAAGATTTAGTGGTCCGTGTCTGGATAAATAATTCAGCATAAAAGTTCAAGTAGAGTTAAGCAAAAAAAAATTCGTATTGCCAAATCAATCTTTTGCGTTCTTAAAACGGCATCTATCAAACATATATTTGAATAATTGATCGGCATCGTATTTTTCTATACGAATATTTTCCCCATTTACACCCTCCAACATATTTCACTACGTATACGGCTTATCACTTTGTGACAATTATTGAAAATTGTTCGCATTCATTGTAGACATGGTCTATTTTGAACTTTCGAACTAATAAATGAATTCCCTGAAAATTTCCAATTTATTAAATAACACATAAGATTAATATACGCTGGTCCTTCTATAATTCACAATATTTTCCATGCATATGTGTCCTTAAGGATTCCAATTATAATCCAGTTCAAACTTATAAATTCATGTGGGTTTGTGATTTATTCAGTAATTCCAATAATTGGTCTGGATATTCTCATGTAAATATAATTAGATTTATAAATTCTCCATGAAAATACTTGGAAATTTCATATCGTCAATATTTGAATTCTTTATTTTTCCCCATCAAATTCTCTATGACTATTATTCGTTCGCTTTCAAGGTGGTCCCATTGCGACCACCACTTTACCTACTGCTTCTACCAGTCCTTCGTCCTCACTTTCCCGGTTTATTATTGATCGACTAGCCTGGCAGCAACAGCTCTAACAACGTTTCACTCACTATCCATCTATCTCTGTCTCTTTCTCTTTTATTTTACGCTACACAAAGTGCGAATAGATGAATTAATACATACATGGACGTAAAATTTGCATGATTTCGAATTTGCGTTGGGATTTACACATTAACAACAACAACAACAACAACATCACTAAAATATTGTTAACATGAAAACCTATCCGATCATACGAATTTACAACTTAATTAACGCGATAATATGGCGATTATTTACAAGTTTTCGGTTCCAAGACAATTTAACACATCACATAACTCTCGATGGTTTTGGATATGGTGGAGGCGCCAGGAGAATCGTTCTCGGGTTTTTCATTGTTAAACACTTATTGATTGTGAATTATTCGAAATAGACGGTGGTTATCGATATTTAACAATCGAATAGTGAATTTTCCTAATCAAAATTAGACGTCTTCTAGGTAGCTGATATTAGCACAAATTTGTGTTAATACATCTTAAGCCTGTATATATGTAAAATAATAACTGGATTCATATCATCGATTTTAGGATAAATCACTTAGATTTTATGCAAATTTCCTCAATAACATCTAATCATCTGCTGTAAATTTAAATTGCATACATATTAATATTGACGATGGTATGTCGTTAAAGTACCAAATTTACTTGATTTGAATTTACAAGGGCTGTTATTGATTAACGTAATTTGTCCATGTGTCTGATCTTAATCGAACAAATCCAAACGGGATTGTATTGAGTAGAACATGATCAAATATGTCATAGAAAGTCCATGATGAATCAGGAAACTAATACTAACATTATAACTTATAGGAACAGCTGTTAGATTGCTACATGTTCATCCAACCCAAACTGGGTATAATAATAATAATAATAATAAACCCAAAATAGACAAAGTTTGCTTATCAATTCACCTACGAATCATTTGCCAATAAATCTATATCTGGAATTGGCTATTTTAGCCAAAAGTTCCATAATGACACTCAAAGCCATTCTCAAGACAATAAGCACGAATTTCAGCCTCTTTTTCTCTTAACTGGTACATAACTTATCTCCATTATGTTCTGCATTCTCCATAATGGGGAATTTGTTTGCTTCCTTTGACATTCGAAATGAAAAGGAAAACAACAGACATCTGTGCACACTTGAGCAAATAAAATTGAAGCGATTCCATACAAACAGGTGTTAGGTATAATTATTTACATTAATTCAAAACGAAATTACATAAAATTCACAGTACGCACCGTTGTTTGTTTTTTTTTTGGAAAACAACAGAAAATTCTTAGAGTTTAAATGGCCTAATTAGAATATCCTCCCGCAACCCTTAAGTTCCCACTCGTCTCCATACACTCTCAAGCTTCGAACAATTCATTCTTTTAGTGGAAAAAATTCACAGACACGTTTTCTGTGTGTGCTGCACTCATCGTTCTTCGTTTCTTCTTATTTAATAAAGAACAATTGCAAAACCGGACATTTCCGTGTTGCTCATCGTTCATTTTGTGCAAATTAAACAACAAGGGATGCAATTTATACGTTTCGATTGTCATTAAAAATTGCTTACGCTGTCTGTTTAACAAACAAATTTCTAGTCTTCATGGACGAATTATAGATATGCGATACATTCAAAAATAATTCCTAAGGGGATTGTGTTTGTTTAAGTAATTTACGTTGAGCCTGTATCTGAATAAACGTTAATTAAACTTCTATAATGGAATGTAAATGATAGAAATGTTTATTCGCATTTAGATTGATACTTTCGATTGGTTTTTTTTTCATTTGCGAATTTTCAGTTTGAGTTGGTTGAAATGATTTACTAATGTAGAAAGGGATCGGAAAAGAGGAAAAATCGTCATTTTTCAAGGCGAACCCGCTCGAACCCTATAAATTGCTGTTGCTGAAAGACAAAACTCACAATGACAGTTGACTGAAACTCAACTATATAGTAATATTATGCAAATCATCCTATTATTATTCACAAAGACGGGTACGACAATATCATTCACAACAAACCAAGTTGCCACCTGAACAATATCATAAATTATATACTGACACCATTCGTAAAGAAATGCAGACATAGAAGATGAAAAATAAAAAGGAAACAATCATATAGTTTTGTGGAGGGACGAGAGAAACATCCAAAACTCTTGGAATTCTTCAACAGAATATAAATTGTATATTCCACCCTTAACTGTTTCGAACTTAATGTTATCCAGACAAAGTTATGAAGTAGCAAAGGAACGACTTGGGCTGATCTTCAAGAAAGTGCGTGCCCTTTTGAGACGGTAGGATGGTTGGAGATAGTAGACGCGCATATGAATGCGAAATGCCATCAATTTCGATCTAAAACAAACAAAAGTTTCGTAATAGTTCCCTAACAAAATGCATCATTAACATAAAACTAGATTTAGAAATTCAAATGTAATGCAAAAGGCAGTGATGCAGCTTGTTATTGGCGACAAAATAAAGAGAAAAACGTTGAAACAAAACAAAGGCAAAAGCCATTGGAACTGAAAATGCTACAAACAAGCGTCATCGAAACATTGAAAATAATAGATTTGATACTCCAATTAAAGAGATTCAAATATAAATTTTCCTTAATGTCGCTTTCATGCGTGCAAAATTGCTCTTAAATAACGAAAATGTTGATAAAAGATTTGATTAAAGTGGTCTTCATGACAAGTCCACTTTAGCAGCGATCTTACGTCAACAGAACTATCGATTCTAAGAAGGCAAAAAGATAAAAGACTGCAATAAAACTAAATTCCAGAACTAAACAACACCAGCACAGTGCCAACTAACATAAACAAAAATGAAGAGTGCGATTATCTCAATGGCCATACAGTTTCCCGATGAATACGGAAATTTTCAATTGTTCTATGTCTACTGCACCATTTTACTGAAGAGGCAATTATTCTTGTGACAATCTGCCAAGCAAAATAATTGCAAATGTTAAACCTCTCCAAAACCTGATTCTTTTCCACCGTTTATTTTTGGTACAAATTTAATCTCCTCCACCGACCCGATCTCGATTTAATCTAATAAAATTGAACACTACAAAGACGACGGAAAAATTGCCTGTCAGTAGGATATCGCCAACGGAAACCACTTGCATTTGAATAATAATTCTATCATTAATCTAGAAATAAACCATCAACTGACAAGTGGTAATTGAATTTAACTTTATCAGTATAGGAATTTCTTTGAAAATGAATTCACCAATCAATAAAATTAATTAAATCATAATTATTATTCGGGAAGTGTTCGACATTACTAATCGATTAAATTTCATTTGCGAAATTCCCATCAAACTGTTGTATTTTAAAATTATTCGAAGATGAACTTCCCTGGGGATGTCAGTGGAAATATGATGCTATATAAAATGGACATACTGACATGACAGTATGTAGATGAAAGTGGATAATGATTTTCCGAAGAAAAAGAACGTCATCCTCCATTGTTTACATATTTATTATTGGTTGTGGTATTTGTTGAAAGATAAGTTTATGAATCGATAGTTAAACAATAGTTGTCAAATAAAAGAGAAACATTGAAGCGATAGTTTTATCCTGTCAAGACGCTAAAGCACATAAAGTATCCTTTTATTTTTGCTTTTGATATCCTAGTGGATCACAAAGAGATCTTAAAAGTTTCCACAATATCCATATCTTTTGATAAAAATGAAAGTTAAAAACATACTAAGTGTAGAAGAAAATTCCATTATCCGCTGACAAAGGAAAAAATCCCAAACCACCCCCCGAACTCCGATATTTCATCCCCCCAAACTTGTTGTGTATCAATGTAACTGTATGTATTGGAAGAGCTATTTGTTTATCCCGTCAAAAGGCTGATAAAATACCATCTCATTCCCGTCCACACATATCCAAATAAACATAAAAATATATATATAAACCAACAACAACACCGTATCGATCTATCTGTTCTATAGCTTTATTTTCCCTACATGACGGTATCAAGACCAAAAATATAACGTTTGCTTAACGAATTGAAATAGAATAAAGTTGATGGATAGATTATGCCAATAAATTCATCGGCACGACGAGATCGCTTCAATAAAATCACACTCAAACAATCACGAAAAACTGTAACCTATGGCTTCTTCTTCTGCTTTCGCATCGGTTCTAAAGGCACAAGCACATCCCCTGTCCGTTTTATCCGATCCAACTAGAAATTATTCGTGCCGTTTGTGTAAGTTGCGTTAAAAATCGACGTTTGTTCGTCATAGATCTTCCTGGCACTATCTCAAAGTGCGTTTCAATGCGTTGAAACATTAAGGCGTAACCACCAATGGTGACAGTTTGCAACGATTTATTCAGTATTGAAAACGATCGAAATTCGGTAAACCAAAGACGATAATAAAACATTCATTTGGGACCTATTTAAAAGGTCCCAAAAGCTACGACATTTTCGTGATGGATTCATTGAAAGTACATCAACAAAGGTTTCGGTAATTAATGACTAGATGTGTTCATTACAAACGTCAGCACATTAATAATGTTGATTAATTTAACAAAAAAAAAGGATCTATAAATTATTCACTTGATGAAAATTTGATGTTTGTTCTTTTGATGTTTTCGATTATTATTCCGTTACGAACCAGTGTCTTTCTTAATTGTATTTCTTTGTACAAGCTACGCATTACAGGTGGATACTCGACAAGAAGAGCAAATCACCAATTAAAACAGGAATAAAGCAATTATTTACAAGAAAATTGCAAGATTTTTTAATCAACTACTGATCGATATTATACGTGTTGAAATCGTGTGGGAATTTTTCAAATAAACAACAACAAACTGCTGTTGCATTCAGTTCAGTTAATCCGTTGAACATGTACAAAACAGAATATTTCAATAAAGAAGCGATAAATCTCGATGAAGCTTTGTAAATATAGAAAATATCCAATAAATATGATAGAAAAATGATGCACTTTCAACTGTACGAGACAAATCTAAAGGTTTTCCATTCATACGTTTTCATCGTTTGATTATTTATAGATTTCCCAACTAATGACAATAATCGTATTATTCAAATCCGATCTGTGCGAATAGCTACATTAGAAGCGAATGTAAAATTTACAGGTTTTTGCATATGAACAAGATGATAGTTCTACTCTATCGAATACAACAATAAGAGTTTCTCACTAAATAATGAATTATCTATTCTGGTAAACAATAACAGATATTCATCCATAATACTCAAACAGCTATAAATCTACCTATCCGTCTTATTTATGCGCATATTTGAACCGTCCCTAGATAATCCATCAACCTAATTGTAGCATTTCAAATGATTTAAACAACAATAAATACTGAGAACAATAACAGAGAATTTATTATCATTCAAACGGCCCTTTCATTCAACTGTAACGACAAAGACGTCTTAACATTGATTGAATAATTGAGGGTTTTTTTCAAGGGAACACAGTTCACTTACGGAATTCGATATATGCCTTATCGGAAAATGAATGAATGATAACGTTCCGTGAAATTCACGTACAACTCCCTATTCGCGATCTAATTAAAATAGTTCCTATATGTATATAGTTCGTAAATTATTGGCACGCGAAAAAGGGAGAACAAACATCATCGAAAGTATATCGAATTCGCCGAATCAAAGAGAATTGAAAGAAAATTCCAATAAAATTCGTTGGTTTCCAATTAAATGTGCACTGATAATAAATGATTCACTACTTAGTTTGTTGGTAATTTATTGAAAGACTTTGTGAAGTTTTTGGTGAATCTGGGAAGCTACTTGTTGCCGCTATTATTTTCGTTGATTCATCAAATATTCAAGAATGACACTGCAGGTTTGTCCATTCATTATGTAATATATACGGCATTCAATTTTGATTAAAAACAATAAAAATGAAATTTTGATGAACAGTCAAAGTTTGTGATAACTTCTATTCACGTTATGATAAAAATATGACATTTGTGCTGATTTACTAGCGTTGAGGAGTCAAGACACCTACAAATCTCCGTTAATACGGACAAAGTACAACATTGATGGCTCCCTGTTCTATCTTTTGATCAAAGCTTATATCCAAAATTACCATCAACAATCTAATGTTGGATTTTACATCAATATAAACTGAAATTGGTGAAGGCAGTTAAACAGGGTCAAGCATTCAAGTCAGACCTAAAAGGGTCTGTCATCTGTTTCCTCTAGATACGATCCTTAATCATTAAATAGGACCGAACCAGTTCACACAAAAAAAATTATTAGAATAATTGAAATTGGAGATGATCTTTACACATCTGTATGTGAATGTTTGTTTAAGCTGAAACAATTAAAAACACATTGGATTCAATGAAGCTGCGACAGCGAAAGAGCGGATCAATTTCGGAATAACACAAAACAACATTTGTGAAACCTTCATTTCAATCATTCAACATACGAGCGGATGGAACATAGAAATATTTTATCAATAAAACAAATGTTAACGCTATAATGGCGATAAAAATTTACGATAGATCTTTCAGTAATTATAGATTTTAAAAATGGAACAGATGCGGTTAAAATTGCGGCATAGCAAAATTTACGAAGTAGAAAATCTTTTTACTTCTCATTCAATAAATAACTGATAACTTTATGTCAATCAGCTGGTAATTGCATTGCTTGATATATTGATGATTGGAAAAAATCATCAGCTTTCTTATAGCGTGAAGCCCACACGTTCTTAGGGCGGCTGTTCTTCACAAATAAATCAAAGCTACATGTAACAGTAAACAATCACGAAAAACTGGTGGAATAATACAAAACGAATCATTCAGTACTTTTTCTAAATTCGAATCATAGAAACACTATAATTTTTCTTAAAATCTGTGAACCATTTATCCGCATTTATCTTGTCCAAAAAGACGTTTACTGTAAATTATCAAAATGTGAACTGAATTCCAGAAAATTCAAACGAATCAAGGACAAATATAGCCTGTTTTACTGTCAAAAAAAGCATGGAGAAGGTATTATAAAATGTTGAAAAAAAATTGGATCGATTTTGAATTAATTACAACAGCTAATATCCGTTATCACTGAATCAAATCTAATTTCAAGTCGAAGGTTGAATTCAGTACAAGACGCCAATATTAACCTTTTTTTTTCTCAAATATAATAAAATATACAGTTTCTATATAGAAACAAACACAGTTTATTGTTTACTATAGAACACAACTTTTCGGTTGTTTAATAAAATTTAATGTTGTATTCGCAAAATTGGATTCACATCAATCGGCAATACTGAATTATCCAAATAATTTATTTCACCTTTTTGTACCTAACAAAAAACACTACAGACAAAGGTTAATTTAAACTAATAACACACCTAGAACAACAATAACAATAACAAAAAAGTTTGAATGTCGGGAAACTATCCAATAGAACACAAAACATCTTTTAATTCATGTAGCTTTATGAATAATTAAAAAGTAAGTACAGACAATTGAAAAAAACTGACAGAGTACGTGACTCTGTTATAATCATTTCTATTTTACTGTTAGGGTAGAGATACACCAGCGAGTCGACTCACAAACCCATCTCAACTGCACGAATCTTACAGGAAATATTACAGCCGCGGCTCGTCTAGTGTATCGCCACCCTTAGATAACCATTAGGAAAAATGGCAGAATTAATGGTTATAAGTCTGAATTTCAATTAAATATGCGCCAGTATGGTTGTCTAATTAAACGCTAGACCAGGTGGTGTTGCACGGTTTAGTGTGTGGACGACCACAATATCGGTTTAGTATTGGATAGTACACATAATAAATGGAATAGTTGCAGCTAATGGTCTATTACTAAAAGAGTAATACTGCAAACAATATCCATCAAATTACCATTATCTCTTTACGAACAATACAAACAGAGATTACTTTTTAATTTAGATTGCCGTAAAGACCCTTTACAAAGCTGTAAAAAACATGTGGACAAAAAATATTACCGACTAAATATCGAAGCACAGAGGAAATGACATGGAAGAATAATTACAAAAAAAAACTAGATTAACATATGAATAAGCGAAGCTTAAAGTACAAGAACAAGCATATTACAGGACCAAAAGAGACGAATAAAAAATATCCAACCTAACATCATATGTGCGCGTGTGTGTAATATACCAGGAACATGCAATAACAAAAGAATCGGAAACTCAAACAACATTTTAAATTGTAATTTGTAATTTGCAACAAATTTCCGATCCACTACACATTTATACAGTTGGCAAATAATTGTAATTGTGGCACGTTCCACCGTCGCACTGTCTCATTTAAATCCGTATTAATTGTTCTAAAACTCAATTAAATGATTGGAATCGTTCAAATGATACACGGAAAATCGGAATTTGTCCAACTGAAATACATCCGCACTAATGATTCTTAAGCACGGTTTACCCATTGTAATTATTCTTGGGAGAGCTTTGACGATTCGAAAGTAAAACAACAAATTTCGCGACAATTTACAAAACAAACCGACAACCGCAATTCAATAAAGACGTGTGAACGTGTTCGGTGTGACAACTTACAAGGGTGTTGTTCGAAATTCGACAAATCGCCCTGTAAATATTAAAATCTAATTAGCAGTTTGAAAATGGATTATCGACAGCATGAAATAAAGATGATTTCAATGGTTCTATGAATATAAATTCAATTCGTATCGATTCGATTATCTCAATAATCCATTAAAGTCCTTCCGGTCTTCATTTAAATATTGCCAATAAATGGATTAAAATGTATTTAATTAATGTCAATTCTTTTGCGTAAGAACCTTTCAAATTCGTTGAGACAATGTCGGTTGGATTATTTGATTAATATCGTGCAAAATCATTGGTGGAGAGGCAACAAATAAAATTCCGACCAAATTTATAAGGAAAATACGAAAATAATTTTGTAGGGAACTGACAGAAACCAATAGAAATTGCATCAGCAAGTTGTTATATTAAAGACGAATTAAAGCATATTTTATATTTCGTTCAATTACAATAATTTGCATTTTTCTGTTTCCAATGTAGCGATGTTATTTCATCCGTTATGCTGTTAAGAATTCTAATATTCAATTTCAATTTTTATGTCCTAATTAAACCAATTAATTGCAATTCACAACGGTAGAGTTATCAAATACGATATAGGCTATCAATTGGATTGATGATGATGAAGTATAAAAAGTAATGAAAGAAATGTGATAACGAAAAGGTCAAATAATATGAAAATCGATTGAGGAGAGGTTAAAAGCAATGTAAAAAAACCACAAACACCATTAGTAATTCGGTCTATATTTGTTGAGTCCATTCAAACCAGCCCCAAATTAATCGTCTATAATTGACGAAAATGAGACGATCGTCATCTATTCTCAGTCTACTAAATTCCAACGAAACAGACAACAACCAAACGAAAAATGTATGCGTAGGACGTTTAATTATTATTTATTGTTTCTTTGATATGTCATGGTAGGTGGGTTGTGTTTGCTCGGCGCATCCACCATTTCTCTACCTGCATCATATTTTTCCAGTGCTGTCACATATTTACATTCATTTACCAAATTTATTCTGTTCATATATGGAGATGTCTGTGGATAAATTACAAAATTAATGCCATAACGATCAAATTTCACCACAATATAGGCTTTAACGCAGTGATAACGTACCGTTGGAGCGATTTCGCATCTATCTCTGCAAACATACCAAAAGCGTTCACAATTAATTTATGAAATAAACCGATTAAATGCTTTCCAATAAATTTTAAAGATATAATACTTTGAATCGCTTGAAAATCCGCTACTGTTCATAATCAGATTCTATATTAAAATTGACAATAGAATCCAATTATCCATTCGTACATCTCGACATTGTAGTTAGAATAGCACTGAAAGATGCATTTCAAGCAAGCAAATTCGCGCAGCAATGAAATTCGTTCGTTACAATCATTCACCTTCAACGATTTTTTTTGCCATCGTCACTATATTTGAGTATTACAACATTGACGAAAATTGTTTCTATTTTCGCTCATTGTAATAGAAATTTAATGAAAATTCTTTAAATAAAGTTGAAAGTCTCGCTAACATTTGAGCTTTTAATCAACTCGCAATTGTCGAGTGGGATATGGACAAAAAAAAACTCAAGTCAATTCGCCGTGTTCAATCAAGCTGTATGGATCGAATTTAAACACAAAAAAGAGCTTGGTAGACACTTTCATTACCATTAATATACCAACATGATGGTGGTTCGATTCAGACACAAATCACCTGGTTATAATCCATACATATCTGAGTCACTCCGTACTTAAAATAATTTCCAAATGTTAAGTCGATGCAAATTTATGTTCAATTCTTACAAGATCACTGGCTTATGTGATGCTAGCAATTTATCCATAAATATTGCCATGTTTTGTGTCAAATATGTTTGATATAATTCAAATACGATTCGTGTTTACTTTATAAATTCACAAATATGAGTGGTCTATATAATTTTACAATCTCATTCCATTTATTCGCAGTATTAAACTGGGAAAATACGGGTATGGTTGAGATAAAAGGATTGATTTCAGGGTGCTGTCTGCATATTAAACAAGCAAAAACTTGGTGAAAGGTAATCTACAATAGTGACAATCCAATTTTTCATCTATACATGAGAACCACATTAACAATTCGAAAATTAATGGTATCGATCTAGTCATGTAAATTAGATGAAATTATTATTGTAATCTATTAGGTATTGATTAATGTTGCTTGTTCTAACACTAAGCACTAGACCACATCAAAATCCGGTGATTGAAAGGGCGTCAATAACAATTAAGTGGCAATGATTTTAGATTTCAAACGTTCACAATTCACTCCCAATAATAACAATAATAAATAATGTAAATTATACCAAAAAAAAACAATACTAGATACGAAAAATTGCCAACTTGAAAGTCCCTAAACGACAATTAGAAATTTAAACTCAAACAAAGATAAAGGCAACTTTAAAGTTTTCACATCAACTTAAATATCTAAAACTGAACATTGAAGTGATACGAATTGTAAAACCATCCTCAAACCTAACATTAATTACCGCATTCAAACGCTTATAACGAACTTTTACAAAGTATACCTAATAATTAAAAAATTTGTTTAAATATTAATACAGCAATTCGAAATATTCGCGTTGATTTCCACTCCAATGATCAAATATCGAATTTCTGATGACCATGGTCAAACCGTTTATGGATTTCCGATTACGGACCATGCACCTTTAGAATTTTTCCGTCTCTGTATTCCATCCGTACGACGACTCATCAGTTCCGGCACCGTTCCCAATATCGAGATTATAGCCCCCTGCGTTTAAGAAATACCATTCTGGCGGCTGTTGCTGCTAAATTGTCCGTTCAATTCGGATGATTTGCGTATAATAAGAATGAAATGGCCAGATATTACCATCATCACAACAATTCTGTTGATTATAATTGCAATATCGGGTGCAAAAGTGAGTAACTTTCTATAGTAATTAGTTCAATGTTACGACCAATTAAAGCCAATCGATTCGATGCGTTTGATCATTTAATAACAATAAATTAAGTGAATAAAATCCAGGCTGCTGAATGTGGAAAATAGTGCGCCAGTATTCACATCAAAGGCAATCTAAGTGGGGAGGGTGGAAAAAATTACAATACTCGTACTAATTGTCGGCGTGTTTGCAATCGGCCCTATTACGGACAGAAAGGTCGTGGTAATTTATTGAAATTTATCACGCTACAATGCCACTTCTACAATGTTAATATGTTATTATTATAAATAAACTTCAATATATACGGATAGTTTTGTGTTGCAAGATTGCCGTTTGACAGTACAGTGACAAATATCAATTGGAGAACGGTAAGTTCTGTGGGTCCTCCGAGTAGGGGATTTGACTTGTCGATTGAGATTACAATGTGTGGAATGGCGAGAGCGGGTGTGAAATAGAACAAGGTGCAATTTTTCATCCTGTTCAGAATAGTACACCTCTACCAATGATGATGTTGTCCCTTTATCAGATTTATTAAAACATCGTCTCGGTTCACTAAGCATCGTTCGCGATTACCGACAGTTTATATGTATAAAAAAAGCTGCCGCACAACAAAATGACCACAACATTAGTGTGGTAAAAATAAATAAATAATAACAATAATAATAATCTTACCAGTACGTAAACGGCGAATGGCATGACGACAACAGCCACTAGAAGATCAGCCAAAGCCAGACTAACGATGAAATAATTGGTAGCTGATTGGAGTGTACGTTCTCTATAAACACTGAGTATCACAAGAACATTGCCAAATAATGTGAATATCGGAAATAGAACCAGTACAAGTGCCCAATAGTTCTTATGTATAACTGATTCAATAGTCGTTACCGAACAATTTGTATTTGTACTATTAATTGTGTAACTGCAATTTATCAGTTGTTTATCATATAATCCGTAATCGGTTGTGTCATTTGTTAGATTTAAATGGCTGAAATATTGATCGATATCTTCAAATACAAGCATAAAATGTTCAGCTGATTGATTTAAAATTGTTGTTTCTGTTGAATTTTTACTTATATTATACCAGAATTGATCAACTGTAACATTAATGTTATCCATTCTTTCTGGGATCATCCTTACAATAGAATTGTAATACGATCAATTTCAGAGCATCTCGCTATTTATAACAATCTACAAAGGATACATTATAACAGGAAACATCCAGAAAAAGCGTATTGTCGTCGTACTAGTATCGTTTCTTGCCTAACACAATCAACTTCCTCTTTCATCTGTTTTTTTTTTATCTTCCACATATAGACAAACAAACGAACACACATAGATTGTTTTCTTCACGCAACGTAAAACTATCAACGTTCTTGACTAAAACAGGAACCTGTCGTGTCCTTCTCGAACAATTCGATATAATAAAAAGAAAAAGACCAATAAATCTTAACGTAATCTCTACTAATAACTTTTATATTGTTGTTTGTATCAGTCGTATCCGTATATCGTTTAAGGATAACGAAACAATGTCGAATAGAGAGAAATTGAAACTCTCACAACTAGCAAAACCTTGGCTAAAGCTCAATAAAACCGTCCATCACCTCTTAAATTAATTACCTCTTCACTAAACTAAATTTCTTGTATGTTGTACGAATAGATTTTGTGATAAGAATACAGATGATGATGGCGATAAGAACATCAACAACAACGGTGATGAAGAAGATGACGACAACAACAATAACAAGAACATCACTCACCACTAAACAGAAACCACTATTCAACTTTATACGAACTCTTTCAGATGCTGGACTAGATAGAAATTTTAAAAATCGTTTATTATTGTTATTATTATTTAAACTATTGCAATAAATTGATCATCATCATCATCATCATTATCATCGTCCTGATTCGACTACGACAATATTACCGTTGATTAACATGCTTAAATGTGGCGGTAACGCGCGCCAGATCTACAACCGAATCGCGTGCATCTCGGAACGCGAACGAGGACGCTATGCGCCTGGACGTTAACAGGGAGAGCGACGCGCACGGCGCCGCCCTGTCTCTGATGCCCTCCGTGAAGGCGGCCCTTATTCCACTCAAATTTTACCTAGCCAAAACTAAAACTTTTACTACAAATAAATTATGCTCAGTTTCCCAAATAGCATATTTATTTTGTTCAAATTTCGAAATATTTACAATAAAGATTATAATAAAAAAAAAATTACATTTTTTTACAATTTCATTTGATCACCAATAATGACCACCATAACCGCCATAGCCTCCATATCCATGATAGCCTAATGTGTATGGGTAATGTCCACCGAAATATCCTCCATAGCTGATTTTACTGATGAAAGGTGAATAATAACTGGAATAAGATGGGTAATATCCGCCGTAGTTTCCATAACCATGCCCATATCCATAGCCACCGTATCCATAATCGCCGTATCCATAGCCTAGTCCTAAAACGCCTCGTTTCGCTGTCTTCTTGGCCGGTTCAACGACTGCCTCTTCGGCGGCAACATGTTCCCCCAGTACATTGCAGACAAATACAAAGAGGAAAATAGCGAAAATCTTAGCAGAAATGTGATCAATATTCTAATATTGTATTTGGCAATTTTTGTGCAACTCACCAAGTATTTCATGTTGTTGAATTTGGGTTGGTTTGTTCTTGCCGAAGACTATGTTTAAATCTGTGTCCAGTTGTGTATTTATATGGGTATCAAAGAAGGGGCATCCACCCCTTCCAAAGCCCGCCAAGGTGATTGCACAACTGCTTAAGGTCAAAAGGAAGTTTATCATTGTTGTTTCGCAGCCGGTTGCGTGTTTTCATTAAAATAATTACATCAGAGATAAGCAGGCACCACTTACATATACAATTGTCATTTTGTCATTGTTGGTGATGACAAATTCTTGGTCGTGTCAGGGATACGTTACCATGTCGAGCCCTAACGCTTCTGGTACATCATCACATTTTTATGTAGATATGTACAAAGTAAAGACGTTTTTTCTAGATTGATTGATTCGCTATCATTGAAATTGGACAAATTTCAACAAGGCAATTTGACTTTTATTGATCAAATAAGGTCAAATTGAATTGTGTTTTGATGTAGATTTAAGAAAAGAAAACGGTACACTGTAATTCAAGTAGTCGTCTGGAAAACCACCACAAATTCAATTTGTTGTAAGTGGAATAATTTAATTGTCTGTCTTGATTTGATGCCACTATTTCTCGAATATATGATTATCAAACAACCCATATAAGACTTGATTATATAAAGCCCACATTATCATAATACACATATTCTTGTATTATTTAGTTGTACGTATTCACATTGTGGTGAACATGTCAATTAGTTTTCGAAAAATTGTGAAACTCACTGTTGGCATTCAGATAAAAAACAGCGGGCATTATTAAGGTATGAAAAAAGCGGAACGTATCAATAAAATTGATTTGTAATTAGCCAAAAAAAAATTATGAAATGTACTTCAAATTGTGTTAAATATCGTCTGCCAATGGAATCTCATGAATATATCATGCATAAACAACTAATTATGCTCCAATTATTCATCTCAAACGAATACTAATTTTATAGAAAATATTGTTTTAGGCACAACGTCAACCATTGAGAGACACAACAACAAACAAGTCAACAACTGGAAAATTAACAATAATAAGATAATTGTCACTATATTGCTACATAATAAAAGACCTTCTATTATTACCTACTTAGCAAAAAAACATATATAAAGAACAGTGTATTATTACAATAAAAGTTTTGTATTAATAAACAACAATGACACAATTTTGGAAATTAACAACAATATAGTTATTAACGTCGATGAAAAATGAGGCAAACGTTTTTAATTACACATCAACAAAAATATGTTTATTTATTTAATAAAATTAATCATAAGTTATGGAAATTTATAATAATCTGAATAATTTTCGAATTAAAGGCCGGTGATTTTTTTTTACGCAAAGACAAATCTAAACTAGGTCACGGTTCTAATTACAAAATCACAATTGATAATCTGTAATTTTTCAACTAATTAAATCTTGATGAAATCACCATACTTTTCAGGGTTCTTGAACTATTTAGTTTCAGTTGTAGATTCGAATTTGGCGCCGCAATAGTATTGATTTCCAAGCCACGATGACCAACCGATCTATACGGAAATTCCCCAACAATTTGACATTTGACAGCAAATTTTTTGGTTATGTTATAAAATTTCTAAAGGTTTCGCATTGTTTTTTCGTTAATTTCGATATGAATTCGTTCACGAATTTGTCGAAGAGATTATTTCAAATTGCACCGACAACATTCTGTAATGTTGCCAAGAATTTTTCGTTGACTAATTTCGTAACAAAACAACCACAAATCTACGATAATTTCAACTTTCAAGGTATTTATCCATGATTATATGTGTAAATTGTTTGTTTTTTAGTGTTATTATTGCTATTATCATAATTATTTTTAATCATTGATGTATTGAATAGTATTTCTCACAATTATTATGGAAATTTGTGTGTGAGAGGAAAATGATTAAAGTTTCAAACATCACTTGTGATTATGTGGTTTTGTTGTTGTTCTTGTTGTAGAGAAACATACTTTTAATTTATTCAATATACATACGGTTATTTCAAACAAATTTCCATATTTCGATATATCTAAAAACTGGCAGATTTCATCTACATATTTTAATAACACCTACGATATTTCAGTGAATTTGAAATGTATGATACGAATATGTCGTTATCAATAGATTTTGTTGCGTTTTAAACGTGAATTTTAATTGTTTAACATTTAACAAACTAAGAATTAACAACCAACTTTCTTCGTGTTGTGTATTACTGGTTGCATAACTATGGGCTTAATCTTAATTATTTTTAAATTTTTAATTACATTTCCGTTTTATTATTATTATTGCAGAAATCCGTTATAAAATGTATGTCTTGTTTGATGTAGTCTGGCTTGAGCATAACGTGTGTGTGTGTGTGTGGTCATCAGACCCAACTAGTAGTTTTAATCCTTTGGGACATATTTCCTATTTCCCTGTGTAATACAGCGTGAATGTGAGCAATGTATTGTGGTTTGTCCTATTCATCTGTCAATGGACAACGTCCAAGATGCGTCACCTGCCACTAGATCCCAAAGGGTGAATGTGGGTGGATGAAAATGCGGACCGTACTTAACAAATTTACTTAAACTCAAATTTGAAACTTTCCAAAAACCTTTCTAATAATCAACTATCTACTAAAATCAATAACTATTCTATAGATATTGATCAAAATGATTATTTTTATTTATCATCGGTTTATTGTTTCGTATATATTTTGTTAAATTTTGATCCGTCCCTGTAATGGTCAGTATTCACAACAAAAGCCCTATGTGTGTGTGTGTGTGTGTGTGTGGGTGTGGGTGTTTATCTGTGGACACTGATAATAATCTCTTATTTATTATATTTTGTTGCTTGGTAGATATGTCAAGAACGTTTTCCTCTCCAATTATCACAAATCCATTCACATAAACATTCTAGATTCCAATCAAATTGACATGTCTTTATAATTGTTTTTTTTTTTAATTATTGCGTACAGAACGTGCGATGTCATTATATCGAATGCACCGTGATGGTCCACATATAAAGCCGCGCAATCCAAAACGGCCACTCGATGGTAAACCATTCATGAAGGGTGTTGTATTGAAGACATTAATAAAAAAGCCGAAAAAACCGAACTCGGCAAATCGTAAATGTGTATTAGTACGTTTATCAAATGGTAAAGAAATGACAGCTTATATACCAGGTATTGGACATAATTTACAAGAGCACAATATTGTTTTATGTCGTGTTGGTAGAGTGCAGGATTGTCCCGGTGTTAAATTGAAATGTGTCCGTGGTAAATACGATTTAGGTCATGTTATTGTACAGCGGAAATGAATGTTGTTAGATTTTTAAATAAAACATGTATAGATTGAACTGTTGTTGTTGTTTTAATTTGATGATAACAGTATTTTGACTGTTGGTACTCGATCAAAATTGATATTGACAGTGATTAGATGGATATTAATGAAGCGTACAGCTATCAAATGTAATCAACATCGTCTATTATGTGATGATGGATTGAGCAATCAAAAAGTGAGTTTTCTGCACTCACACGAGTGTAATTCTTTTATTTATTCCAGCTATTTCTTACGCATTTTTCTGTATTGGTCCGTTTTTGTGCGATCTTATGT
This sequence comes from Meloe dianella, assembly GCA_028455855.1. Lineage (NCBI taxonomy): Eukaryota > Metazoa > Arthropoda > Insecta > Coleoptera > Meloidae > Meloe > Meloe dianella. The sequence goes on from JAPTHL010000034.1 coordinate 359,270, forward strand.
ATGTTTAGTTTGTCACTTGTCAACGAAAAGATTCTGTTCTGCCTTTACAAATACGGTTATTATTAAAGGGGTTTTTGACATGAATGGTTTTTAACTGGAAAAACTGTCCTTCATTTCGCTTAGGTATTGTCCAAATTTATGATGGATGTCTCTGTCGAAGTCGTCATTTTAAAAATCTATAAACGTGTAAATAGATGTATAGTGCCGTTTATATTTTAATCTCTATTGCAAATATACTTTAAGATTGTTGACCTATATTTTATAAAAATTGGGGGACATCTGTCGTTTTTGTTCGATTCCAGTGAAAAGGGTTAGTTGGTCAGTTTTTGGCAAATAACGGTATACATAATAGTATAGTAGAGAAACGAAATGTAAACGGGACTTTACAATCGTTATTTATTGTCTATTACAAGGGGGTTGTAAAATTTCTGCAATATAGCAATACGAAATTGTGTCTCGGCTACCGGTTATTGGCCAAATTTACAGTTATAGACCGAATTTTTTTTCTATCCAAACAAAAGTTATCTCAGTCGAAAAAAATCTGAATTATACACCACCTATATATATATATACATCTTTCACATGTACGGAAAATTGAGAAATATCCAACTCAAGGTCCATTATAAATTCAACAATATCAGTTCTACATGAACGCATATATACTGTTGACATCGCATTTGCCCTATATTATGTGTGGGTGGATAAAAGGGATCGGTGACGGGATGTTTTGTAACCCTTCAACGCGTGACACCTGGCTCTCTCTTCCCGGTTTGACCATTTACAGTTAGACGACCACCAACCACCATCCCCCCCGCACAATCCCTCTCTATGGGAAATATTTGCGAATATAAAGGCCGAAGCTTTTTGTCGTTTTATACTGTTTCTTTTTTTTCTATTTCGTTATTTATTGCTAGTAAAAATACCGTGAACAATCTGTATATTGCAATTTTTACAAGATTTCTCGACAATTATAGGCAATAAGGTTGTTGTTTTTTTAATACATGGAACCGAAAAAAACTGGGCAATTGAACTTAAAAAAAAATAGAAAGTTAACAAGAATTTCGTGGAAAACTGTATTTGCCAAATATTGAATCCACCCTTATTTCAAAGCGAAATTATTGCTTTAGTACATATTGATAAAGTGTTCAATTCGATTTTCATTTTTTTTGAATTGAAATAACGCAAAATACTCATACAGTGCTTGTTTTTAGAAATTGATTTTTCCCTTTGCTTGTGGCAAATATTATCGGTTAGACATTGTGCGGTCACCATGCAATCAATTAAACAAATTAGTCGTTTGAGTTGAATATTGAATTGATGTTTACTTGTTAAATCGCATTATATAATGCAAATTGACAGCAATTTCAATTGGAACAACATTATCCCTCGACTATCACGTAATTTGTTAGATTAAACAATTTGCTGAATTGCCACAAGCTTTGTAGCGCCTATTTTTTTATGCCCTTCTTTCCAGTTGCAAATTACCATAATGGTTAGTAATTTTACAAGGAATTCACAATAGGTATTTTGAAAATTTTACAATAATTTGCAAATTGTCCATTTGGGGTGGAATCTGTGGGATTTTTAGGTCGAATTGTGGAAATGTATGTCAACCCTTTTCAATTGTTATATAGGCTGAGTCATCAACCCTTAGTGCACATTATACTTTCTCTCTATCTTTGTTATACTTTAATTCAAAGCCCCCAACCCTTTCCAGTAATATAAATAAATATCAAACTAGGAAGATTGGGACCCTTCCGCTTCCGCAATTCTATGGAGAAAAGGGGTTTGTTTGCGGCTGAAAATTTTAATAATTCAGATTTAACAAACTTAATTTCCCTGGAAATCATCAATTTAAAGACCAGTTTTGATGAAACTTAGTTTACGTGAGAGTATTTGTAGGCGATTATCGATTATCCTAGAAAGATCGTTTTGAAAGGAATAAAATGCGCCGATTTCACAATTATACGTTAAACTGGGAAATTTTACAACGCAATTAAAAACTAATTAAAAACCGAATATTGCTATTATTATTATTGACAAATTGCACATTAAAATAATTCTAATCTAATTTAGGTTTTACAACAATTTAAAAAGTTGTTGTTATGCTGTCGTTGCTTTGTCTGATTTCATTATTGACGAAAAATATGTGTCAGGTAGATGCAATTTCCAACGGTACTATCTAACGGTAGTTTTATTTTACTACCCTTTTTGCTGAAAATTTGCCAAAATTCACCACTTCCATCCAAGGGCTAGTCGTAACGTTAAGTGGGGGCGTTTATATGCCTCACCCAATATTCATCTCCTATTGGTTAAGGACCTGTTAAAAGAGAGAGATTTCCAAAAATTTTCGCTATAACCATAAGTTTTGTTCTGTATGTGTGTGTGTGTATGTTTGCGAAAAAGTAGTTATTATTTTCTAGTTCCTCAAACAGTAGTCATCAACTAGTCACAATTTTAGAATTTCAAACGTGCACCAAGGTCCATTCTTTTACTGATAACACCATATGTTGTCGGAAGTAAATTTTTATCGATAATTGCCAACAATTATTCATCAATTAAAATCATTCGTTTTGTTAATAATTTTTCGTGAAAATAGTGTGTTGTGCTTGCAAGTTGATGCAATAACATAGTGGTAAGTGTCTATTGTTGTTTTCAATTTAGGAGAAATTTCAATGCTTTTTTTTAATTCCAGATGGAGACAACTGTGTCGGCTGATTCGACAATATCGAATCAAGAACCGGAAGTTCTCGATCTTTGTACGAAAAAACTCCATCAACCACCTCTACCTTATCCAAATCACCCTTTTCAAAACCAGATTAATTACAATTCAACACCATTAACATGTCAGTTTAGTCCTATATCAAATACAAGTGATTCAGATTCTACCATATGTAATGAAACAACAATAACAAATCTATCAAATAAATTAAAAACACCACGGCCATTTAAAGCTTACCCAAATGATCCTTTACATTTAGCATTAAATGCTGTTAATTTAGAAATACCGGTAACGCATGATTCATCTGAGGCTTTTGCACAATTTCGCAAAAATGTTTTATCAAAAATACAATCACATGATAATGGTACAAATAAAAATATGAGACGTGTTACGAATAATAATCAACAGAAAATTGATGATCCAACATATTGGGAGAAACGTAAAAAGAATAATGAAGCAGCGAAAAGATCAAGGGATGCCCGGCGTGCCAAAGAAGATGAAATCGCCATCAGATGTTTCTATCTTGAACAGGAAAATGTACAACTGAAAATTAAATTAGCGGCTATGGAAAATGAGAAGAAACGTCTACATGAACTCATCTATCATCATTTAGGATAATTTTCATACCATAGTTTTTACATGTGTGCCTCTCTCTCTATCTGTGTGTGTGTGTTTTGTTACTTACATTATTATAATTATTAATGGTAGTACTTCGTAAATATAATACAATTTTTGTGATTTATTATCTTGTCGTAAGCAATTTCTTTCAATTAGATTTGACAATTTGTAAATAATGCTTAGTTATAAATAATAACGTTTTATACTGTAAAATTATAATTTATTTGTTCATACTGCACTGCTTGTAATCGTCTCTAATTTTTCGATGGTAATCCTTTAGCAATATCCCAGTTAAATGGTCGCGTAATGGGATGAGAAAGGCGACCAAATTCGATATTAAAACTTTATCAACCGTTTTAAGCGGCCGATCGTCCCATTTCGAATCATGAACATTCACCTGCATAATCATAACAAAAATTAATACGAAATCGCACAGACAACTGTATTAAATTAATTACTGTTTCATCATCAAATGGTACAGGTAAATTTAAACGATGTATCAAACATTGACAAAGACTTCTTGTGATATTATTCGATTCGTGTTGTTGAGAAACGAATGAATCAGCTAGTTGCGTATCAAAAATATTTCTCATTTTAATATTATATTTATGAAAAAGACAATCATTAAATACTTTTCCATTGTGGATAATTTTTGTTACAGAATTTGTTGTGAAAATATCCTTTAATTTATTTAAACGTAATAATTCAGTCATATCAAATATGAAAATTCTTTCGAATGTTGACATGGCCAATAAACTGAAACCTTTATCACGGTGGATCGTATGACCCAATCCAACAACACCAATACATTCACAACCATTCAATTCTGCAATTGCTTGATAATAATTCTTATCAATTCGTGTTATATAAACCGATTCGCTTATCGTATCTTTCAAACGTTGCAATTCATCTTTCGGTAATTTCGTCAATTGTAAATCATCCGTATCTTCACAAATATGATATAAATATGGAAATTTATTTGTTAATTGATAAATTCCATTGATTTCTTCTTGATAAAAACACAAATTATCATCCAAACGTCTATTTTGATAATCGATATCGGTAATCTCAAGCATTGTTTCACTATAAAATACCACATCACCTTCATAAATATCTTGAGAATCCAATTGAATTATCACACGATCACCTTTACGATACGAGCACATTTTTGTGTTTTTTTATTAATTAAAATTGAAAAAATACATAAACAAAAACATTGAGGTTGTGTTAACAGGTGACAAGAGCTGGTAATTCAGAGAACTGTATCGAAATCGAAAATGTCACCCCATCCCACACGAAATAGCATATCGGTGGCATGATTAATTTCGGAATTACAATTAAATTATTTGAAGATATCTACGGTAAAAATTAAATAGTTTTATTAAATACGCTCGTTGACAAAAAAAATTGATAAGTTAGATTTTTGCTTTTATTCTTGCTAGTTCAGCTACTCAACACTAGGAAGCAGTAGTAAAAATGTCTTTGGGGGTTGTGTATTTTGGCGGCAAACTTTGAATTTCTAATCTGTTCGAACATATTTTTATAAAATTATCCGCTTATTATTATTTTGTGATTGTTGTGTTGTTGAACACCAATTCGTGTCAGTAGAGCTGTTTTGATTCATACGTGTAAATCAAATAATTATGAATCACTATCCGTGTAATAATGCTTTGTAAAACCTTGGACTTCACAATTATTTCTAATTTTTTTCCATATTTTTTTTTAATACAAAAGAGGATATTGAACAATGTCATAACAGATTAACCTTCCACATTAATTCCTATGTTATTTTCTTTATGAGAAAATCGTTAGAATTTCCATCATATTTTGTAACAATTTGGTAAATAAGGAAAATTATAAATTTAAAAACTGACGGAAACTGTGCTTTGTTTTTATGTTTATTTGTTTTGCATAAAAATTCCAAAACTAAGACAGGAAACGATGTAAACAAAACGTGCACCATCAAACTAGGCCGGATTTATAATTTCAAATGATCGATTAAAGTCTCACATCAAAATATTCATAGTTGAAACTAAAAAAAAACAAAACATATGTGAAAAAAAATTAGAAATATAGAGGGAATGTTTTGTGAATTGAATTACCCGCATAGGGGTGTTTATTTGAAAAATAGGGAAGGCCTGTCGGAACGTGTGACCCGTATTATATCTAATATATAAAATATAATCCCTACATATGACACCCTTAATGGAGTGCGATCTTGGCATTATAGACTTTTTTTCAAGTGTGATTTCTCCCAACAGACACATGCCTTATTCATCAGTTAGGTAATGGATCAATTAATAATATCCATCGAAATTGTCAATTTTTCTTCTGGATTAGAGATAGATCAACCCTTAACTGTTCCGTTTTGTTAATAAACAGGGCAGGATTGAGTTTCAAGATTGGAAACGTTTTGTAATTGTGGCACCCGTATCCTGTTATTTACGGTCGATTTCAAGTGGAATTATCAGGGTGGAATAAGCTAAAATAGGGGTGCAGACTTTTAACTATAATCAAACTATTAAGGGGCTATGATAACACACCACATATGCGTACATACAAGTCAGGAACCAGACATTAATGATTCATTGTTTGTTGTGTATGATTTTTATTTATTTTTATTTTATTTTTTCAAAAATAGAACAAAGGAGTTTTATGATAATATTTTCTTAATGCAAAACCATTTCCTTCCCAGTTTTAATCCGGCAAAAGTTGGTCGGGATTGCAGTGCATTTAATCCGACAACAACAATAATAACAATAACAGCAACAATAATAAAAAAATATCAATGTTAGGTGTGTCGGTTCGCCGAGACGAATAAAAAAAACTTAATTTAGATTGATATCTCGACCCTGACAAAAACCTGTTGAAATTTTGCGTTGTTTCTGATTTGTTTTTTTGGAAGAATTTCTACGATAATGCGTAGTTGTTTACAATCAACAGGAAATCCCCTCTTGGCCCAGTCACCGGAAAATGTATACAACTAAATAGTACTAAAACAATGTTTATTGAAACAAAAAACGGAAACAGATTAATCGTAATCATATTAAAAACGCCCACAAGAAATTGTCCCTGATTTCACATTGGTGTTATCAGGTGTGTTTGTGCGTATATATAAAACGATTTTATTGTGGAAAAACGTGACTATATTCAAAATAGAAAAGTGTCGTTAACATCCAATTTGGGTCATGACAATGAGAATCTTGCATAGATATTGCAGCAATAGGTCATCTGTGTATGTTTTTAAAGATGTTGTCTTTGTAAAACAAATGGTTTACGATGTTGTTATTCAAATAAATCGTCTTCAACCAACCATCTTACGTAATAATTGGTGATTTTGAAGAGGCTTGAATTTTCTAACTTTCGATCTTATCTTGTTTATATTAAACAACTCTCTTTTAATAATAATTTATCGAAAAAGAAACCATTTCTCCGGACAGGTGAAAGTGATTTGAAACTAGACAGAGAAACGAATTGTGTGTGCAAGTGTGACAGAATGCGAGAATAATTGTTCATGTATATATATATATATATATATATATATATATATATATATATATATATATATGGTGGGAAAGAAAAAGAGTGAAACCGTCGTCATGACCGTGACCTAGTGCACGGTATGGACCTGCAGAACTCTTCTTTTTTTTAACAACACGACACGCGCTATCCAACATGAACTCTCTGCAAAATTCATATAAATCTACGAATTTTACAAGAACAACATTTATATTCAGTCTCCAACATCCAACAGGATATGAACGATTGATGGAATCAACCATTAACTTAACATGCAACTGACGTCCATCTCTTCAACTAAGCCTTTTTACTATTCCCACTTTGTTAGGCGATTTTATGTGAATAGAATATCATGGAAATTATTGTCACTTTCTCATTGGAATTTCCCCTAAAAATTATGTTCGTTTTTGTTTCATCTCTAATTGATTGGTGCAATTCTACTTGTTACAATTGATCAAACAATGAAGAGATGGAAACAACGTCCCGGTTGACCTCTTGATGGCCACACTTAATATAAAACAATTGCCCACAGCTGTACAGTCGTCAATCTAGTCAAATTACTGGCGACAACATTATATTATAGAAACAAAACGACGACTTGTGTGTGTGCATGAAGTTTTATTAATATGTTCCAGCCGTACGGACGCCGACCTCCATCCACAAAATAAAAATATTTCAAACAAACAATAATTCGCATTCTTCTAGATTTTCGATGATTATTAAAGAAAACTCTAATATCAGGAAAATCTAAATTCAGATTGTGTTTACGTATTTTCTAGTGTAGAGTCAAGGTTGACCGCTCCATCAAAACACCACACCCTTAATTATTAATATATGAAAGAGAGAGAGAGAGAGAGAGAGAGAGTTAGTAATGATGAAAACGGCACCAATAAAATACACAACAACGCTAATCGACATATGAGATTGAATTTATAATAAATTCAAATCTAGTGGGCAATTAAAACGAGAAATGCTGCTCGCCAAGGCGATGAATGGGGAAATTGATTTCAATAAAACGCAACTTCACAATTTCTATTTATTTCGATAAAATTCTGTTGTTGTTGTTGTGGTTGTGGCAGCTTCTTCACCGCACAGATGAGCTGTTTTTCCGGATTCCCGCAACTATAATTTTCTTTTTTTTTTTTGGTCGCTTCTCTTATCGAAAACAACCCGAGACGTCTTGAAACCAGTTCCACAGCCCCACAGCAATATCTTGATGGGAGCTTCTCTTTTTTTTCGTTTGGGTGATTCTGGGCGTACGAGTTTGGCGAGTTTCGGAAAGAGATATCAATGCTAAAGACCACAACAATTTTATTTAAATTAAAGAAACTTTTATATGTTTATAAAAAGGAAAGTGTTAGAATCTTTCACTTACGGAAAGTCTCCAATCGGACAGCAGCATTATTAAATATTTCGTTGTTGTGTTGTCGCTTCGAAATATTCAACAATTTAGAAAAACAATTTGAAAACCTTGACAATTGGGAAAAAATATGACGACCTTCAATTTACAACAACCATCTGGACTGTACCGTCAAAACAAACCCAACGAGAAAAACAACGTTGTATTTTGGACGTAAAGCAATAATAATAATAATAATAATGCATCATAACAAGATCTTTGGAAAATCTATTTTGGAAACTCACTCACTTATTGTTTTCGATATTTTTGTTTATAAATACATTTGAATTGTTGAACTGGGGCCAATGGTAATGAAACTGAGAGGGCCGTTCACTTTCACTATCACGTCAACGATAATTAAAAAAAATGCAAATTCACGAAAAGAAAGTCAGTCCATCAATCAACCATTCATTTCCCCAGTGTTCGATTATTTTTTCGAATTTTTGCACAAACCCAAACACCCTGCCTGTTTGTTGTGTGTTTGTTCAATAATGATGGTGTTGATGGTAATAATAATGGATGTCGGAAGAGATGAGCATGAAACTAGCCTTCACGGACCACGTATCCGCATGGTGAAGTTCTGCAATAACAGGAACTGATGTGCGCTTAATTACCCAGTTACCAAGTTTGAGAAAAAAAACAACAACGTAATATCTGTTATTAACGCTGACATGCGTAAAATAGCTGGATAATGAAAGTATATGAAACAAATTTTTTTTTTAATTTTTATTATTTACAAATTTCGCATTTTATGATATAATAATAATAAAAATAAAAATAGAGTGTCGGCGGTATGTTCGTTTTTGCCCAATGTCATGACCATAAATGCCCGTTTCCGTTTCAAGTTTTATCAACAATTTTCACTTTCTTCATTTGCTTGTCGAGATTGTTGGATTCGTCCCCATGCGGCATCAATTTAGCTGATTGTTATTGACCACCTGGGGCCATCATTTCACCTATACACACATATAAATAATAAAGTTGTTGTGTAAACCGAACAATCTCTTAAAAATAACCAAAATAAAAAACGAGAATTACTCTGGTGTGGTTTCTTTCAGTTTCAAAAAATCGAAAGTAATAAAGTCTACGTTTGTATGGCTATTATAACGTGTTACTTCATTTCGAATAAAGAGTGTGTTTCGATGGCTTTCTCTTTGAATGATTTTCTTTTTTTTCAGTTCATTAATCCACGTTTTCTCACATTTCTATATTTGTATGATTAATAGACGACAATTACAAAAGAGATGAGGAGATTGTGGAGAAATTCTTATGCAATTGTGGAGTGTTTCGTAATTATATTTGATATAGAAAGATCGATAATTGGCACGAATGTTCAATTCAATCACAGTTTTGAGTAATTTCCATCAATCATAGCACCAACGATCTTTTTGAGATTATTAGTGCAATTCATGTCAAGCATTAGCGATTTGCATCGCTGTCCAACACAGTACGATTTCGATTTATTTTTCCAATTTTGATCGTTCTTGTTGGTCAAAAATATTTAAACTTTGTTTCTGTACAATAATATTGCAAACCTGTATATTAGGCGATTGCCGAAATAGAAACATCCAATTATGTTGTGAAAATTATTTGTTTGTACTCAGTGTGTACGTATTAGTAATTTTGCCACTTTCACTTTCGAAAAATCAAATCAATTATTTATTTATTTTATTTTTAACATGATTCCTTTTCCGTTTCCTGTCAGTTTAGTTGTTGCTGTTTAGAAATTAACCAACAATTATTATAGAGCCTTTCTCCTTCACCAACATACAAATTGTTTACATGTATTTTTGACAAGAAACTCGAAAACAAACAAATTCATCGATTTCGATTGAGTAATTTACAAATAGCCAATTTTTTTTGAGCATTTATTGTGCGTTGTAGTCTAAAATTTGAGCATTAACACCCGCCAAACCGCCGCCTAAATTGCTTAAATGCAAATGCAAAACAAATGAGAGAAAGTGCACATTTATTTGTATTGAACGCATCGTACCATTTCAAAACTAATTATATTATTTGTTACGTAAACTAATTTGGCTTACATGACAGAATACCAATAAGCATATAATTTTTAAGTAGTTCTTCCGCCTATCGTTGTACCAAACATACCTAAAGCTATCCACTCACACAAGGAACTGATGTAATTTTGAACTACTACCAATGTTGGGTGCGTCATCAAAAGTCAGGACTCACCATAACACATGCGTATAATTGTTGCAAGATTTGTTTTAAAGAAATGCATAATCATACCACTCGCTGATGATTACCGGCGAACGAGTTTCTTCTCTGATGGAATCTCAACTGAACACCTGTTTTACACAATCACTGCATGTAATCATTAGAAAACATAATGATGGAAACGTATCTCTATCTAGTTACATTCAAATGTAGAAAACTGCAAAAATATTTCCTGTTTATATATCAGTTTTTATAGAAAACCAATTGTTCGTAATTTATCACAAACGCATATGGAATACTTTGGCACCTTGACTTGCGTATCCTTTATCTCTTTCGATTTGGACAACTTAACTCTAGCAATATCAATACATCTGTCAACACAAGTTGTTTATTGATGCTAAAGTTGATTCGTCAATTGAAAGTGCAACTTGGTTGCCAAATTGTTTGCTCCAGACAATGCAACCTTGCAACCACAGAGGCTAACAACGTCAGTCTTTAGACAGGGGTGATTTTGGGCCATGTACCGAGCTGCGCGCTTTAAGGGACCCCGCAATGTCGTGTTTGGAAATGAGCAAAAGCATCGACAAAGAAAAGAAAAACGAATGTGGTCAAAGCACTTGTATCCAACTTTGAATAAATGCAACTCTCCGGTTTTTAACAACTGATGTAGCATCTAATGTTTCCAGTCTGGTCACCAACAGACGGAACAACAGTGTTCCTTCTACAAACTTCTTGATTTCACTACGACATGAAATTACAACTTCAACCATCCCACAGGCCTTCAACACTACTTGGAACATGACAAGTTGGCAACGAAGTTGCCGGTCTGTTGGCCCCTCAAAACACCAATACCAGACGTAGAAGAGTCTTAAACGTCTGTTTCCTCATATATGTATGGCGTGATCTGTGTTATTTATGTTAAATCATTAATTCAATTAATAATCAAAGTGGTCTTTCAACTTTTCGAATGATATTCTGACGTCCCGTTTGAACTGCTATCGTTGTTCTGGCACGTATCAAATTTCATGGTAAAGCTGGTCTGTGTGTGTGTGTGTGTGTGTGTGTGTGTGTGTGTGTGTGTGTGTGTGTGTGTGTGTGTGTGTGTGTGTGTGTGTGTGTGTGTGTGTGTGTGTGTGTGTGTGTGTGTGTGTGTGTGTGTGTGTGTGTGTGTGTGTGTGTGTGTGTGTGTGTGTGTGTGTGTGTGTGTGTGTGTGTGTGTGTGTGTGTGTGTGTGTGTGTGTGTGTGTGTGTGTGTGTGTGTGTGTGTGTGTGTGTGTGTGTGTGTGTGTGTGTGTGTGTGTGTGTGTGTGTGTGTGTGTGTGTGTGTGTGTGTGTGTGTGTGTGTGTGTGTGTGTGTGTGTGTGTGTGTGTGTGTGTGTGTGTGTGTGTGTGTGTGTGTGTGTGTGTGTGTGTGTGTGTGTGTGTGTGTGTGTGTGTGTGTGTGTGTGTGTGTGTGATGCTTCTGATTATAGTTGAAAAACGTAATTTTTCTTTTATAATCTGATAATCTCAAACTTGTTTGAATACGAGCAGCGTAACTATCTAACCACAAACATAATCTCGTTTTTAATAATAAATATTTATACCAACAGTTTGTTTTATTGACAATTTGATAATTTGTCTTTATATGTATTCAATAATTTCAAATACAACGATTATTGGAATGTTCCTTAAAGCAACACGTGTGACTTTCCAATTCACAATGCCTTATTATAATCACAAATTAATCTATGAATGGAGGTTTGTTATACGATTTTAGACACCCAAAAAAAATCCGTATAACCTGAAAAATATCCGTTGTCAAAGGAGCAACAACAACAACAAAAAAAAACCCGTAGTGTATTAATTATAACAACGTCCCAACTTTAAGTTTAATAATTTCTTATTTATCAATGTTATCACTAAGGGCCAGTAAGGTCATAAATACAAAGATAATTTTTATAAATGTATCGTATTTATCTTTTATCAAACACAAACAAACTATCAATGGAACGGCTTGAAATTTTCGATAGAGTTCAAGCATTATCTGGAAATTTTTTGTGGACTACATTGACGCAATGTCGTTGTTGGATTGTTTTCCTATTATTATTATTATTATTGTTGTTTTGTTCGTTTTTTTGAAGTTGTTTTAATTGCTGGAAAGAAACTGGCTGGATCCATTAAAATGCTTCCTTTTTTTTTAATAAAATCGAAAAGGGTCAATCCCATATTTGTTTAGCTTTTAGTCGGGCAAATGTTATAAGAATAACAACACCGGCCATTGTTATAAAAAGTATGGTGTGTATGTGTGTGTTATTTAATTTTCTGTTTGCAAACGATCACTAAATATTTGTATATAGCTGAAAGTCATGGGCGGGTGACTGTTGCAAACATTCTTAAAAATGTTTATTCCACAGAGACTCTGTCTGATCCAACTTGGCTTTGACAATTCAAAAGATGCATCTTCTCTGGAGTTTTGCTTATTATTCGTTGAATTATTCGTAGTTAGCAAGGCGCCGATGGTCCTTTATGCCAACCAATTCAACGTAGATCCGCCTCTGGCGCCCAACTACAAAACATTCTTCCCTGTTATAACTGTTTATCGTTTTTTGTTCCGTTTTAGTTTTTCTAAATATGATTTATTTAAATTGGAAATGTATGTTAATTAAACTGTACCCCCAAAGTGATCGATTGGATGTCTTTTATAATTTCTGTATCGTTAATTCTCTGACTTTGAATGACATCCATTCAGTCGCATCTATTTAAAGTTGGTTGCTGAAGATCGATGGCTGTCTTGTTAGATTGATTCCATCAACATACATGCACACACAGAAAAAAAATTGTGTTGTTTATTTACTATTTCTCTTATTGTTTCTATTGCTGTTGAACAGGGAATTTTAATATTAGTAGGTGTTCCACAAGGCCAACACATATTAATATTGCTATTTTTTGTTTGTTCTTTAAATAATCGAATGGGATTCCTGTTTTGGAGGAGCAAAAAAAGGGTTGAATTAGATACTTAATGATTTTTTTGTTGTTGTCTATTTTTCAATTATTTAAAATGATAATCATCAGATAACCTTGTTGGGAATATGTAAACATAAACAATTTTTTTCTTTTTTTGTTAATTTCACTGTAAGCTTAGACCAGGCCAGGGCCGGAACGATCTGATGAGATTTTGAAACTTCTCAATTTTTATTAATTTATTTTTAAATAGATAATAATTTCGGTAATCGTTGTTACTAAATACATTAGATTTATTCATACAGGTCGAGGACCAAGAAGTACATTTATAAGGGAAATACATAGGTGATAGTATGCATAAAAACAATACCAAATTTAAACTGTTTTATAAATATATTTGCATTAATTCGTTGATTCTTGTTGTACGCTTGAAAAAATATTTATAAAAAAACCTCAATTATATTATTATTGATGGAGAATTATTCAATATGAGAAATATAATCGAATCGATAATTAAACAATCATAAGCAAAACAAATCAATAAATTAATAAAATAATATTGTAATTAGACGTATAACATAAATAAATAAATGTATATTTATAGATGTTATTGGAAAATAAACACAACTAAGAGGGGAAAAAAATAACTATAAGTGAATAAATATAAATTTTGTGTCCTATCGTCATTAATTTAACAGGTAAACATTGTTATTATACGATTTAAAATAATAAACAAGCAAGTAAGTGACGATCGTATTTAAAACTGTGAAAATCACAATTTGAATAACAAAAATTATAAAACCAACAATAACATAGAAATTCGAACATAACAAAAACTGTATTCAAATCGACGAACATTAGGGGATTTACAGGCGTGCTGGTCTATGCCCACACGACTATCATCAGGGCCGTCCTTGGTCAGTGCGAGGCCCGGCGCAAAATTTGCACAGAGGCATGGGCCCCGCTCGCCCCCGTCTAAGGGCCTAATAAATAAGTAACGGTAATCTTCAGACAGATGTTCATTAGAGATAAATGTTGCTTCTAACAGCAATCCAATTTATTGATAATTATGTTTAATAGTTATAATGACAAGCTAATTCTTACAAATTTTGCTTATCGAATACCCTTAAAGTATAGATCTGACAAAAGAAAGTAGGTACTTTAGAGGTGGGGCGCCGCTTCCATCTTTACTATGAGGCAGGTCTAAAACATAGAATTGTTTTACTTACGTGCTAATCTACAACCTATCTTGTGTCTAGGATTTCAGTGGCGTTCGTAATTATACAAAAGGTGCAAAACAATTTGAAATAATTTGGTTATTTTGTCATTCTTCACAACTTATTGACTGTAAAATCAAAGAGGATAATGAAGTGGAAAAATATGACGAAAATAATAATTCATTTTTTTAACTATCTAGTTTATTGTGAAAGCAAAAAAAAATCAATCAAGTATTATTGTATATCGATTTTTCTGTAGTACATCAAAGTGAATAATCTTGAACTGATTCGGCAGTCTCCGATTCTTGCATTTCAACATCCTCAGGATTTGCAGAACCAAACAAAAGTTCAATTTCGTCGTCTTCATCGTCTTCATCCGAGGTTTCACTAGTTACAACAATACGTAGTTCATCCAGTTCATCCATTGCGTGGTCCAAAATACCCTCTTTTATAATGTATTCATCTTCGACTTTTTTTATATGGTTACATACATTAATCCATTCATCTGTTGTAACGGAATTGAATTTCTCCCTAGCTAATTGTTCAATATCTTTGAATTTAAAAGTAACATTCCTTTGGGCCATCCAATGTTTAACAATTGCCCATATCTTTTCAATTGGATTTCAATCCGGATGGTAATGCATCCAGTTTGTACAAAGCATGTTGGGATTTATGAAGTTTGATTAAATTATATAACTCTGGCTTGGTCATGCTCGTATTATGCTGGATATTTTTCTGCTCCAACCATGTATTCATCATTATTTTTTTATATAACCAAATCTTGTTAATCTGATGTTACTAATTTTCTTCTATACGATTAATTGAATATGTCAAGTAAACACATACATGACATGGACTCTCATATTAAATTTATAATTTTAACTTCATTTGTATTTATCTAGCTATTGAATGATGACGGCTCTGATAAATTTGAGTCAAAACTAGTTTCAGTGTTAAATATTTCTTGGATGAAGTTTTCATTTACTTATTTCATAATTGTTATTATAATTTTTAGATATTATTAGAAACATTAATATTTGAATTAATTTAATTTTAAAATTCATGCAAATCTTTTTCTAAGCGAGTCGCCACTGAATGTTGTTTTTCCGTCTCACTCTATGAAGTCTCACTTCACTGCTGGATTCGTTCTAGCGCTACTCTCCCCGCCCCGCAGTTGTACTCCCTATCCGCGGCAACAGTACTCTACTGTGTTATTTATCTATTTATTTAGTTGAAACAAAACCAATTCTTGGTGAAATTGCCGATCAAATTGTCTGTTTTGATTGAATAGAGGTTAGCGGCCGCAATTCAACGAGTCGAACAAGGAGCGCCAGTAGAACACCACGTGACTTACGTGGCCATGTAGTTGTTTTGGTGTCGCCTCTGTTTCTCTCGCTCGATGCCCCCCCTACACCATTGTCTCAGTTTCAGATTCTACAATCATTAGTGTTTCTTTATTTCACATTTTTATTGATTCTAATTAGTCTTTTATACCCTGTTCTATTATTATGTCTATAAAAGATAAAATATATCCTGATCGTATAGAAACATATGTACAATTTTAATTAAATTGTGATCATATCGGAACATTATAAAAAAAAGACAACAACATTATAAAGAAGATTAATACGAAACAATTCTCTACACATCTTTTTTTTTTAACGAGTTCCAAACAAAGATTGATCATATCTGACAGGATTGTTGTAGTGGTTATAATTGGTAAAAGTTCCAAGAAAACAACCCAAAAGTTTGTAATTAAAGGAACCTTTTATATACAAACATACAACAACGAAAATTGCACGATTATCCGTCATTTGCTTGTTATTTGTTGTTATTTGAAAATGGTTAACCACAACTCTAAACAAATGAAAGATGATATAATGCCATTGAAAACAAAACCATTGATGAGCAGGGATTTTTATACGGATTCGTCCATGTTATAGCTATTTACTAATCACAATTTAGTGCCATCATATAGTTTTATTATTATAACTAAGCTACGGATGTATATATATATAGTTAATCATAAGATTTTAGTGATCGTTTCTACAGCCCTGGCAAACATACCAACACCCGGTGATGGTGATTATAATTAACCTACGGACTGTCGCATAGATGCGACGATTCTAATCATTGGTGTTCTTTCATCATGTGCCAACTGTACATCCGTTGCATAGTGATTATGTAAAAGACACTAAAGTAAGCTTTACTACGACTTGGATTGTATTACGATGATTGCAGCAATCGCAATACAAAACCATATTACTTAATTTTGTATTTTAACGTTGAATTTATCCAACAAATTTCACTTCCTTGTCAATCGATTTTCAATTTCAAATACTCAATATTATTAATTAGTTATTTTATTTATTTATTATTATTATTATTATTGGAATATTGCGTAAATTAGAAAATTTTGAAAGCTGAAAAAACTGATCAACTTGAAACGTTTTCGTTGTTGTTGTTGTTGTTGTTGTTATTTTCGAGGTGATTTACGTAGAAAAAACAACCAAATAAAAGCAACCATAAACCGAGATAGATATAGTGTTGAATCCTCTTCTTGAAAGTGACTGTTGAATTTTAAAGGCCAAGGTCGTGACGTCATTGATGACTGCTAGAAAAAATCCATCATGGCGAATATTGGAGAAAAACAACAACTCGTTTCTTGTTGTTGTTGTTGTTGTTGTCTACACTTGGCATTTCCAAATTATCCTGAACAAAAGTACTGTTTGATATATCATCAACATCATGAAGATGGCACGGCACGCTGACCGAATAACATTAGATGATGATTAAAATAATGTTGAATCAAATTATTCTAGCAATTGCGCAATTTATTTTATAATAGCATATTTGTTGAAATACACGTTCTGTATACTAAATGTGTATGGTTTATTATATATCGAACAGGTGCTTCCATTTCAGCAAAAACAAATTACAACAATAGTTTCCTGACGATTATTCAATTTCTAATCGAAATTTGATTGTTTAACGCAATCACTTTGCGTTCTAAATATCACATGAATTTTCAAATTCTATTAACATTCACTATTACAAAATTAAAATTTAACGGTTCCTTGTTTAAATCGCAAAACTGTGACTGTTAGTACAGTAGAACTTCCATATGGGTGAACACCGCTACGATACACTGGGCAACTTTCAAACAAGATGTTCCACGGCAATAAAAAACCCTGTACATATAATAAAATGAATATAGTAATAGTTATTTATAACTTACACTAGGTTGTAAACAGGACTTACAAACTAATTAAACGCAATTTCCTTCATTCTTACAATATGACCTCTACGATATAAATTTTGATCAGTCACTATGAAACCATGGAAAACATTAAAAAAAAAACAACAAACAAACAAACTGATAAACTACCATTTTATTTTTAACGATATTTCACTGAAAATGCATATCTATTTACGAAAATTTTATAATAAGAAAAAAAATGATTAAACACAAAGTACAAGTAAATAAATGTAGAAATAACTGATAAATGTTATCAAAAATATTATTTATAGTTTCTTGTTTAATAATTCTCTTTATTTTTATTTAAACAATTCTCAATCTTGAAATCAATTTATTTGATCAATTATTTACGATACTTACTGTGTGATTATTGCAATTGGATTCTCATGTGTTTACATTTATGCGCTTTTGCGTGCATCTTTCAATTCGCCAAGCGTCAAACGCACGTCTTTCTTCAAAGACGCAACAGTACGTGCTGCATAGCGCACGGAAAGGACTTTTCGCAAGTGCCAACAGTTTCAACGGACTTGGCGACTAGAGTGCGGCGATAGGCAGGGTTCAACTGGGATTAAGTTGGCACCCGAACATTTTACCAGTTATGTACACTGGTACCAACTCTGTGCGGAGTAGAGGCGCTAAATTTACTTCGAGGCTGGCCTGGAAAGCCAGTGAAAGTTTCCACCGGAAGTCCTGAAAACTCTACACATCCAGCATCTGATGATGCTGGTCAAGGTGACCCAATTCAAAATAGACGAAGTGCATTTATTTAATAATCGGCCTACTGTGTAATATCATCAATATTCGTTGGAAACACGACTTTAATGAATGAAATTAGTTAAAATTCTAATTTCGTATTATTAAATAAAGAGTTTATTATCCTCAACTTTAATAATTTAAATGTCGGTCAATTGTCTATTATTATTATTATTATTACTTTTTTTGTTGTTGAATGTTTATATTTATTAACACAAAAATGTTTGGAAAATGGTTGGGACCATTAAAATTAACAAGCCACGAAGCCTATTATATACAAATATAAATAAATATACATATATACATACATGTATATGTACACACGTCATAATGGTGGGTTAAGGTTATACAGTGTACATTACTGGAGAGGAGGACTAGGACGTTGTCTTCGAAGCGTGACAATTGTTAATACTTCCATACATACATGCAGTATTCTAATGAGTACATTGTTTACAACATTTTGTTATTAAATTATTTCATAATTAACGAGAAGTGAATTGTCTCTCACTGCAGATGCTACAATTTCAAAACACTTTTGGGAAGCGAATTGTGTAGATTCTAAGATAGATTCACACCATGAAATCCGATTACACACACCCCACTTTCCACATCCCGTTTGTCGATGGAAACATAAAGAAAATAATGAGATTATCTCATCAAAAGGCCCCAGACGTGTTTTTCTTAAATTCCTCAATCTGTATAATTTTGTTGTATTTTTTTTTGTTCGTTAACCTTGATACTTTTGATACTACAACAAGCAGACAGGTTCTATAGCTATGAATAAATAAAAAAATAGTAAAATATTAATAGCAATCCCCCACTGGTTCCTGTTTTAATTGATGTTATCGTCATTATTTTTTTGTTGTTGTTTACAACTCGTCAATGATCTTTTTTCGAGTTGATTGTGCTGGAAAAAAGAGGGAAATCGTATATAAGATAAGATGTTGGATTTGAATTATGCCGAATGACCTTTTCTATGGTGATAACATGAATTGGAAATAAAAAGTGAACAATTTCAAGAAAACTCGATAATTTTCCGTAAATATCTTACAAGAACAGACAGATAGCGTACCATCATAAACAACAAATTCAAAAAAAAAACGGTCTAATCGCACAGGTCAAGACGATTTGAAACTAAATACATTGAAGGATTATTATCAGTTTGCAATGACGTCAATTTCTTCCCAGTTCCCGATCAAAACACCTCGTTTTCCGATTATTTGTTTTTCTTGTTATTGTTATTACTAGATAGGTAGATAGTTTTTATCTATCTACAAAATAGAAATCTCGCCCCTATTCCAAACCGTTTTCAACCCTCTTTAGAAATCCAACAACCACCCTCGTAAATAGGCGAAGAAGGAAAAAAAGCAAAAGAGATTTGGAAAAAAGATAAATTTTGGCCCCTTGTCAAACCTAAACATTATTATACACAGCCACAAGTGTGTAAAGAAACAACTATTGATATACGACAATAAAAACACTCACATTACAAACATGCAATATTATCAAAACTTATTTCCATATAACTAAAAGTATCCACAAGTGTTTATATTAGCACAAATACGTTTTCAACATGAATGTATTCATTATAATTGTAAGTTTCTATTGGTTGATTGCCTCATAAATTGTAGGGTGCAACTAAAGACTCTCCAGCCAGATTTACATTGAAACGAACATTGGTGGAAATGTTCACAAAATTGTTGTTGTTTTTTTCTGTTTGTTTGTTAATAATAATTGTTCGAATGATGTCATTTACATAGAAGAAATCGTGCATTTCGTCGGTTAACCACAAAATCTATCGGATTTTTCAGAAAAATGCGAATGGAATTGTCGCAATTCGTATTGCAATTATAACCCTATTAACAATACGTTTGATTTGATTGGTAAAAAGTAACGGAGTCTCCCAAAGTACACAACATTCTATAATCTATTGATTTCAAGTGGCTTGATTATATTTGCATCAAAAAACAACCGATAAAATCGCGTGATATTTGATAATTCACGATCATTTATCAATTTGCATTCATTCAAATCAATTTGAAATTATTTTAAATATCTTCATTGTAATTTAGATACGATTTTAGGTTACAAAATATGGCGGCCAGATAATACGATTCGTTGTTTTTTCAGGGGAAATTCCTGCAATTTATTCACATTTTTTCGAAAATTGCACAATTATTTGCACACCAAACAGAAAAAGTGTTAATTATTGAACAATTGTAAATTAAAAAGAAAATAATTTTTTTGTTGAGCGGTGTAAAGCCGGCTTGAGGTGGAGCCGGCAACGTCTTTCGACTGATTAAGGAATGGCCGAGGCAACAAGTGGCAACAGGGACGTCCAACCACGCATCTTTAACGCATATGAAAAGCAAGCTGTACGTACACATTCACACACACACACAAACACAAATCTAACATAATGAAAATGGATTTAACAAAAAAAATTGTAGATAACTGCGTATGGTTGGAAAAATAACAAACATTCATAGAAATAAATGAAAACAACAACATTATCTTCTAGTGGCATTCGAAACAAAACATAATCGGAGAACGAAAAAATCACTATGTGTAGTAGGCGCTGCTGACTTAAATAAATGAAAAAAAAAACAATTTAATTGTAGTGTCATGAACTGGCAATAATACAAACAGAGAGAGAAAGTGCAATTGTTTTTTTTATGTATTCACAACACATATTTACATTTACATACATAGATTCACATTCTACTATCTATGTATTGTATTACCATGTGTGTGTGTTTTTCCAACTATAGAAAAAAACAGCGATAGCACGTTGTCATATTTCTGCGTAATAATCGCAAAATCACTGAAGTAAACCGATACTGGCGCTGCAATATCGAACTGGCAACATTGTGAAAAACGATATTTTTGCTTTAGTATACAAAACTCTTGAAAATAATATCACGTATAGACTACACATTTATTGTCCATCTTTTTTGCAACTATACCATCTCAATACAGTTGTCCTTGTTTGGTTTTTGGCCACTCTTCGATTTTTATGTACATATTATATACAATATATGAAATGGAATTGTATACAGATGACGTGTTGGAAATTGAATCGAGAATCGCTTAATCATCCACTCTTATCGTATTCTATTTTCCGTACTGACTTTGATAATTTATTATTTATAAAACCACAATAAAAATGATTTCATTACTATAATATTGACGAAACTATACCACCACCATCTAAGTCACCTGTTATTCGTGTTGTTTTTGTTTACTTATCTCCTGTTGGTAAACCTCGATTTTTTTGCGTAAAAAGTAATTAACATACGCACGCTAATTAAATATAACATTGTTTGTTTCTTGATTTATCAACTAGTATAGAAAACTTGAATTGTTATCCGCATGTATTTACAAAAGTACTAATAACGTTATCAAACACACATAATCCAAGTTGGCTTTGTGTGAGCAACAATAACAATTGCACGATTGGCGGGAATTACGACATCACACGTGACATACACTTAATAATCCTTTTTTATGTATATATACACCTATATTATATAAAATAAATCAAGTTTTACAGATTTTCCTCGAGATTTTCAACATATACATATCTAAATAATAATGATAATAATAAAAATATATAATTATTAACAATCTCGCATAGCCTTGACCGATTCATTCAAATCACTAATTGCCAATTTACTCAATTTATTATTAGACAAACAAGTTGGGAAATTTTTCTTGTTTGTTTGGTATTTTTGGAAAAATAGTTTCCATTGTCGGCCATTTTGGTGGTGAATTTGGGGTGTGTCGGTGTGCAGCGTCCCGACGCTCGATCATTGGATGTTCCACATCTATCCAATAAGAATTTATTGTTGCTACCGTATCGGCCAATGCCCTTTCGGGTTATACTATTTACATTTGCCTTATATTTAATTTTATATATCTTCTGTATGTATGTACATACGCATTGTTTTTATCGAATAGAGGGAGCTTTAAACAAATAATAATTTTATTATTATCGATAATAATTGTTATAAACAGATATTAGAAATTATTGTTTTAAAAATAAGAAAATTTTGTGATAATTCGTGTTTTTTTTTATTATTGTTGTTTTTGTTGTTCATCCTCAATTGTTTGTTTGTCGTTGGCTCTTATCTCCAACAATTTAGATTAGAATCATTTCAATTGATGGGATTCAATTTTTATTTTGTTTGTAATAAACAGCAACGGAAAGTTTCGGGAGATTTTTTCCGAAAAATCTCAATTTTGCGATAAATATAATTTACGAGATAAATAAAAAAATGGCGGACGTGATTGCAACCAAGTATTTATATATAAATACTAGAAATACATTAATAATATTTTATAACAAACAAAAACTGTACGATAAAATAATATCAGAGAGCAAATTGTTTTCGTCAACATTTGGTTGTATTTCAAATATGGAACAAGTGTGATAATTAAATTTTGATATCATCATTATAATACAGATGGATGATTCTTTAAATTAGAATTAAAATGATAAGGGCACTTTGACGATTTCTACGTCAACTCGTATTTACCTAATTTTATTCCAATAAATTATAGAAGTAATTCGGATATTTTCATTAATTATAATTCTTATCGTGACAGTGATTTGTTGAATTAGAGTCCATCGGTAGATATCAGATTGTTTAACTTAAATGCAACAAAAATCGTTTTTATAATACATATTATAGTCGAACTGGTTTGATTCGGCCGACTTGACTCAAATTCGTTGTAGCTCCCCATGGGTTCTCTTGCAAACGATTGCATTAGTCCGATCTTCTTACTACTGCAAATCAGTTGATAAATGACTGGCTTTGTGCCTTTACCAACGATTCACCTTTATCGGCGTTAGGATAACGCGCCACTACCAATCTAAAAATGGAAATGGTGCACCCGATTAACCGTAGTAGCACCAGTCTTAGATCGTACACTTCGTCAAGTAGGCCACAAGATGACATTGAGTGACCGTTAGTCGTTAAGTCGTCCAAATTTTACCAAGCTGAGTATAAACGTGAAAATTGTTAAAATATAGCACTATAGAAAAAATCAGCGGAAATTTCTACAAATCAATTTCCAATAATCTTGAATACATAAATAATATTAAGTCAGTTCTTGCTGATTTGACGTCAACATTCACGTTAAGTCACTTTTTAACCACAGTTGAATTATCTTTTTTATAACCATCATAATCGTGATTGATTAAACCTGTTGGAAAAACATTAATTCAATGTTGTTTTAATTGGATAAATCGGTACCTACATACGTCAGTTTCTTGTAATTTCCCACCCCGATAATCTACCAGAATGATGGAAAAAAATCCTAATTCCAGCTCAAAGTCGATTCTTTGTTTTAATAAAAAAGACAAACAACTGCTACTTGAGTCATTTTACTGTTTTCGACATCCAATGAGTCATCTGTGTATTTTTCACTACAAATTAAATTTAACAGACGAGACATTTTGAATAACAATTTCCTCAAGAACAGCCGATATCTTCTAATAAGTAGCATCAGTGCTAAATCATAGAGTTTAGTGTTTTTTGGTCATGGGCGTCCGCAGGAAATTTTCCAGCGGTGGACAAACCTTGGAGAACATATTAAAATAAGATTTACGTGTTAAGACAGAGAAATCGTCCCAGGATCGAGGATGTAAGGTTATTGATTGGGGGGGGGCGGGGGGAGGGCGGTGTTGGGCACGTCAGCCCCCCTCTGCGGACGCCCATGGTGTTAGTGATAGTGCCAGGGATTTGTGAAGCTGCATTTTGACTATTGAATGACTAATGAAATTCATTGCTTTTCTAGTTTTTTTTAATTTTAACCACCAGGATTCCAACTGTAAAGGTAATCCATACAAATCGTGTTTTTCCATTGATATACTTATAGATTATTAGAAACAAGCATTATTGATATTTGATAAATTGGACAACTTTTGGATTCGTTGGATTCACGTCGGCCCTGGCAATATTTCCTTGATTTTGTGAATTTCAAACAGAATCGAAACGCTTTAACCATCACACTGTCAAACATTGATCGAGTAACATAAAAATTTAATGTTCTACAATGTAATAAAAAAATATTAAAAATTAATTAATAGCAACATTTACAGGAACCATTTGGAAGGTTAATTATTCTGGTTTTTTTAATGGCATTAGTTAATGTTGATTCCTTGTTTATTAATTAACGCATTAATAAAAACCTGTTAAAACTAACAATTTAACTACCTGTTGATAATTTTTCAAATAACCATTTTTTTTTTGTTAATTAGAAAAATATGAAAAACACAATGTTTCCAACCATTCAATTTTTCGTAATGTTGTTGAACAAATCAACATTTTAGGACTACGAATTGTTGTTTAATTGTAACCACAAAACAATTGTAATTTCTAAACAATATTTAGAACGAAACAACTAACCAACAATTACATGTACAGAATAGATTACGTTTATAACGAGTTCACTATAAACGGATTATATTAGCCGAATAAATTGTAATAATTAGTAATTTGTTAAAATGGTGTTTTTAGGAATCTGATTACGTAATTGTTTAGCTCCTATTATTTTGGATTTAATCGTGTTTCACAGTAACGGACCGAGGGGGACCTTATAGGGGCACCCGCTTCCTGCGCGATTTCCAATGGGGCGCCAACTCGTATAAGTTTGATTATTTATACATCGACATAGGCCAACTCATGTTTGCCCTGGACGCAATGTATCCCCGGTCCGGCTCTGGCGTTTCAACAGAAACTACATTAGACAATCTGATAATTAATTGGTGCAATTAATATAGCACTCCTTAAAATTACGTTATATTTATCTATATTTAAATAAACATTAAAAACCGATAGTTTTTAATGTTAGTTGTTGTCTAATTTTGAATTGCTCAATTAGATATAATTAGAAAATTTCAATCGTTCTTTTTTTCTACTTCGTTTGTGATAACTAATTGAAATCAGGCTCAAACTTCAATAATTGACGTCAGGTGTGAGAACAATTTCAATGTGACGATAGTATTTAATCAAATTTTAGAAGAATTTGCCACCATTACACAGGTCCGGATCGAGATCAATTCACGCATATCGTGCCATATCCGGGACACGATTAGTTAGGCAATTGGCGTCACCCATTCTCCCTGAATAAAAAAAAAGTTTATCACCCGGTGCGTAACCCCTCTAGTGACACCACTGAAGTCACTGAAGTCACAATTGCAGCACTGCCACGTGTGCAGCGACCTTCACATAACAAATACAGTAGTCGCCGCAACAGAACAAAAATCCCCAACAACATGATTATTGTATTGAAAATAATAATCAATCAAAACTAACATTGAACGTGATCAGCGACTACTGTGATTTTTCTCCGTAAAAATCAACAATAGATTGTTATTTATGCAGAATTTTAGCTTTGGAAAATCCAATTTCACACAAAAGCTCGATTATTGGTGTTTGCGTGAAGATCATCCGCAACTCAAGTGTTAAACAATAGCGACTTGAATTTAATGTCGAGTTTATTATAAAATCGCTGATGTTCTTGGTATTTCTACACTAATTATAACCAGATATTAATCGTTTTTTTAAGTTTGTAAATAAGTGTCGACTCATCACCCAACACACTGGCGGCTGATGGTGCGTGGACGTTCCACCGTGCCAGTACGATTCCATTTGGATGGAGAGGACTTTCTATTCAACGACGCAACGCAAATGTAGCGAGAAATTGGATGGTCAGTGGACACTTTTTCATTATTCTACGCAATTGCCTGCCGTTGATCTTCGATTTTAATTAATTATTAAAATTCAAAAAAGAAAAACAACAAGTATTTGAGATATTGGCTTAGAAAGCTATTAATTGAATTAATATTCCGCTCCATTAGTCAACCTCGGAGTTTGATCATTTCAAAATATAATTTCTATATGTATATTAATAGATGTTTTTTTTTGTAGAAAAGTGAAAATTATATTTTTTGCTATATGCTCACATTCTGTTTAATTATTCTACCTAAGAAATGAGGTGATATAACCAGTCATTCGTTGAAATTTCCCAGTTCACCGACCAACTAATCGATTTTAATAAAACATTTAATTATAATAAAAGACAAATAATAATGATAATAGTAATCAATTTATTTTGAAAAAGGTAGAAAGTCCTCATCATCATCATCATCATCATATTCATAACCGTAGACGGATTTCTCTCTTGACTCGACACAAAACTTACGAGCGAGTCGTCTGTAGACTGTCGATAAGAATGTTATCAATAGATTGTTGTTATTGTTGTTGTTAGTGGTGGTATTTCATGGGGGACAAGGATCAAGTTAATTCTTCAGCATACAGGCCTGGCCTGGCCTTTTCATCTAGGAACTAGCAACTAGCAGAAATGAAACAGTCTTATGACGTGCACATGCTAAAACGAGATATAAGAAGATGCGCGGTCACTAATCTTTACTAATTTTTAGCACGTGCACAACATATTTCTGTTTCATTTCTTCTACTTTCTCACCGTGTCTATTTGAATTGGCCGTACCTGTAGAGTGACCTGGAAGATCGCTAGATTTTAAGAATTCTGTTAATTATAAATTGTGCAAATTCGATTTTATAACAATTATAATTGGAAATTTAACGCCCTCTATAATCTAAATAATATTATGGAAATATTGGTACATTTCCATCCAATCTCACAATAATAATAATAATAATAATAATAATAATAATAATAATGATAATAATAATAACGATAATGATAATAAAAATCATAAACCAACATGTGTTTGTTACAATCGTCCTCTTTTCCTTTTTGATTAACAACAATTACTAGATAATAAATTTATTATTTATTTAAAGATAAATCTAAATTTAGTTGATAAAACCGGCTTGTTTATCGAAGAAATTGAAAAATTTCTTCAAATAAAAAAATCGTAATAAATATTTGGTTTTTGTGCAATTTGTTTTTTGTTTTTTTTGTTTTATAACACAAGGAAATGTGCAAACACGCCACACAAAAAAATCAACACCAAGGACAATCAACACACATCTAGTCTGGAATTATTATCGTCATCATTCTTATTACTATTATTATTACTATTATTATTATTATGATTATTAATTAATGACCAATAGTGGAAAAGATTGAATTCGAAGAAACTTCCGACTGTTTTAATCAAGGAGAACCGGCCCTCTCTCTTTATCATCTACTACAACAATAAGAACAACAACAATAGGTAGATAGGTTGAAAAACAAACAAAAAAACAGTAACAACCACAAGAGCTTATTCTTACTACATCCTAGAAGTAAAGGCGCTTTTTCTCTCATTTTGTTTTCCCTCCCAAATATCTTGATCCTTCATATCAACAGGTTTGTGTGAGGTGTGTGTGTGTGTGTGTGTGTGTGTGTGTGTGTGTGTGTGTGTGTGTGTGTGTGTGTGTGTGTGTGTGTGTGTGTGTGTGTGTGTGTGTGTGTGTGTGTGTGTGTGTGTGTGTGTGTGTGTGTGTGTGTGTGTGTGTGTGTGTGTGTGTGTGTGTGTGTGTGTGTGTGTGTGTGTGTGTGTGTGTGTGTGTGTGTGTGTGTGTGTGTGTGTGTGTGTGTGTGTGTGTGTGTGTGTGTGTGTGTGTGTGTGTGTGTGTGTGTGTGTGTGTGTGTGTGTGTGTGTGTGTGTGTGTGTGTGTGTGTGTGTGTGTGTGTGTGTGTGTGTGTGTGTGTGTGTGTGTGTGTGTGTGTGTGTGTGTGTGTGTGTGTGTGTGTGTGTGTGTGTGTGTGTGTGTGTGTGTGTGTGTGTGTGTGTGTGTGTGTGTGTGTGTGTGTGTGTGTGTGTGTGTGTGTGTGTGTGTGTGTGTGTGTGTGTGTGTGTGTGTGTGTGTGTGTGTGTGTGTGTGTGTGTGTGTGTGTGTGTGTGTGTGTGTGTGTGTGTGTGTGTGTGTGTGTATAGTCAACAGATCAAACAATAAATTAACGACGATCTTATGTAATTTTGATTCAAGGACATGCCTTTCTAATAAAAAAATCGTTAATGAGGAGGATAGTCTACGTCGATGGCGTTATTTGGTGGTTGAATACATTTCTCTTAAAATGTTTGGCACACCAAGAAGAATCATTAGAATAAATGCAAATAGAGAATTGGATTTTTATCATCGATGGTGATAAATAAAAGCAAAGAATGTGGGAAATTATCGGTTAGAAAAATGCAAGGAATTACATACAATAAAATAAATATAAGAAATTATGCCAGTAGAGACATAAAGGAAAGTATTTTTAGAATGGTTATTTTCATAAAATTGTGATGTATTTATAAGTGTTTTGGGGAAAAACTGGCTATAATTAGCGAGGATTTTTCCAACAACCAAAAACTATTAAATCACTTGTGTTTACCAGCATAATGGTGAATGCACAGTGGCGGCGCTAGCATGTTTGTTCGAAGTCGCATCGACAGCCGATCCGATCCCACATCGGATAGATCATTTGTTTGCCAACTTTCATTTTTCGATTTCTAAGAGAAGATTGTCTCGTTACAATAGGTCGATTTTCATTTTGTTTTTATATAAGAGATTCTACAAAATTCAATCTGACACAGTTCTAATATTAAGAATACTTTCGTCTTCGATACGCTTCAACATTGTTGATTTAATTAGCGGAAACCGAAACGAATAGAGTGCATCGTAAACAAATTCAGTTTAAGAGAGATACCTGATCGATGTTGCGCTACTGACATACGTATTCAACAAATAATGATGCATTGTAGTTTATTGAACTTTTCTAATCACCTGTGTGTTCTTCTCCCTCTCTACAGATGTGATATATATTTTATTTGAATCTATTAAATTCATCTTATCAAAATGGCCCAATTAAAAATAATAATAATAATAATAACGGTTGTAATAAGGATTGTACAAAAAAAAAATGAGATAAGAGCCCCATTGAAATTTCAACTTTTCTATTATGTTCGCTAAATACAAAACAAATCTTAAATAAAACAGCAATTAATTTAAAACAATTCTATTGTTTTATTAGTGGAAAATACATTTTTCATTGTACGTATGTTTTTCTTCTGCTATTTATACCTGCCTAATATGTGTACGTATTATGTATTGTTGTATATTATGCATAAATATAGCGAGGTCACCAATACGTTTATTTGTAGATAATTATCAATAATTAAATGGCATTTTATAGTTGTATTTTATCGGAGTGCTATAAAACTTGTTGTTGATGTTGTTGTTGTTGTTGTTGTCGTTGTTATTTGTATACTTGTCGCTGATTATTGTTGATTAGCAATTTTTTTTTAGGCAATTCCCGAATACGTGCAATTCACTTGCCATTATTATATCTACATATTTGCACGTTATTACTAATTAAAACAAACATTATTTCGATTTGACGACAATTCAATTATGATGATTCGTTGTTGAATTATTATTTGGTTTGGGAATGTCATTGAACTGAAAATTTTTATGAGACTACTTTTCCTGCGCGTTTTTCATTTATTTACAAAAAAAATAGTCAATATTATACAGAATTGTTGAAATTACCTTTTTCTATATATATATGGAACGATTATAATATATGATTATATTATATATATGTATATATACATATATATAATATAATCATATATTATAATCGTTCCACTTTCGAACGGAAGAAAGTTGAATAGGGAAAGTGAACGCGGGATTTGTTTACGGTTTAAAATAAATAACGAAATTCTTTTAAATAATAACAATAATAATAATAATAATAATAATAATAATAATAATGTAATTCAAGTTCATTAATATGTTTTAATTGAATGGAATTGTCCATAACGGAATGTAGACTTTCATTCGTCTACAATTTTGAATTTAATTGCACTTTAATGTTCTTTAATATTCTCACATTATAGCTTTGTAAAAAAAAAACTGAAAAACAACAACATATTTCCAAATATTTTTTTTCCGTAATCTACAAAAAAAAACACACACCAAGAATATCCTACTTCCTGTTTATTATTATTATTATTATAAGTTCAAGAACGATTTATTTAGTTATTTGCTGATTCCATTGTCGATGTCGATATGCTTCAATGTTAAACGAGAAGCAATTGAAAGGACACCGTATGTTTATCGTAAATATGATCGACCACTGTCCAGTTTTTGTTCTTTGATCTCAAACTCACCAAATTTGGTTAGTTTCGTTGTTGCATTATTGCCATCAATTCATGCAATCAACAAGGAGACTTGTACAAGTGCTTGCTATTAACTTCGATAAGTTACTGTACGGCTCAATTGAAAACTAACTGCGCTTGAGTGCCTTCCGTTAGCGAATGAAATACTTGTACAAGTCACTTGAGCAAGGGACGCTAAATAGTGAAGCTGCACCCTAACGTGGCAATGAATCCATTTCAATGGGCTTTCTCTCATCTATGAACCCGGCAGTTCAGAAATGTTAGACGGAAGTTTATGTAGATTTCTTCTCATTTAATCAATGATTATGCAGTTTTTTCTTCGTTTTAATAAAAAACAAATATTTATTAATGTGTTTATTTCTAATTTTCTATTTCTAATATTGTTGACATAATTGGAAAAAATCAAGTTGGAAACAACAATAATTTCGTAATAAACATCAGAATTTAATATAATACTCGATCAAAAAAAAAACCAAATTCTCGTACATAAATGTTGTTATGACCTTATCATTTACGTTCCAATTCAGTGCCGGAGCGAGGGGTGGTGGGACTGTAGGGCCACCTGTCTCGGGCGCGCTTTCCAATAGGGCGCCAAATCATAAAAATGTTGAGTTTTCAATGGATAACACATCGGCTAAACAGGGCGCTTGTAACTTATGGTCGCCCAAGGCGCAATTTATCCCCGGGTCCGGCTCTGTTTCACTGACAAATTAATTTTGAGAGAAAATAAAATTGATAATAGCAACAACGCGTAATGATCGTTTTTTTTTGTAGTCGGATTTTGAAAAAGAGTTTCACTTTTTATCTCATTATTGTTAAAACGAAATGCACTTTCGGTTAACTAGGTCGGTTTTACGTTGGCAATAGATTTCTTTAGTTGAAGAATTTGTTTGTCAATAGGAGTGTTTGTGGCCAAATCGCGTCAAGTCCAATTGATGTCCACTCGAATTTTCTTGTTGGGAGGGTTGTTTTGTCTAAAATGTATACAAATATATATATATATATATATATATATATATATATATATACGATATGTATGTTTATATTGTGTATGTTATGTTGTATGTAATGTAACAACATTGGTCCTGGTCGTTGGCCTGTGGTTATCGAGGCCGCACGCAACACAACACCATACGACCAAAACAACATCCACATATAACACCAAGTGAATGGCAATTTCACTCTTCAACTGCTCAACTGTCTCCTTGGCCATTCAGATGAGCGTTTTACCAATTGATTTTGAAATGGCATATGTTTATTAACCAGGTGTATATTTTATTGACAGAATTCTTGTGCATCTCAGACAATAACCAGAGAATTTCAATAGGACTCAATTCGGGATGATTACAGCGACTACTGCACCACTAAACGGAAATATTAATGTGTGGGCAGTTTAATCTAGTTTTGTTTTGCTTTTTTTTCGTTTTGAAACATAAACAACAAAACAATTAAGCATTCCAGAAACTTTCACCATTATCGATTAATTTTTATTGAAAAAAAAATTAGAGAAAACTCGAAGATTTTCAACATTATTTATCTTTCGTAATGATCAAATAGTCTTAACTGATAACATGTTTATCTCCTTTTAATTACGGTGTTATTTCGTTCATTTTTGGAGAAAAATTTGTGATAAAATTAGCTTTTTGTTTGAATAGAAAAGGCATAATAATATTAATCTAAACACAGCTTGTGGTTGTTTTTCTTCACAGTAGGAGACTTGAGTTTCAGGATTATCTTGTCTTTAAATACACACACAACAAACACACACATGTGTGTGTGTGTGTGTGTGTGTTGAAATAAACAGTTGAAATATCTAACGATTTTCAATATTTTCAAATATTTTGAAAATATTTCATGTGGCTGTTATCAGAGACGGGAGACTATGTATCAAAAAAACTCATCCTTCAACAGCTTGACAAACTTCAATATTTATATTATTGTACAGTATACCTATCAGAATTGTCGAGATAAAAGAAAAATCCACAAAGTACACATCGTTATCAACGAATAAATACGTTGAAATTACTCCAGAAACGTTCTACCATCATATATTGAGAACAGTTGATCGCCCATCAAAATTATAACAAATTTCTGTTATTTGTTTGTTCTTACGTCAAGTTTAAATGCCATTTAGTAGTGGTGTGTCTGTGTGTGTGTAACACCTGTTGGTTGAGGTTGTCGGGTACAATACCTGAAAACCCGTCCCAAATACCCACCATTCTGACCCTTCTTCTCCAATGCAGGTGTTTGGATGAGGGTGAGATGGTTGTTATATTCAAGATGAAATTTCAATGTGGCAAATTTTTGAGAAATTCATCCCCCAACGTGATGGCATCTCGCTCTATTTTCGTATTATTATAAATACGGAGTGGATATAGATACACCATTTTAGAAACTCAGCATGTGTCTATATTAGTGTGGCCACATGTGTGTTGGTAAATGCAATGTATTTATTTGTTGGTAGAGTTTAGTGCACATGTTTTTCTGTTCCCACGATTGTAAAGAAAATCCCCATGTGTAGAGTCGTTAATACTACCAACGGTAGGCAGAAAAATCGACCAGATTTACAATACAGCAAAAGTATAGAGGGGGCGGTTCACCCTGCAACTTGTTGCACATATGTTCGACAACGTTTGGTAACGGATCGATCCAAATTCCAATGATTGGGAAAATCTCCGGAATACAATCATGAATATGTCCAGATGGAAAGGTCATAGTGATTACAAATGCATTTGCCTAATCACAACAACATATCGAATAAAAACAGACAACTATTTGCTAGATGAATACGAAACCAATTGTGATCCCTAGAGACGGTAATATTTCAAAATCAACGATCCAATTAAAAGACAGACAAGTGTAAATATCACATTAACCATATGTCCCATTTATGACATTAGAGTGCTTGTAACGTTGACTTGTTTTTCTTTCCAAACAAACCAACCAACATCAATTTTGAAATTGAACGAACATGACGTCATTTTACTTAACACATGTTGATTGTGTTTTGTTTTTTAACACACGCACACACACACACACACACACACATACAAACAGAAGAAAAAAAGTTACCGAAGAACCGTCCAGAATTTTAAATATGAAAATACGCAATCATTATTTATCAAAAATTTATTCTAAACGATAGTTGTTCTACAACTTCTCCTACTTCCATCGAAA
The DNA here is from genome assembly GCA_028455855.1 of Meloe dianella. Taxonomy (NCBI): domain Eukaryota; kingdom Metazoa; phylum Arthropoda; class Insecta; order Coleoptera; family Meloidae; genus Meloe; species Meloe dianella. The sequence goes on from JAPTHL010000034.1 coordinate 393,200, forward strand.
TTTAATCGAATCGAACGTTTGGATCATTCCAATTGATTTGGGGAAAAATGGAAATATTTTCGGTAGAGAAAGAAATGTTGTATTCCGGGACCACTGTCATGATCAACCTTCAGACTCAAAAACTAACTAATCACTTCCTATAATCACGTTGGACGGCGTCATGTTCAAGTTAGCCTTGGAAAACTGACCATAAAACTATCGCAGTATGTCGTAGAATTACTACTTTATCTGAATACCTTTATGAAACATACATACCACGTGATTGGAAGCATTTTTTTTGTTGTTGTTGTTGTTTAAATTAGTGCCGAAAGCGGTTTCGTAATACGAAAACAGCCCACTTGATTATCGTTTAATAAATTCAAACTCGACCTAACATAGTTGATGGCAATGTTGATAACCGTTTGTTGTTTATTTTCGGAAACTAAACAATAAGTAAATAACGTGAGTTTCACTATAGTTGAATCGATTATTAAGAAAAAAATCTTCACGAATTTTGGGTGTGTTAATGAATACTAATGAATACGATACGACGCCATGTTTCTTCCACACATCCGTTACGTAATGATTGTCGTATATTTGCTATGTTTACGGCATCTGAAAGCTCACCTTTAGGTGTTTGGTTACATGTCTTGTCGTATTTGTTCTGTTGTTGATGTTGCTGTTTAAGATTGGCTGAATGAACCGCGCGCGAATTAGTTGTGTTATTTTGACGTCATCTCAGGAAAATGCCTAGATTTGTGTTGTTGTTGCTGTTGATTATGGTTTAATTATGATTCTGTTTTTCACTGCCTTGAAGTTCTAGAGACCAGTCAGTCAGCATGTTGGAGATTTATTTGAAACAAAAATGAATTTTCAGATGCCGGTTTTGGCCTGGAATCAGGTATAGATTTGAGGTGGATAGACCGGCGCCACTACCCCTAAATCAGGTCTAATTTGGAAGAATTCATTGATCATTTTGGGCGAAACAGTGAGTGTGTTCATTAATTAATGAATTACGTTGCGTCCTATAGAAAGAAAAGTTGAGTGGACATTAAGAGGAAAACCTTGCATGATTGTTTCCTGATAACGGTATTTCTGCAGTCTTCTGTTTGTCTAAATTGGATAAACTGTTGTGGTTGATTTTCTTATTTCGAAATTTCCCGTTTTAATTTCTTTTCTGTCAATTTATTGTCGATAATGGCGTGTTTGAAGTGAAAGTGGCTAAAATGTGTTTACTGGGAGATGACCACCAATTTGGAAACGCGCCGCCAACTGTGCACAGGCACCAAGACAAGATTCACTTTCTTCGATCGTGTTTGCTTCAACTACGATATAAATACCACAGTTTTTCTCTGTTATTGAAACGTATTTGTTGTTTTTTCTCTTCCAAATTCTTATTCATTTATTATTTATGTATTTGGTTGTATCAATAAAGTTGAAATTCTGTCTAATTTAATAGTTGTTGCTTTTAATGGAAAATTGCACATTATTGTGTTTAATAAATGTGAAGCGACTTTGCCCCCAATCGCCATTGTCACCAAGGCTCGCCTCCTGGGCCCCACTCTGCCGACGAATTTCCAAATTGGTGGGGGCCGGTTTCATGGCATGGTAAGCAACTTTACTCGAACCATCAGTCAGCACGAGAGCTGCGTAGAAAGATAGCACGCGATTACTGCGTCGTGGAAAAGCGCACTTAATAATAAAATTACAAAAATTATTTGTGTTTTTTTGTTTGTTTTATCACCGGTAACCAATAATTTTAAAACGAGTCTCTTTTCTTCCAACCAACCAACAATTGTATTGAAAGAAGGAAAAACCAGCGAGTCTTCCAAGTTTTGCAGTATTTCGCAGTGTTCGATATTAAGAGCCACTCTTTGTTTACCATTTTACGAATTTTTCTAAAATTTTTTGTGAGTTCTGTTTTTTTGTTTTTAAATTGTAATTTGTGCCAAAATTGAGGAATATGTCCACTGCAATAATGCCACGATATGATTTCGGGGATAACATCATAAAGGTGAGCTTGTTCAAAAATGTTTTTTTTCCTATCTTAATGTTGACGAAACAACCCAAAAAAAAGGCAACTTTCCTGTTTGACCACTATGCCGGTCATCTTGTTTAGCTCAGAAATCTACCAAGGCCTTCACTCCTTTCTTGGTGCTCACATTTATTTCTGTTTAACTAAATTAAAATAAAAATTTGAGGAAAGACTATCAATCAATTGCATGCATTTGACGACTATATCTTATCGCATCGATAGACTGATAATAATACCGTATTGTTTATTTTAATACTTCCCAGCCTTTGTCTCTCTGTTAGAAAGTTGTTGTTTTTGGAAAATTTCTGATGCTCTGTTGTTAGTTTTTGGTGGTTTTGAGAATTGGTGAAAAGAGAAATGGTTTTGTTATTATTTTTGTTTTAATTTAGAGAGGAGAGCCTCCCACTGACGGCGGGCTCTCTCAGCTTTCACACGATTACTGTAGCGCGTTTGTCACTACGAGAAAGTAGGCTTCTGGAACGAACTTTTACCGATTGTTGTTGTTATTGTTGGGCTCTATATCACAGTTATATGAAAGTGTTGATGATGGATGCTGGAATGATAATGATGGTAACATCGCTGTACCAGGCGCCGCGACGCTCCGTTAGATTTCGAACATTCCTTATACATCACAAAATGTGAGAGAGTTCTTCCCCGACGTTGCATTTGTTGTTGGTTATTCTCATTCTCATTCTATTGCTAAAATTGATTTATGTGCATAACGGAAATAATTTGTGTCTGTGTTGTGTACGTTAGGCAGTTAAAGATACATTCAAAGATGATATTGTGTAGACGTGTAATTTTCTATATGGGAATGTCTTTCGTAATATTCATCAAAATCGGTGACAAACTTTCTCTAAAATATTGCCATGCTTTCAAGTCGGTTTGTTTTATTTTTTGGTTTGTTTGGATAAGATTCACATTTCCTAAGCGTCAGGTTGTTGGCCTTGCCGAGATTGTTGTCTGTGTGTAGGCTGGAATTGCTATTAAGCGCCCTATTTTCGAATTATAGTAATTGACACGATTCTATTGCCGCTTATCTTTTATATTACCGAGATGGCCTCCAAGCTTGTCATTTTAAATGAGTGTTCCATTGTAGTTTCTCTATAGTTTTGTCCTCTCTCAATTGTTGTTAAATATCATTTAATTTAAATTTTATTTTGTTTTTTTCTTCTATTTTCTAGAATACTATGGGCAATCGAGATGCTGCTCCCGGAGGACATCTTGATTTGGGAACGTCCGGGATGCGAATTACATTGACTAGAATGGCATCAACACCATCAACAAATAGTAATGGAGTAGCTAATGCTCAAAATCTATCATTTCTTTTGGGTAATTTAACACAACAGCATCGTCGTTTAGAACGTACACAATCAGCTCCAGCACCTGCTGTTTCAACGCCACTATCATCAGCGGCTATATCACCAAATGCTGCTTCTGTCAATACTTCACGTTATAAAACTGAACTTTGTCGGCCATACGAAGAATTTGGCGTTTGCAAATACGGCGATAAATGTCAATTTGCTCATGGTGGCGCCGAATTGCGTAGTTTAGCCCGCCATCCAAAATACAAAACTGAATTGTGTCGCACTTATCATACAGTTGGTTTCTGTCCATATGGACCACGTTGTCATTTCGTTCATAATCAAGATGAAGTAGTATTGCAGAAAGCACCTTTAATTGCAATGAGATCATCACCACCTACAGTAAATGCTGCTGCTGCTGCAGCAGTGGCCGCAGCGGCAGCTGTAGCTAGGTCTCGACCAGCCGCACTCAGTCCAGCTTTATCCTTGGATAGTCCCAGTCCACCATGCAGTTTAAGCCAATCACCAACATCATCGATGGGTTCGTTCTTCAGTAGCGAGCCTGAATTGCATTCACCAACAGCTGTGGGTGGTGGTAATTGTACGGGCGGTTTGATGGACGATCAACGTCTTCCTGTTTTCAATCGTTTATCACAAGTGCAGATTTTCTCACTTTCTGATTTTGTCCGTTAATGTGCGTCAGTCTTCAACCCCCTACCTTCATGATCCTTGTTTATTACAAAAAATATACATATTTAGATGTCCCTGTATTTAAAAAAAAAACACGAAAACCCCCTTTCTTTTTCCGTTGGTTGCGCACAACTCAAGACTATTATTATTATTATTATTTAACAAATTTCATTAATTTATACAAATAATTATTAAAAATATCCGCTCAAAATGCGGAGTGATTTTGATATTGTGTGATTATAAAATAGATTAAGAGAAAAAAAATAAATTTATTATTAATAAGATTTATTTTACTAAGAAGCGTGTTTTATACGAATGTTGATTACTTTTTTTTTGTGAATGTGCAAGTTTTTTAGGTTAGTTCCATTCATCGGTCTCGATTTCTGTAACATTCCGCGATTGAAGTTTTATTTATTATTTTTTTTCTCTACATGCTTTTTACGTGTTATTTTTTTCTGTGTGTCTCTTGTGGCCGATGAAAGAATACGATTTTTCTTTTGTTATTTAAATCATTATTTAATTTTTATGTTTCTCATTCGACAGTTATGTTATGTAGTTATTTTATTATAATTTATATGTAACTTATTATTTATATTATTATTATTATATTATTTTTGTCGCAATGGTGACGACTGCGCTATTCAGTCGGCACATTTAGTTGGTTGCCCAACAGCGCTCTACCTGTATAATATTTATATTATTTGTATTTCTGTATCAATAAATTATATTTTGTTCTTTACAAATGGCCTTTTCAGTTACGCTCTATTGAATTTAAAACTCAATCCGTCTCTGATCCAACCCATACTTGTTGAACGCTGCCTGTTTGCGCGCATTCAGCTGCACCCATTTAATAATAAACGCTTTCCGATTAAGCTTCATAAAGTTCCATTGTACAATTATTGATACTACTGACATTGTGGTCAACCTACAATAATGAAAGTTCAGTTTTGTTTATCAGAATGCGAATAATTAAGAAAGTAATGCCATGAAGTCACGTTTTGTTGGATATCCTTCGAAATACGAACAACCCTGCCATCTGTGAATCACCTACCATAATAGCGTCATCTATCAATTGGTAGTTGATTTAAAATTTAAGAAATATCAAAATAAGCTGCCTTACAATTAAGCATAAATACTTTTTATCTTGATATTTCAATAAAACTATGAATCGACGCAATTTTGATCAATTTTAGATATTTAAAATAACAGACAGAACAATGCTGATGCAGTTTTGTTGTAGTGCCATCTATTGTGGAACTTTTGAACCAATTTGACAGGCAAAAAACACCAAAATCATCAATTTCACCATAACCAAAATCGTTTCTAGGCTGAAAACAAAGAGAAAATCCGTGAAATAATGGACGTTATGGATGTTGTAGTTGCTGAAAAGGTAGTTTTTATAATAAATTTACTTGATAGAAATCAGTAGATCGTTATAATCAATTTAGATTCATTTAATTTCGTGTTAATTCAACATAACCAAACTTTTCCTATTTGATATTGCAAATTCATCGTATTATTGGAAATGTCACGATTTCAGGACGAAGGTAGTCCAGCCGAGGTGAAACCAAATCTCCAAGAGGCTGATATTGAAGATTTGTACACCAAATACAAGAAATTACAACAAATGTTGGAATTCTTGGAAGTCCAAGAGGAGTACATCAAAGATGAGCAGCGCAATTTGAAAAAGGAATATCTACATGCCCAAGAAGAAGTGAAACGTATTCAATCGGTACCGTTGGTGATTGGGCAATTTTTGGAAGCTGTCGATCAAAATACTGGCATTGTTGGTTCAACAACTGGTTCAAATTATTACGTACGAATTCTATCGACAATCGATCGTGAATTATTAAAACCATCAGCAAGTGTTGCCTTACATAAACATAGTAATGCGCTAGTTGATGTTCTACCACCAGAAGCTGATTCATCGATCAGTATGTTACAACCTGATGAGAAACCAGATGTTCAATATAGCGATATTGGTGGTATGGATATGCAAAAACAAGAGATACGTGAAGCTGTTGAATTACCATTAACACATTTCGAATTATATAAACAAATCGGCATTGATCCACCAAGAGGTGTATTAATGTATGGTCCACCAGGTTGTGGTAAAACAATGTTAGCAAAAGCTGTTGCCCATCATACAACTGCAGCATTTATACGTGTTGTTGGTTCCGAATTCGTACAGAAATATCTAGGTGAAGGACCTAGAATGGTACGTGATGTGTTCCGTTTAGCTAAAGAAAATTCACCAGCAATTATATTTATTGATGAAATTGATGCAATTGCAACGAAACGTTTCGATGCACAAACTGGTGCTGATCGTGAAGTACAACGTATTTTATTGGAATTATTAAATCAAATGGACGGTTTCGATCAAACAACTAATGTTAAAGTAATTATGGCAACGAATCGTGCTGATACATTAGATCCAGCATTATTAAGACCTGGTCGTTTAGATCGAAAAATCGAATTTCCATTACCCGATCGGCGACAGAAACGTTTAATTTTCACAACGATCACATCGAAAATGAATCTATCCGAGGAGGTAATTGTGTTCAGTTATGTTAATTCAAATTTTTGTTAATTTCCTTTTGAATTTCAGGTGGATTTAGAAGATTACGTTGCAAGACCTGATCGTATTTCAGGGGCGGATATTAATGCGATCTGTCAGGAAGCTGGAATGCATGCAGTTAGAGAGAATCGTTATATTGTTTTACCCAAGGATTTCGAGAAGGGTTACAAGAATAATATTAAAAAAGATGAAAGCGAACATGAATTTTACAAATAATTTCTTTTAATTCAATTTGTACTACAATAGAAATTAATGTGAATTAGTGTGTTAATTGCCTAAAACTATCCTTCCAGTCACTGGTCCTCAAGTTATTACCAATTTACAGATAATCAATATGCAAATTTTAAAAGAATGCAAACAAGTTTTAAATGTTTTGTGGGAAATTATTTGAACAACGGGGCTTGACTGAAATTTTCTGAGTGAGTAAGTAATAAATTTTATTAAATACAATTACCTTGGCTAAAAGGTACAATTCTCAAATATTTGTTTCTGTATAAATAAATAAAAAGGCACAAAATCTATACAAACATCATATTTATAAATAATATATATATATATATAGATATATATATATCTTTACATATCTCTCTATCTGTCCATTTATATTGTTTAGAAAAATAAATTATCACAATCCAAACATCACTTCCATATTAGCCATACACATTTTGCCAATTGTTTGATTAACATTACTATTATAAAATAGATATTTTATTGTGAAAAAGTGATTATTTGTTTATACTAACAACCTTTTTAAACAATAATAATAATGATATATAAGTTTCTGAATAATAATAGCTACATCTATAAGGCTTACTTAATATTATTATATTTGGTCGTTTCAATTGAACAATTACGAATTGTTTTCTCTTTAAACAAGTAATGGTAATAATAATAATAATAATGTAGTTTTCATAGATATCGTAATTGTACCAAAATGACTAAGGAAGTATCTATTAACTTCTTAATAACTAGAATATGTTATATATAATAATGAACAATAATAAGTGCATAAATATATTTTAAAATTTAGATCTTACACAACATCAGATTCATCGTAAATAGCCGAATAATAGAAAACATTATTATATATATCTCATTAATATTATTGCATCTATATTAAAAAAAAAACGAAAATATTTGAAAATATATTAACATCTCTCTATTAAATCTGTAAAATGTTTAACAATTTTGGTATTAGAAATGGTTAACTTATTCATATAACAACAAATATATAACGACACAAAATAAACGATAAACTAACAAAACAAATAAAACAAAAATAAACTATAATTACGAATTGATAAACTGTCTCTCAATAGATAAAACTATACATGTATCACAATTTTTTTTAAATACTATTTTTGAAAAACCAAACAAACAAAAAATAAATGCCCAAATAGCGAGCATGAAACAAACAGAAATTGTTTTAGAAAAAATTTGGCACTTACGCCATATCATCATCCATGTCTAGGCTATAGAAGCTTTTATCAAATTGCCGCAATTGTGGAAGGATTGTATGTGGTTTTCTTTTTCTTTTGATATCTTTTATAGTTTCTATAAAATAACAGGCACATGCAACTATTGGACAATTTTTTTTCTTTTTTGAGAATATTTCCATAATCTCAAATAAACAAAGAGATTCAATTGAGAGAGGAACGTGACATTTTTTTTCTATTTTGGAAATATTCTATTTTTAGTGAGTGTATTTTTTATTGCGAAATTTCTTCTTTGATTTTTTGGGTATTGGCTGCGACTTCAGCTAATGTGGCTAAACCTAATAAATCATTATTAATACTATCATTACAATTATCTTGTTGTTGAAGAAGTTGTTTATTTTCTAAATGTGTAATGCTGTTTTTATTTTTGCGTTTCTTGGACCCCACCGGTTGGTCATTTTTAACAATTTTTGGTATTTTTGCATCATTTGGATTATCATCATTGTTGTTGTTGTTGTTGTTGGTATTCGGCCTAATACGGTTTTTGCGTTTTTTACTATCCTTTTTCCTTTGTGAATATACATCATAACTTAAACTGGGTAACAAAGAAATTTTCAAATCTAAATTAAAATCATTTGCTGTTTTTGTTGTTGTTGGTGTCGTTGAGTTATTATTATTATTATTAGTAGTAGTATTAATATCATTATTATTATTTTCAGGATTATCGTTTGCTATATCGTTGATTTGATTTGTTTTTGAATGATCTGTTAATAAACTATTCATATTTGTACGTTCAGCTAAACGTTTAATGGTATGATCTAAATTTGGTGTTTCCGTTTCAGTTTTTGTTGTTTCTAATTTTAAATTTAATTCATTATCAAATTTTTCATCATAATCATTATTATTATTATTAATAATACGATTAGATATTTTTGTATTATTATCACGTTTATTACCCAATAATCTACCTTCGGACATGAATTTCTCATAACGTTTACCTTTACATTGTCGACCAGATTTACGAATTTCTTTTGAATGTTTTATACGATGATGATGATGATGATAATCATCATCATCATCATTATTATTATTTTTATTTTTATTATCATAATCGTTATTTGTTGTAAATAATTTATCAACAACTTTGTTCATTAATTCTTGATTTGTCATGTTATTTGAATTATCATTAATTTCATTATTATCATCGTAATTATCATGATCATTATGTTCACATTCAGTTTGAATATCATGATGATTTTTATTATTATTATTATTACAAAGTTGTTCACCTCCAGATATGTTTTCTATTAAATTGCGCGTTATATTTCTATGATCTAAATATTTTTGAGAGATTCGTTTTTTAATTGGCGTAGAAGGAGGTAGATGTGTTCTTATTAAATTAACTGGACTGTTGTCATTATTATTTTCATTCATTATTGATGATTTCGGTGTTGTAGCGTAATTATTATTGTTATTGTTATGATTATTATTCATTAATGCTGTTAAATTACCCAATTGTGATTCATCAGCTAATTTACCAGGTGTAAATTCTGATTCTATTTGTAAATTACCAAGAGTAGGACTAAGAATCGGTGATGGAACTTTATGTACGTTACCACCACCACCACTACTACTACTACTACTATTATTATTATTATTATTAGGTCGAATGTTTAAAGTCCGTAATGGTGGTGCTGGTAATTTATACCATTTAAAATCAGGATTTGCTGATAAAAATGCATCTTTATACTGGAAAATTATTCAAAATTAATCTAAAATAAAATACAGAAAAATCACAATTTCAATATTTTTACCTCTTTGGCTAATTGTGTATAAGGTGCTTTATCGTTATCATCAAGTAATGCCCACCATTCACCTAGAATTTTGGTAACACCACGATTTTCTAAACTTGGATATTTACAACGTACTATAGGTCGATGTTTTTTACAAAATATTAAAAAGGCATTAGGTGGTCGACGTGCATGATGTGATGGTGATGATGATTCATCTTTTTCTTCATTTATTATTGTTGGTGGTGGTGATGATGGTGGTTGTTGTTGTGGTGGTGGTGGAATTTCTCCATCAACTGTTGCTTCTCTATTCATTGAACTTGTTGTTTTTGTATCATTTCCAATTTTTTGTATTCTCTTAATTTCATTATTATTGTTATTGTTATTATTAATTGTCCAACTCATTTTTAATTTATTATTATTTAAATTATTATCGATATTATTTGGATCAAAATTATAATTCGACCAGACTTGTTGAAGTTTTTCCTTATTATCCAATAGTTGATTATTATTTGATGTAAATAATAGATTTGTTGTTGTTGTTGGTGATGGTGGCGTTGTTGTTGTTGTTACTGGAGAATCTTGAAGGAAACGATGTTGTGTTTTCATAAAAACATTAGTCATTGATAAATAACTCATTTTTGATAATTTTCCTTTTTACTTATTTATTATTCACATATCAACAATTCTTTAGTTTTATTATTTAGGTACCCCTGCTTGGACAAAGAAAAACAATTATTATTCAACAAATTTGTTATAATTAAACAAATTTAAATAACATTAATTTCATATATTTAATTACGAAGTATACTCAATGAGTCACGTTTGGATAGTTGCTGATATTTTCAATTTATAAAAAGAAAACAATGGAAATAATAATAACAAAGGCACAATAACAATCTATAATTATTACATAAATAGAGAAAGATTTGTAAAAACAAAAAAATGTAAATTCGATGACTATCTATTCTAAGAAGCTTATCAAAAAAAAAGTTAGCAGAATTCCCATTAAAAAACTATTCTTCATTATTTTCTTTTTTGTAATTATTTAGTCTATTGTTTTGAGTGGTATAAATAAAATAAATAAAAAATCAAAACCTTGAGTTATTTGAAGGATAAAACAACTGAACGATAATCAACACCATAATATTTATATTATCACCCACATAATATTCTCTATCTTATTGCACCACAAAACTATAATTTTGATAAGGAATATAAACTATTTTATTATAAGTGGCATAAGTGTTGTTTTTTTTCATTTGAAGTGTCGTCTGAGCCATTTTGCCCACAAAAAAATTATAATTTCATCTAGCCGACATACCAAAACAATGATTAGTTTCGTTTGTTTTGTCCAATCTTATTGAAGAGAATTTGCTGATGGATTTTCTAAAAACTCATCCAAAGATTCTAGAATACCGTTATTTATTATCTATTCTTTTGCTGTGTTTAGCGCGTTCGCCAATTTTCATATAAATGAATTTAAGATGATGTCTGCATTACAAAACTTTTCTATATTCAATGAAATCATTAAATTATCAGTGAACTAACAATAATCTCGACAATAAAAAATGTTTCTAACGATTCAACACAATTGAATAAATCTTGGTCCAGTTAAGTTTAAAGTAAAGTTTAAGATAAGGCACGTTTAAATATATACAAATGCCCACATTAAAGCAGATAAAATCAAGAATTGAATACTCTATAGAGCAATTTTTAGCACATGTCGAGTGACTTTATTGTTAAAGTATTTTCTATAGGCTATTTTTCGACATACTGAAAACTGTAAACAAAACTTGGGGACAAATTCGACATCTTATTTGCATTAAGGAAACAAAAATATTGTCGGAGTTTCGAGTTAGTTTTCAGTGCTTTTTCCTACCAAAACGAACTGGAAATGTTCAAAAAAATTCCACAACTAAACGACATTTTTAACGATAAAGTTAATATATTCTCTTAAAGAAAATGTAGCATACTCTTTGATCTTACCGCATTCGAACGGGACTAGAAGAACAAAAGAACAGCTGTCGTAGAAGAGCTTCAAAATGTTTGTGTTGCGTTTTTCTTTAGTCCGTTTAGTGGAAAACCGCCCTTAGATCAAGACCGAGTAGTATTTATGCTGGTATTTATACGGGAAACTATTATACTGAGATTCTAAAACGACACAATAGTTTTTATTCGGGGATTCCACTGGCGACAGATAATCGTACGATAAATAAAATCATCAAATTTGCTTGCTGCAACAAGAATTGTGGGGGAAGACAAAGTGTCTGATAAAAAGTTTATCAATCCGAATACTTTTGATAGAATAACGGCTGAAATAAATAAAAAAAATTGAAAGTGAACAAAGACTGGACAAAAATTTTGTTTTTTCTTAATAGTTTTGAAATCATCCACCAATCAACAGAAAAATTACAAGGCTACATACACACAAAAAAAAACAACACATTTAGCAGATAATTGTTACTTTTAAAGATCAAACTTTGCAATTATTTGGAAATATTGAAACTTTGAGTGCCTTCGACATTTTACAAACGATTTACGAATATGACCTACAACACGCGTATCCTAATAATATATATTGCGATTAGAATGTATACCAACATTACCGACCTACATCAACCAGTTGTGAACGCAAGTTTAGTAAAATAAAAAATTTAAAATTATCTACGGATTCCTATGGATCAAGAAAGCCTTCTCTAATCTTGCAATTTTATAGATAAATAATTATTGAAACGGTTACAGATGATTTTGGAGATGAAAGCTTTTTTGCAACTAGATAGCTAAAAGTAATGGAGTAAAGTTTTGTTCATTGTTTTATAGTTTGAATTTCTTTTCAACATTCACAGACTTAATTTAAATTCAACATTCTTTCTACTGAATAAAGTTAAATGGTAGTACTCCTCATCGTTAAATATGACTACAGGAACGCCAAAAAATATTTTGCCCACCATTCCCCTTTGGAAAATTCACAGATCCGACATTGCGTGAAACAATTCTTGTAAATTAAAACTGTTTTAAGATTCACAATATAATCATCGATGTTAAATTATCCGGAAAAATATGCCATATACAATAACAGATGTGTCTTCTATTATTTAACAAACACACCTTCTTTAGAAAAAAAGGTCTATTGGTTTCACATTTCAATTCTATATCGTCCGTATCCTTTTACAATTATTACACGTTTTATTATCGATTATATCCTATTAGAATAATCAAAGTAATATTAGACGTTGTTTTTTTAATCAGTATTATAGAGAAACTATAGAATTTTCCGATTCTATTGAAAAAAAACCTGCCGATTTATAAGAAGAAAAATGATAAAACCCAATCCAAACCTTTTGTTTACAAACAACAAAAAAATCAAATATATATATCTATATAATAGTATAATAAAGACAAAGATAAACATCGATAAGATGAAAGAGTAAGTGAGAGATATTAGCCTTGGTAAAAACTGAAAATAAGCGAATCGAAAGAACGGGTATATACCGATTTCAAGGTCGTCCTATATTTACATATTTGTATATATATATATATATATATATATATAAAATCCAACCCAATAGGTCAACCCATATAACGGGACACAAATTCTAGGCATTCCCATAACGATATGATAACGATAAGAATTCGATTCATCAAAAATTTGAACACATATCGATCCAAGTTTGGTAGGTATACAAAACAAGGTCGCTGGATTCAAGCTAGAGTCTCATAGAATTGCCTGTCTGTTTATTATTTTTACTAATTTACTCAAAGAATTGTTCGAATTTTCAAAATGTGACTGGATTTCATATGCTTGAATTGGGGGGAAAAAAAACTGTTTAGATGACGTCACCGTTAATGTGTGTTTTTTTTTATTTTGTATAAATGTTTGTTATTGTAAAGTAGGCTATGTATTTTCAAATGTTTTCATAGCTAATTCGATAAAATTTATTACAATCAAGTGATTTTTTTTGTATTGCCTTTTTTGTTTTCGAAAAATTTCTTAATTATTTCCTGTAGTGATTAGATTCGATTTAATTCAATTGGTAACAGCGATCATTTCCAATTATAAGTGATTTTACATGAATTTTCCTTGTTTAACATTCTTCTTTTTTCCAAATAGCAAAACAAAAATGGCCGACGTATTATTTAATAGTTTGAAATAATTGATGATGTTTCAATGTCATTATGAGCAATAACAACCAAAAGGATTTGTTGTTATTTTTGTTAAATATTGTGTTTAAACCACTCTAACTAAATATTTCTAAATGATTGCGAAACAAACACTCTGCCGTCCTACTTTATATACACATTCCAAAGATTCGATTCAAAATTTTGAAAATTTGCAAAGCAGAAATTTTGATTCTTTCAACAACAAAAAACCAAAACAAAAACTCCTAATCCTATTCAAACTAGCGTTAAATTTTCATGATGAATTCCTTCAATTCGATCTAGTTGCGATCGGTTTTCGGAAAAAAAGAAAATCGTTCAAGGACATATCGCGGACTAAACCAACGCCAATTCGAAAAACTACCAATTTCTCTATTAAACACGAAAATTAATCAATCAACATCAAGCAATTACACACAATACAATCGGAATGAATGCGATTAAATTAAGGAAAATATAGAAATCTGTTGATTTACAACAATATAAACATTAGAAAATTTAATATTTACCTCGATCTAGTACTCCATGAAAACGCAATCACATGACGTCACGTACTTGTTTTTGGTTGTGATAAATTATTGTGTGGTGGTGAAAACTTTACACATTCACAATGACAGTATACCACTAATTATTCGAACACAATGCGATTAATTGATTAATTAAATTAACGATGATTTAGAAATTCGTTGCGTTTCTGTCATATTAAACAAGCCAATTTGATTTTGGCGTGTCAGAGAGGGAAAAACAAAAAAACAACTAAATAAAAACGAGCAACAGTGTAGGAAAATGCAAGATGTCGGTAATGTTTAGCTTGTGTCAGCTGTTCCCCACTTTCCCCCCACCATTAATACGAATGTTGCTTGACAATGAATTTTGATTCGTTCGATTTCTTCCTTATAACGCATTTTCCGATCGAGTATCAGTGAATTAATTAATTCGATTCCCAGATGTGCGTTAATTGAATTTTGGGGGAAATTTGTTCAATTCAGTTTTATTGGAAATTTCTACAATTTTCTAGTAAAAATAGAAGATGGATAAGTAGGCGTGTCAATATTTGACAGTCATCTGTTTTGTATACACAAAATGCTTTTGTTTGTCACCGCCACCTTCATAAAAATGAAGGCCATCAGGTGAAAAGTATAATAATTTTAAATAAAACAATTTTACTGTTAATGTTTTATTGTCGAACAGATCCAAAACAATCTAAATTCACTGGTACTGCAATATGCAATTCTGTACAAAATGTGCTTATAGTTATAATCAAAATCTACGAGCAAGCTAATAAATAAAAAGCTAATTCCTAAAATCTCCATTTTTAAAAACAGAAGAACAATTCAATAATCAAATTATTAACAAACTAAATGTTAATGTTGTCGTTCGTTATAGATTCGTTCTTCCATACCATCACTTTCTGTAACTAATGCACGTTCTAAAATCACTCTACCTTCTTTATATCTTTGATTTTCTTCAGTCGCAAATTCGTACATCCATCCAAGTTTGGCTTCACATGATTTACATGAAACATCACGTACCTAAAATTCATTTGATTTTGATAAAACACATTATAATTCAATAATAAATACCATATGTCGACCGGTTAACATGACCCTATCTTGGACTTCACTGTAGGTTAAATTAACAACACGACTGAATAGAAATGCACGGCCTGTAGCTCCTGTGAATCTAGTACTGATTAGTTCTGAACGATTTGTTAAATTTGTGTCGCAACGGGCACATGAGAATAAACGGCTGCCACCCATATGTTCCAAGAAGATTCGACCCATTTTCGGTGTGTTTCTTAGTGTTTTGGGGCTATTCAAACAACAATAAACTGGAACGAAAGCAGCGACCTTTATTTGTCAAATTACAAGATTGACAACTTATCAATTACTTACTTTTTATGATTTCTTCATACAATCTAACAAATAGATTAATTAAATCGAGACTTTAATTAATGACGTGTCGTGTGGTTTGATTAAAAATTATTTAGGTTTTTGCTGGTTACGATTAATAAACAAATGTCAGCTGACTCGCCATTATCATAATAGGTCTGAAGTTGCAGCGAATTCGTTCGTTACACATATATATATTTTATATATTTATCAAAAATATTCATTCAAACTATGAAAGAAACTGAGTTTATTTCAATGAAATTTCACACAATTTACAGTAAATCAGATAATTTTATTTTTATAAATACTATTTCGTTTATATGCATCAATGCCAAGTCTATGGCGTTTTCAGTCAATCTACTGACTTGTCACAAACCTGAAATCGTACATTCTGTAATGCTGCGGCCAGACTCGGCGCTTATCGTGGCGAATATCGTGCTGTGAGACGCTAAACACACTAAATAGACGAAGCATCAAAATGCAGGTCGGGACGTAGCATGATATTCATAGATTTTTATGCGTCATTCTTATGTAGGCCTAGTAATAATGAAGCTATCTTCATTGATTATTAACGCTAACGTGCCAGTGTGGCATGAGCGTTATTTTATTGAAATCGTGTCACTAACGTAGTAGAAGCAAATCTGGCAACGCTAGTTATAACTAACTTCATACAGGTCCACTAAGGCATAAATCTGGGATAGTGACTTAAATAGACAAGGTCGTTGTTGCAAAAGATAGCGATTTGCTACTATTTTATCTCTTTTCAGTCTCAAATACCGTGTAGTTGAAAACTAGAACGCGAATGAGAACAACGTCAAACAGAGAAACGTATGGCTTATGTTCGGCTGTCTCTTTTCTTTCCGTGTTCGCTTTGTTACTTCAAAACAAAAAAAACAATTGACAGAATTTTTATTATTTTTTAAAAATAAATAATGGAAATTATTGAATTTTTCAAAGAGAATTGTACAGATACGATTAGGAAACACAATGCTATTATTTTGTGTGATTGTAACGAAATGATCGATTCGTTAAATTATGGTGATGTTATCACCATCACTGATCAAATTTGCAATTTTCTCAATAAAAACATTAAAAACAATAGTTATATCGGTCTTCTAATGTGCCATAATTTATATTTGCCATCAATTATCATTGGGTAAGTATCATTTTTAGAGAATTTCATTCAATTATGGTTAATTATGATCCGTTTTCAGTATTCATCGCTTGAAGCATGTATTTATTTTTCTAAGTAAAGATGATGATATTGACGATACCATAAATAATTTAGGCATCAATTGGCTGTTGTCGTTCGAATCAAATTTAAATAATTTCGATATTATCGATAAAATACAGTTGCGTAAAGACGATTTATATCTTCATCAATGTGATAATAAAATGAAATTTGATTCTAACAACATTTGCTATGTGATATCAACATCTGGTAGTACAGGCGATAAGAAATATGTTCGTGTTACAAATGATTGTATTGACGATAATATCAGATCATTAAACAAGAAATTCCAATTGACCAATAGTGATGTAATTTATTTTGGTACACCATTAACATTTGATCCATCAATTGTTGAATTATTGTTAGGACTTAATAATTATTCAACATTATTAATTGTAGATGAAAAACACAAAATGAATACAACACATCTGTATAAGACATTATTTCCATTGAAACAACAACGAAATCCTGGTGTGACATTTTTACAAATCGTACCATCATTGTTTCTACGTTGGTCAGCCGAACAAATTCGATATATTTTAAATCGAACTCAATTAAAAATCTTGGCTTTAGGTGGTGAGAAATTTCCGGAACATATTTTGGATATGTACATAACGAACCATTTGAGAATCTTCAATTTGTATGGAATTACTGAAGTGTCGTGTTGGGCAGCGATTTGTGAACGCTCTTCTAATCAAACGAAACATCTATCGATTGGCGAACCTTTGGGTGCGACGATCATTGAAATTCGTGATGATCACAATAAAACGGTTCATCATGGTGATGGTGAAATCTTAATTGGCAGTAATAAGCGGTATTGTTTGATCGGTAACGAAACAAATCTAAATGGGATAATCTATCGTCGAACTGGTGATTTCGGTGTGATCAAATCCGGCCAAATACACTATCTGAATCGTACAAACGACACAATAAAACGCTACGGACACAAGATTCATTTAGGCAAAATCGAACAATTAATTGAACAAATCACAGGATTGTCCAACAAATGCGTCTGGTGTGATCATAGGCATAAATTGTTGAATTTCTCAATTGTACCAGAATTCAACTATGAAATTCGTCCGAAAATCTTGGATAAATTACGAATTAAATTGTTACACGACTTGCCAAGCGAATACTTTCCGGATTTTGTTGAAATTCTACCGAAATTTCCAGTAACGAATCATGGGAAAATCGATAAACACGCATTAGAATTGGTTTATTTCAATCGTCAACAATCCAAATGCGATCCATGTGATTATTTCAAACTGTTGTTGTGTGAATATTTCGGTTTCAATTTGGCACAATTCGACGATTTGTCGCCGATGAACTTCTTTGATATTGGTGGAAATTCGATAATTGCCATGCAATTTGTGAATGAATTGTCGGAAAATTTCGATTTGGAAAGACCTGATGAATTCATCCAACGATTATTTGACAACAATTTAAACGCATGTTTGGAATCGATTAGAAATTCAACAATGAAAAAGAAACGTCACATCGATGATGATCGATTGAAACAAATTAAAAAACTTAAATCGGGCTGTATTGAATTGGAGATTCGATGGTATGTGAATCTTGAGGCTTGTGTAGATTGTACACCGATTATTTTCAATTATAACAACGATACTTACGTGGTTGTTGGTAGTTTTTCGCATATTTTAATTGTTTTGAATTGTGCAACATCCGAATTATTATCGAAATTCATTCTACCAAATATCATTGAACATTCGTTATGTTTTACAACACATTCGGATTTATTAGTCGGTTGTTATGATGGTAATTTATATTGTTTAGATTTTGAAACATCTACAATAAAATGGCAATTCTCCACTGGTGATATTATCAAATCGAAACCGGTAATTTGTTGTAATAATACGAATATAATTTGCTGTTCTTATGACAAATTCATTTATTGTATTAAACTGACTGTAAGTGATGCCGTTTTGATTTGTTAACAACAATAATTGATGATTGAAATTTCAGGACGGTTCGTGTGTTTGGAAAACAACAATCTATGAACTTGTACTTGCAACACCGATTTGTTATAAACATAGCATTTATATTGTAACAACACAAGGTACCTGTTTATGTTTATTGGAGGCTTCAGGTGATATCAAATGGCAATTTAAACTGAATGAACACGTTTTCGGTTCACCATGTCTCTATAATGATCATTTGATAATACCAGGTGTGTTAGGAATTGTACATTGTTTATCAATAATAAACGGCGACGAATTATGGCAAATCAAATGCGGCAATAATATTTTCTCATCAATTATCGCATATAAGGATTTTGTTTTATTGAATTGTCACGATTCGAATTTGTATTTAATTAAAATCCAATTTGAGATTACAATCAAACCAGATGAGATTTATCGAATTTTCTTAGATGATATTTCATCAACAACACCAGCAATTTGCAATGTTAACAATCAAAATTTGATAATAGCTGCAACAAATAACGGTAGTATAAACTTAATTGATTTCAATAGTAGAGAAGTATTGAATGAATTGAAATTACCGGCACAGGTATTCTCAACACCTGTATACGAACCAACAAATCATTCAATCTATTTGGGCTGTCGTGATAATAATTTATATCGTATTTGTTTAAAAAAATCAATACAATAAAATCATTCCCAGATTTTTATTGAGACTTATGTAAATGGGTTTTTACAATAGTTGCCACCACAGTATTCCTAATGGTGCGGTTACACTAACAATTTTATGCTTGTTCAAAGTGAATTGATAGTGTAAACGCACCCTAATATCACGCATACACCGCACGTATTCAGATAAATTGTTTGGAAAAACTTAAGCAATTGTTGATGGGGGTTGTTTTGAATACAATCACAATAAGAATACTGTGTTTCTATTAGATCGTTTCGTTTGGTGGTGGATTTTTGTGAAAAATAGCAAATTTATGATAATATTTGGAATGCAAAAGCGTGAATTTCATACACAACAAAAATTTTAATATTTTTTTTTGGTATATTTGTATCCATCACGTAATACATGTGCCATATCACCAATGATAATTTTTAACTTCATACATGCATATCTAATAGAACATAAAGCTATAAATACATTATTTTTCTTTTCACATAATCACTTATTTTAGGATAAATTCCTTTAATAGGCAAAAATTAACATTTGGAAAAAAATTAATTGTAACTAACAATTCGTTTAAAGCAGCGTCCGCTTTAAAAATATCATTATTCACTTATATTTATTATTATTATTGATAATACCAATAATAATAAAGAATTAAAAAAATAAAGCGACATGTTCTTTTTGATTCTTTCTAAAAATGGTGTGAATACAAATGGGTTTTCTCTTAAAAGTGGATTTTGTATTTTATCAGCATGTAGAGAGTATTGATGCAGCAATACGATTAGAAAAAAACGGAAATACCTGAACTTATAAGAAGAAAAAACATGTTGCACATAGAATTCTACTTATAATTTAATTTAAATTGTTTGTTTTTTTAATGAATTATTGTTCTTCATCGCCCAATTCGTGTTTGATTTTTGAAAAATCAAACTCTTCCCTGTACCACGTTTAAATATATCCAATACATCTAAACATGTTGTTTCAAAATGTGTTGTTGCATCATATGATTCAGATATGAAAATTTGTGATTGTAGACCATCATCAGTTGGTTCATAATAATCAGATACTGATACAAATTTCTGACGTATTGGTCCTAATAGATCTAGACCGGGTTTAATTTCATTTTCTGGATTTTCCGTTTCAACTGTTGTTGATACCATTGCAATAAACCATCCTTTTGCAGCAACTTGATGTGTATAACTTACTAATGATACATAAATATCAGAACTACGACCAACTTGTTTTTGTGGAATGATTATTTGTGTTGATAATGCATCTTTTGTATTTGATATTGGATGGTCTATTAAACAAATACAACGTATAACACGGCCCTTCTTACGGACACGATCTGGTACATATGTTGGATCGCAATAAACTTGTTTACATTTGGCTATTTCATTGCCTGAACGTACACCAACAACACGACCACCTTCACCTAACACGATCTCATCGATTGGTTTATCAAGCATATAAGTACCACCATAGATTGCTGACAGTCGAGCAAAACCTTTAATATAAAAATGAGAAGAAAAACATTAATCAATTTTGATCCGTTCTGGAACGGTATACATTTCATTAATATGAAACAGTTGCGATTCACTCAACCGTATCGATTTCTCTTAATTTACCTTGGGGTAATTCACCCAAACCATACATTGGATAAAGATATGGCGACTTTCCATATCTGGCTAACGAATCTGAATATAATTTGATACGTTTAATTGTTTCCAATGCTGATTTATTAAGATAATCATCGTCTCTAAATAAACCTAATGCATGCCCTGTAAAATCTTGTGTATTTTTATCTAAACCGAATTTCTCATAGAGAGCTTGCATTGTTGCTGTTGTCGGATCGAAATCTTTCCATGTTTTTGGATCTTGCTCTTGGAAATCTTGAACATAAATCAGGAAATTTCTAAAACGTCTCTTCTCAAACATGCCCATCAAATCCGAAGCTAACGCCTCCTTTTGATCGACCGGTACCTAGATTTTTAATTAATGTAAAAAAAAACAATTTTAATTTGAATATCTGGTTTGGATGAATTTCTGAAATACCTTAGAAATTTTACCACCCTTATACACATAACTACCTTCAACAGATTTAAATTCTAAATACCGTGTTACGCCCGTATGTATGAGTAATTTAACCAGTTGCCCATTGGCCATTAAAAATTTCGGTATTAAATCAACATTCCAATCACGTCCACGACCATAAGACTCATCTGGTGCTGGTGCACCAAATTTTGTAAAGAGTTCTTCTAATGGACAGATGGATGCCGACTCCCCGCCGTAATATTTATTACGATCAACATGTAAAACTTTCTTACCAGACACAGATAGCATGCCACTTAAAATGCATTCTTTCAAACCAGTACCCAACACAATTGCATCGTATTCCTCATCCATTTTTATCAACAAATTGTTTTAACGGAAAATCGTCAATGGACAACTGATAATTGAGCTGACGAGAACACTATCAATACGTCACATAAAAAATCTATTACCAACCGTACAAAACAAAAGCACTAAACGAGAATTCCCATGAAATTCACAAAAATCCCACAATTAATTCGCAAATACCACAACAGTATCCAACTGTACTAACGAAAACTGATCAAGTCTCATTAATAATATCACCGATTACTGTTGAATAACCAAATAATAAATGTTAAGAATTTGCTGATGTCTAAACCGAAAATCCCTAAGAATTATTAACGCAGTCCTTGACCGATCCGCAACTTCTCCGCAAAAAAACCATGCAAATTGTCTTTGAAAATCATGATAACAATTCAATTTCTAATATGACGAGCTGCAAAATTCGCAAAATATCCCCTTTATATACAGCCAAATTTTTTTTCTTTTAGTGTATTTAAAGTTGTCTAATTGGTGGTAGTGTTGTTTGACATTTGGCTGGATGACGTAATGGATTACTGTGGGGGTAGTGTGGGGGTATTCAAGTTTCTGGTTGGTGTTTTAGAAAATAGTTCGACGTGTGCGAGTTCGGGAGTTCAGTAGTTGTTTGTGAATTCATTTCTTTTATTTTCTTTTTAAGTTTTTTATAAATTTTTATGTGATCATATCGTCAATAATTTTAATTA
Organism: Meloe dianella; assembly: GCA_028455855.1. Lineage (NCBI taxonomy): Eukaryota > Metazoa > Arthropoda > Insecta > Coleoptera > Meloidae > Meloe > Meloe dianella. Next base: position 416,007 of record JAPTHL010000034.1, read on the forward strand.
GAAATTTCGTAATTATTTCGTTATGGTTGGAGAAATTTTTAAAATTGAACCATCACAAGAAGTTAGTTAAATCAAGCAATTTGTGTACAATCAAAGCCCTTTTGTTGAAGTTATGAGAGATAATAAGGTAAATATTGGGTTTTATAATAGCAAATGTAAAAAATTGCATCTTTGTTACTGTTGTTTTGTTGTTTTTCTCTCCTCTGCAATAGTCTAACGGTTGTTAGAAAGAGATGAGATTTTTTCAATTGATGCAATTGTTTTTTAGAGGGAGATTTAAAAAAATTCCAATGCCTACTTGGCACTTCCGTATCTCTATTATTAGATTTCATAATGCATTAATTTTGTCTTTTGTAAAAATTATTTAACAGCTAATAAGTAACGATTGAGTCGATTCAATGTTGTTGCCAAAATTTTTAAGCAATTCCTTCTTGGACATTTGATGGACAAGAAAAATGATACCACTTTAACGTAAACCTTGAATTTGATTCAATTACAAAAACACCCACCTTAGGTGAAACTTGACTACAGTTCTTTTCGAATGTCTGTCAAGGTTCCACAGATCTAATTCGATTTTCTATTAATTTACTCAAATGGAAATCTATTAGATAACTACCTGTAGAGCATCTGTTTAATGAAATCATTCTTTTCAAATTAAACTTCATAATTAATTAAAGAAAAAGATTAGAGTTTGTTTTTCGAATATTAATAATTAGATTAGATAGAATTGCGTGTATTGGTCAAATTTTATCAACCATTCGCCATTGGTGACAGATAATAAACATTTTGTGTTTTATTATTATTATTGTTATAAATTTGCTGTTTTTTATTAGTCACAATTCGAAACTAGGTTACAGTATTAATTTTAATTAATTTTTGCTTTGTTTGTGGTTTTGTTTTTGCAGACAACATATGATGATGTCAAATTTAGGCAACATTTCAAATAATGTGGATCAATCATCAGTAGTCACAGGCATAATACATCAATCACCAACAACAAATAATGTTACAACAATAACACAATGTGCAACATATACATTTCCTGATGTACGTATACCTGAATCTCGTGGTCATTCACGTAGTGTCAGTCATGGTGGTGGTTGTTCATCAGCTGGTGTAATTGGACGACCATCAGCATTAAAAGGTGGTCGTGGTAGTGGTGGTGGTGGTCATCAACGAGCATTTTCACAAGGTCAAATTGCTGATACATCAAATAATAATGTTGGTATATTAACAAATCAACGGTCAGGACATAGTCGTGTTGGTTCTAAAACTGATTTTATTTTACCACCTGGTCATAAAGATACAACCGAAAATATTAATGGTAATATAACAAAAGTAACATGTAAAGGACATAGTCGACAAGCATCAAGATCAGAATCAATTTATACATTAAGACGTACAGCACCACCACCATTATGGCGACGTTTCTTATGTGTATTATTAAGACGTACAGCAAAATCTGAACCGGAAGAACGTTATCGGATTGTTGTGCCCAATCATATTGTCCCACCAAAAACACCACGTAAAGAACATCCAAATGGGAAACGACCAAATAATCAAATACGAACTACAAAATATACATTATTATCATTTTTACCTAGAAATTTATTAGAACAATTCCATAGAGTTGCTAATTTATATTTTATATTTATATTATTGCTCAATTGGTTTCCGGCTATTAATGCATTTGGTAAAGAAATTGCAATGATACCGATTTTATTTGTATTAGGAGTGACGGCTGTGAAAGATTTGTTTGAAGATCGTCGACGACATGCTAGTGATAAAAGGATTAATAATTCGACATGCAGGATTTATCAGAGGTAAGTTGCAAAATCAATTTCCTTATCGGCCAATTCGATAACAGTATAAAAATATTTGTACCAATAATGATTCATTTATTTTAATTAAATAGTAATTATAGCACGTGCACATCAATTAGAGTACAATGTTACGTGGCTACTATCTAGTTAAAATACGATTATTTTTGTAATTGTAGAAGTTGAACTAATTTGGCAACTTTCAATCCATGGAATTTATATTCTGCATAGCATTTGATTTAAGTAATTATCTTGATTATAATCCATATACATATATAATATACAAGGTTGAATTTAATAAATTTCTAATTCTCACTAAACTATAATAATTTTGTTTAGATAACGGCATTTTTTTTACGTCAATGAGAACCGATATTTCAATGAAACAATAGATAATGCTTAGATAGTTGTACATAAGGTTGTTGCTACACAATGGTAATGCAACATATTTGTTTTATCTGCTGTTTTTCGTGTCTTCTAGACATTGTTTTCTACTCTTTACAAATTGATACGCATCTTACGTGACATCGTTATTTGTAAAATGGATAAACTAATTCGTCTTATGGTTATTTGTATCTTGTATAAAACGAAATTTACAACTGGCAACTTTTAGTTGTTCCATTTTTAATTCATATTGAATATATCATTAGAAAACTAAACTTGTCTTGGGTCTCAATTAGTTACATCGATTTATTAGTTGGTAGTTTAAATTGAGAAGTTGCTCAACTTTTTGTTGATCGACTAAAAGTTATTCATCATTGACACAGGAATGTTTTATTTAAGTTAGTGTTGTCGTTCTTAATATTATGTACGAAAGTGTCGTCATACAAATTGGTTTAAAATTTAATAAATGTTTGTTTATTATGAAAATCGCCTTCAATTTTGTACACATTGTTTTTGATAAAAATTAGCTATTTAAAGAGGGTTCTACAAGTTATAATACTTGATAAATATTCAATTAATTAAGTTCAAGTACCCAATTATATTCCATTATCTTTATTGAATGTTTAAAAATAAAAATCTGTCTGAGGGTGTTTTTAAAGTATCATGTGGCAATTTAAAAATATATCTTATTAGATATTTTTGTTTTGTTTTTGTTTTTCAAAAATAACTTGCACACAATTGAAAATAATTATCGGTATGGTTATAAAAAGAATTCAGTTGAAACATTTATTTAAATAAATTATTCTAAAAAGTGAGTTAATGAAAGCAGATTCTTATGATAAATTTTTGAAATTCCGCCCTAAATATGTTGTTTTTGTTTAACCATTCAAACAACAAAAAAAGAAAAAGAAAAAGTGTAAATATTTCAACATCGTTTTAGACAGACAAACTTGATAATTATTTTGCTTATTTTTGTTTTGTTTGTTTAAAATCACAATTACGATATTGTTTGTAAGTAACAATCACGCCATATACTCATTGTAGCAATTTGAATTATTGTTAGAATCACATATTATGTTGTAATGTGGCAATATTGTGTTCAGATTTTTGTTTAATATGTAGAAAGGTTCGTTGTTATAAACCAACATTATTATTTTTTTTTAATAATTTTTGTAGATCCGTTATAAATTGCGCCTTGAAATCTAAAAAAATATGCCAACACCATAATTTTGATGTTTAAATTCAAAGTTATACGGATTAAAAACAGTAAACTTGACCTTTCTTATAAATGTGTCCTCATTTTTAACAAAAAAATTTCAACACAGATGTTTTTTCAATTGATTACAATTTATGTTCTTTAATTTTTCTGATCTTACGATTGGAAAACGTTCAAAATATTCCTCTACAATCACACTCATTAAATTAAATACTAATATGTATAGCTTATGTAAAAAGTAGAACAAGTATGCACTTTTTGCGCATGCTATATAAATTAATAATTATTTTGATGAATTGTTATTTTTGAAACAAAAATTATAATAAGGCAGTTCAATTAACTGGTAATAAAGTGTAAAATGTGATTATAGTTTTGGTCCGCAATTATATTAATTATTGGATTAGTAGTATTGTTTTTTATCGTCAATTTGACTGAGATTGTGTGTGGAATTCTTGTTTTAAATAATAATTATAGGGTTTCGTGTTTGTTTCATTTGACCGCTGATATTAATTATTTTCTTTAATTTTTTTATTTGTATTTCTCCCCTACCTACATCTTCAAGCTTTCTTAATTATTAATTCATTTTTTGAATAATTCAACAATGAATGAACTTTTACTTTTACTTCTTTACACAGACTTATGTTGGCTTTTGTTTACGATTTTTTGAATATTCAAAAACAAAATCAGGCCGATGACATTTTGCTTTTGTTTTTTTCAAGTCGTAATTATTATTTTTTAATGGATAGGATATTATTTAAGGTAGTAGCTAATGACTAATTCGTCTATAATTCTACAATATTCAAGGAACTCTTTTACTTGGAAGGTGTGTTAATTTTGTATAAGTTGACGTAATCTGTAAGTTAATTGATTGTTGTTGAACAGGGTAAAAATTTAATGAACTCGTTAAACTGCCATCAAACATAAATGTCAAGATTATTTGTTTTCATAATTTTATATATATATATATATATTTTTTTGTTGTAAAGATCACTTGAATCATTCCGAAAAGTTGTTTATACTAGTACTTATTTGAAATAAATTTCAAGATATCAATAATACTCACCCTTTCATCGAATTGTAAATATAAATATAAATAAATAAGTATAAGTAATCTTAATGTATAAGATTTAAGTATAGAAAGTTCTCTTCTTGATCTTTTAAATGTTTTATTTTTCTTTGCTTTATTTATATTTAGTTTTAATGAAAGAGTTATGTGTGTGAATATGCTTTTATTTCCGATTAAAATTCAAGCTAAAATATTTTCGAGATTATTTAATAATAAGTTTTTCTTGTTCAAATTGGCTTGTACCAAGTGTAAACACACCTTCAAGGGACTTGTATCAACTGGTGAAGTTATTGTACAATATAGACATCACAAGTTGAATTAACACGTTAAGTTACTTCATTGTTTCTAACGAGTGTGGGACATACAGAAACTTGATACGATTTTTGAACCAAGCAATTGAACAAGAACTGTTTCTAGATATAGATGTAAACAGTTCGACAAATTCTTGAAGTAACTTGAGAAGATAACAATTCTATGAATGTACATGTTGACAAAGATTCTATACCACCTTGAATTGCATTAAAATGATTTTCATTGCATCAAAATCCTGCTAAAGGAGTTTTTAAACACATGAATACGCATCGAGTTTATATCATTCCCGCGTCCTATATTTGATACGGATGAAATTTCAACTCAGTGAGTCGTGTAAATGGACCTTAATTTGCGTTTAATATATATATATATATATATATATATATATATATATATATATATATATATGTATATATTAGAGCGGTCGTTAAAAATTAAAATTTTTCCGACGCCCCAAAAAAAACGATCTTTTTGATGAAAAAATACGGGTAAATTTTTCTTTTTAGTTTTAAACAAAAAGAACACGTTCCGAAAACATGAGCGATTTCGTACTTTAAGTAAAATTTACAATTATTTAATCAATTATATCTAGAATTTATCATAAAAAAATTACGTTTGTTGGTTTTAAATTGTTCACTATATAGAGTTTATGAGTTTATTATTGAAAATATCTCCATAAATATGAAATTAATGGAAAAAAATAAAGATAACTTTTTTGTAGATGATTAAATTGCCTACAAAAAAAGTGCTAATAACTTTTTCTCAAATCTGAATATTCAAAGAGATATTTGAAGAAAACTACCATATTATCAAAAAATGAATTTAAATCGGCTTGCGGCACGTGTTCTTTTTGTTTAAAACCAAAAAGAAGAATTTACCCGTATTTTTTCATCAAAAAGATTGTTTTTTTTGGGCGTCGGAAAAAAATTAATTTTTAACGACCACTCTAATACATATATATATTTGTTGTTAAATATTGATTATTTATTTATCAAATTAATAATATTTTTATTAATTAGTTTTAATTGATTGATTGTTTAAAAAAAAATCAGTAGATTTGGTAGTAATAATTGAAAAAAAAGTAGGTACATCTGATTATTAACGTTAAAGTTATAAAATATTTACATTGCAATTACGTACGTGCATGTGCAAACTTAAATAGATTCCAACACCTACGGATTACATTTTAATGAGTTTTGTTGAGATTATCCTGTAATTTTGTTTAACACAAATTACACCTGCCCGTAAAGTAAATATGTATATTTATAACAAATTCATTTTATTTCATTGAGCTTAATGTCTAATTGTACAAAATAATTAATTGTAAGTATCTGGTTAATTACACATTATACATATGTATATGTTATAAATCATTTAGTTTATCAACAAAGGAAGTCAAGTTACATTAACTGGTGAAAGAGAGTACGCTTCTATATAAATGTGAATACTGATTCTCACATTTGCTTTGTAAACCCGTATTAGTATAGTAAAACAAATTTGACTTGGCTCTAAAACAGTATGAGTTCAAAGACCTTCACTCACTATCAAATTTGCTTGGCAACACTTTCGGGATTAATATGTTTGATAAGGTCTATTAAGCGATATTGTTGATGGGCAGCTATCAGGATTTACACAATAAAATAGGCAAGCTTTAGAGGAGTTACAAAGTGGGGCGACATTAAAAAAGTGTAACTTAAGTCCTCACTCGTTTTAAATCCGGCTATGTTAGTAGTTACGATTGAAGAAAGTCTAATTTCATCAAACGATCTTGTTGGATAGGATCAATACCGGATCAAGCTCGGTGCCGATGAGCACCTGCACCCAGCTAGCCTCCGCTATTGTGAACACTAAAAGTTCTATAATTGGGTACTACGGACCTAAAACATAGGCGAACTCCAAGATCCATAAATACTGCTCATTGCTCCCTTTATACAGTAGAATCTCGATTTTCCGTTTCTCGATTCATCGGCTAATTTTAAGATATGAAAGACTAATTTTGCACGATGCACTAGAATCGGCAGACACATAAGATCCAGTGTTTCGAATAAGACGATACTACTTTGTTTATAATATTCTAGACTTTAGACGAATTAGGATGGACGTTAAATACATGATTGCTGTGGTGCCAAACCTAAACGAACTGTTTCCGAATTGCATAAGTCGTCAGGCTTAAATAAAATGTTCTGCGGGGATTATCTGTGTTTTCCGATCAAGCGTTCGCCATCCTCCCCCACCTACATTAGGACGGATAATTGAAATTCACTGAAATCGTGTGATCGTTAACAGTCAATTTCTGTGAAGTGGAAAGTGTAATTTTTTTATAATTTGACAAACATTGAAATTACCCGTAATTGTGTTGAACAATGTAATTGAATGGTTAATAACGATCAATTTTACAGTTTCTCAAGAGATTTCAATATTGTTAATGAATAAAATTCAAACAAATTAAATCAATAATTATGTTTATCCATGTTGTGTAGAAACGAAATGTAATTTATAAAAGTTTTATTATAATCAAACAGAAATTTTGTTCTGTTGTTTCCCCCAATCGTATTTTAATAATAAATTAGAAGAATCGTTTGTTTAAACAATTTACGTTGTTGTCGGTTTGTAATTATTTCATGGGCCACTGTTAATGCAAATGTGTCACACATATATGTATAAAAGTTTCCGTGAGATTGTTTTTTTCTGATAATAATGGAAAAATTGATGTCAATGTCAATATTGCTTTCTATTTGTTATATATTCAACTATGTTTTGATACACAGACCACATATGATTTCGATCTAGCGTTTACTTTTAATGACAAATCGATTTTTCCATTATAATATTTGTTTGAATTATGAAAATTTCAATAAAAAAAAAGTCGTCGAAAATTATATTATTTCGAGGCCAATTTAATCAGTAAGGTCTAAGTTTATTATTTCAAATTATATGTATTTGCAGACATAACAAAAATCGAAATTTTCCGTAAATTTATTTATCATGCAATTATGATTGTTTATTTATTGTTTACATACGAACAAATCCATGGGTTTTTTTTTTCATTTGTAATAAGACTAAGGTAATTGTCGGATTTCATGCCACATTACTGACAGACAATTGAATGTTTTTTCTCTCGTAATTTTGTCAACCGAATCGTATCGAAGTGTCCTCTTTAGAAATATGTTTGTTTTTTAATTATTTGTATGCAAAATAGTTGAGGGAAATGTTAATTCATTTAAATTAGGAGATCGTTTATTATTTTTGCTGTTGTTGTTGTTGTTGTTGTGTAGAGGCTGATTTTGAAAGTCACTTCCCCACAACGATCTTCCTCTCATATTTCTGCATTGTTTTTCTTTTTATGTCTTAACCTTGGTGTCAGAATGTTGGAAATTCGTTTATTGTCTAGTCGATACTTAATTTAATTTAATTAAATTAACTGAATAATAAAAATTATGCAACGGAGTCCTTACGTTGCCCAATATTTTTTCTTTAATTATGATTGTTATAGTAATTATTTTTTTATGATATTATTGTTTATGTAGGACAATATATAATCACTTAGAGAAATGTGCCCCAGAATAATATAATATTAAAAGTAATATTTATTCTGCTTGCGTGTTTACGTTAGTCACTTAGGTATCGTTGAAATGATTATCGAAACATAGATAGTTATGTTTGTGTATTCTATTGGGAATATAAACCGATTAATGTTTAATGTTCAAATTTTCTTTCGATAAAACTTTGTACAATAGCGGTTTTATTAAATTTTGAATTAATGATGGATTCTCTGAAATAACGAGGCGTTAGAGCTAAATTACACAATCAATGTTTACCTGAGTTACAGTTTATTCGTTCTATTGGGGGAAAAACGTGACCTATACTCCTAATGGAAAAATTTGTTCAGAATTTATTTCTGTAGGTCAAAACTGATGATGATTGCACAACAATACACGAGACATGTCTACTGGTTCATAGATGCTAAAGAACAAAATATCTTGCTATCTAATGGTAATGTAAACTAATTCAAAATCATCTAACCACCATTTAAAAATTTATGAATAAGGTACAATAGCATCAATAGTAGTGGGTCACTATAGCGAGTCGAGCCTGTAATGTAATGCAATGCTCGTCGACCAGATTACGAACATCTGACGATCCGTTTTTGAGCCGATCCTGCCACGAGCAAGACAATAACAAACTAAATAAAGTACATATCGAAACAGGGATCAGTTCAGTTCCGTGAGTGGTTCTTCATTGATGCTTGTAAACTACACAAGTGCAAATTACCCCCCCCCCCCATGTCAAGCTCAAACATGCCACATTACCGGTTCTGGTCGTATAGTGTATCATCACCCTTATGTTGCTGTGGCAAAATGAAGCAAATTATTGTCGATTTTTTTCTCAGTATTGTTTCGAAAATTTAGGTACGTTATGGATGGGGTGTCCACAAATGTAAACGTACGGCCAACACTCCAGACCGAACTTATTACGAATTCGTGCTTCTTGTACACTTTACACAAATACGAACAGTTTTGCGGATCACTGGTCGCCATATTATTTTTTCTAATAGAATTTCAAAACGAATCATTTCCATGACAATGATTACATTATTATCGTTACTGTTATTACCAATCTATTTATTCAATAAAAAAATTGCGGTAGAAACTAATTGGCAAACAAACAAACAAACAAACAAACGACAACAAAAAACACATGGAAAGTACCTATAAGATTTCATATCCTCAATTTTAAATGATTTTATTTGATCGGTGAAAATTTTATGAGTCAACTGTACAATCGAGCCTTAGTAATAACAATCAAATCCAAATCAATTAGATTTGATTTAGAGATGGTTATTTTAATCGTAAGTGATTTTTGTTTTGGTCAGTTGATTTTTCCATTGATATCAATTTTCTTTAACTTTGACTTTATTATCATTTTATTAATGTTGTATTGTTGTGTTGTTGTGTTGTGTATTGTCTCCTGTCTTTGTTGCTGGCAATTTGTTATCGAATTATCAATGTTTATCTTATCGAAATTGATGTAATTGTGTAATGAAACTTATAGGTTTGTTGTACTCGCGAAATCCACACCTACATTAACATTTTAGCAATTTATTTCTATAATCATTCAATTTAGTAGGTCAACTTTTACTTTCCTTATAGAGCAATGAATTTTTATTGATATTCATATTGAAAGGTGTTTCACTGTATGTATATTCCGTTAGATAGTTATAGTAGACCAAATTTGTGTTGACTCATTTGACATTGGGACAGTAAAATTATAGTTGCTACTTTAACAAATATAAATTCCTTGAATTTACCCTACGCTATGTGTAATCGTTTTTATAGTTACAAAGTCAAATTTGGTTAATAATAAGTTGTAGGACTGCCCCCCCCCCCCAGGAACATTCAACATTTTTTTAAATCGATTTCCACCCGAATATTTTGGTGCTTAAATTTTAATTATTGTGCTTTTACTATCTAGCATTATTAACTTAGTTTTGGGATTAGTACAATTGAGTTTACACAAGGACATAAACATTACACACATACATAAACAATTCAAATGATGGTGGGGACATGTAATCTATGTCCATTTGGAAACCTTGTTTAAGATAGAACTATTTTCTAAATTGACCATGGCTATTCAATGAGGCAATGGCATAGATTTGGTTTGTTTTTTCTGCCTTGATATAAGTTGCAACTTTGCTGAATTATTAAGAGATGATGACACATTATCTCCGGTTGTGTTTATTTTTTACATTGAAGAAATTAATGGGGATACTTACAATCCATCTATAACCATCATTAAGGAAATGATTATCTAATCAAAAAAAAAGAAATCGTGATAGAATGAAAGCTATATGATAGATAACCATGACCTATGTATTCCGTGTAATATTTGATTTCAATTCGATCAAATTTCTCGCCTTTATTTGTTCTAGATAGTTCACTTATACATAAACAATTTAGACAATGATGAAAATTCATAGAATTTTCAATAGTTGATTTAAGAGTAAAATACCAAATTTCCTTCTTTGCCCATTTTACTTGAGGGGCATTCTCCATTGGAACGCTTAAAAATTGGTCAGTTGATGGGAGTTGAGATACCGTCTCCATTGACGGCCACCAAAATTGTTCATACACGTCTTCTGGCCACTCTTTCTTGAGTCTTCTATCTGTGTGTTGTATTATTAGTTAGTTGATTAAGGGATTTTACAAAGGATATTTGTAGGTCTTCATGTAGCGTTAAGTTTCACACATACAAGAAGTATTAGTCATCGTAAGAAGCACTGTATATTAGATGGTCTATAAAATGTTGGTATTTGATAGTATTGCACAAGTTTTGAAATCAAAAAATTAAAAAGAATCGCCACTATTCCAAGGGGAAAAAGAAGAAGACAATTTCACTTAGGCCAACTTCATGCTGAAAATAATATGCGATGGCTGATTAAATTCGGTTCACTGATTCGTGAATGATTGTGTGTGGCTGGCACCAATTTGAAAAACAGTTTTGAGATAATACGATTATAAACTTTCAATTCCGGTAATGTTGTTGTGATCATTGTACACACACACACACACACACAAATATAAAATTTCATAACTTTTGAAATACAATAAAATGTTTCCAAAAATTCGTGCGCAGATGTCGTCTAGGAAAAAAGGGTCACCACAGATTTATAATCGCTGAAAAAAAACACGTTTATTTATTTCGGTCCTGTAAAGGCGAAAATGATCGATATATAGAGAACACACTAATTAAGATAAAAAGATTTCTTCTATCTATTGCATATTAATGTTTTCATGGGGGTAAATTTGTAGAAAAACTCTGCCTTATTTTACTATTATAACGATCTAAAAACTAGAACATCGAAGTTTTTGGGGTGAAACACCTACATAAAGATTAATATCCCCGCTTTAGACACGTTTATTTTATGCAAATTCCATTTAACTATTCGAATAAAATACAGTTGTGTTTGTAATTGAAAATTTAAACAATCGCGTGTTTGGATTTGACGTCATAGTTTTGTAAAGATTTAAGTTCGAATTTTCACTATTTGAAATACATATTAAGGAAATTCGAAAGAACTTATTCCAAAACAAGGTTCGAATAACAGTTTTTCTTGCTATAAATTAATAAAAATGGCACGTCTAGTTGAACAAATTTGGATTTGTGATATCATTCAACATTGTTGAGACTTAATACCGTTAAATTCATTATTAATTCAGAATATCAAATCTGTAATATTGAAAATAATGTTGGATTTAGTAATTGTGTTTGACCATGAATTTTCATGTTCATTTAATAACCACCCTTCTTTGACGGGAAATCGATATTTCCTTTATTGCGGTATTTTACAATAAATGTCATACCAAAACATCACGACCATGCCATTAGAGATATAATTGATCCTTATTACATTGTTAAATTTCTCCTTTTTGTGTTGGCTTGATTAAACGACGAAAATGTGTTGGATCAGAGGTGTTTAGACATGATCTATCTCAGAGGGTGCTCTCATTTGGACAGACTCAGCATCCCCTCGAAGTAAATCTATCTTCACCGCGATCGTGCAGCATTACTGAGATTGAAACAATTTGATGGGATTTCATTTTTGTTTTTGTCTGTTTCTAGTGAAGCGGCTCGTTATAAGAAAGTTTTATGGAAAGAAATAAGAGTTGGTGATTTAATTCATTTATCTAATAATGAAGTTGTACCTGCTGATATTTTATTGTTACGTTCAAGTGATCCAAATGGATTGTGTTATATTGATACAGGCCATTTAGATGGTGAAACAAATTTGAAACAACGTCAAGTTGCTAGAGGATTTATCGAAAAGGTTTTTTTCTTTTTTAAAAATATTATACATATATTTTTTTTGTGATAATTTAATTTTGTTGTTTAAATATTTCAGCAAGATGTATTTGAACCATCGAAATTCCGTAGTAGAATTGAGGTTGATGCACCAACAACAAAGATTTATCGTTTCCATGGTGCCATTATTCATCCATCTGGTGAACGTGTACCTGTCGGTACTGATAATCTATTATTACGTGAATGTTTAGTTAAAAATACGGATTTTGTTGAGGGCATTGTTGTTTATGCTGGTGAATTGGATTTTTCTTTTTTAAATTCTATTCGATAATGGTTTTGTAATTTTTTTGTTTTTTTCTTTCAGGTCATGAAACTAAAGCTATGTTAAATAATGGTGGGCCACGTTATAAACGGTCTTCATTAGAAAGACAGATGAATCAAGATATAATTTGGTGTGTTCTAATTTTGATTATTCTGTGTGTTATTGGTGCAATCGGCTGTAAGAGTTGGTTGGATTTCTTTAATAAGCAAGAACCACCTTTTAAAAGTAGTTATAATGCGGATAGTGAAGCTTTCCTATCATTTTGGATTTACATTATCATATTACAAGTAATTTCCATATATTTCCATATAATATTGTTTTATTAATATTGTATTATTATATTTTTCGATAGATAATGATCCCATTATCCTTGTATGTTACATTGGAATTGTGTAAAATCATCCAAGTTTACCATATACACCATAATGCCGACCTTTACGATCCATTGATAGATAAACGTATGGAATGTCGCGCATTAAATATAACAGAAGAATTAGGTCAAATACAATATATATTTTCTGATAAAACTGGCACATTAACAGAGAATCGTATGATATTTAGACATTGTACAATAGCTGGTGTTGATTATAATCATCCGAAATTAGAAAATGAAAATAATAAAAATGCGAAATTAACATCATTAAGTGTTGTTAATAATACACGTTTATTAAATGATCTCAATCAAATTGGTTCTGTTAGTGAACAAATTTATACAGGAACACGTCAAAATCATTCAGCTAAAATACAAGAATTCCTATTACTATTAGCTGTATGTAATACAGTTGTGTGTTCAAATCATCCACATTATGATATAATGAATGCTAGTGGTATTATTGAAGCAGTACCAAATGTTTTTCAACAAACCAATAATGGACAATCAAATAATAATGATAAATATACTCGTTTAGATGAATCAAGATCTGTAACACCATCACCACCATTAAATCAACATTATCTACACACACACGAACATAATACAATACAAGTAACATCACTATCATCAATGGATTCAATTGATAATTCACCAACAATTGAAAATGTAACGATAACACCGAAAAATCATCGACTCAAACTCTTAAATATACCATCAATTAATTTATTAGGACGTCATAATAATAATAATACGAATAATAATAATAAGAATTTACATAATGAACAACAAAAGAATAAAACATTAACACCGAATGATTTGAAGCCGATATTTGAAGCTGAATCACCAGATGAATTAGCATTAGTTGATGCTGCATATAATTATAATTGTAAATTAATTAAACGTACACCGATATCAGTATGTGTGGAATTGTTCAATGGAACACGTTTAACATATGACATTTTATATATTTTACCATTTGATTCGAATAGGAAACGTATGTCGGTGATAGTGCGGCATCCGTTAACAAATGAAATTAGTTTATATTGTAAAGGTGCTGATACATCGATATTTCCATATTTAAAAAATGTCAATAACGATTTAGAACAGAAAACAATTATTGATAAAACACAACAACATTTAAATAATTATTCAAAAGATGGCTTAAGAGTTTTAGTGATGGCCAAACGGTTATTGACACAACACGAATATAACGAATGGTATCGTATATTACAAGACATTAATTCAACATTAGACAATTACGATAAACGCATACAAGAGCATTATTCAATGATTGAATGCAATTTAACATTATTGGGTGCTACAGGCATTGAGGATCGCTTACAAGATGGTGTACCGGAAACATTGTATTCGTTAATGTCGGCTGGTATTGTTGTGTGGGTATTAACAGGTGATAAACCCGAAACGGCTATTAATATTGCGTATTCATCGAAATTATTCTCACCACATATGGAATTATTGAAATTAATGACACGTTCTAAAGAAACAGCTGAAAGTACAATATTGTTTTATTTGAATGAAATCGAAAAAGAAAAATTAGAAACCACCCAACAGCCAAGTTCGAGTCGTTCAATTTTAATCAAAAATCGTACAAAAGCATTAGTAATTGATGGGAAAACATTAACATTTATATTAGACAGACGGTCAAAATTAACAAAACCATTTTTAAAATTAACCACATCTTGCAGTTCAGTGTTATGTTGTCGTGCAACACCATTACAAAAAGCCTATATTGTACGTATTGTTAAAGAAGAATTAAAAATGCGCACATTAGCAATTGGTGATGGTGCTAATGATGTATCAATGATACAAACAGCTGATATTGGTATTGGTATATCAGGACAAGAGGGTATGCAAGCTGTTATGGCTGCTGATTTTGCATTATCTCGTTTTAAATATTTAGAACGTTTATTATTAGTACATGGACATTGGTCTTATGATCGTTTAAGTAGAATGGTTTTATATTTTTTTTATAAAAATGCGGTTAGTTTTTTGTTCTCCGCTCTATAATTTTTACACACACACTAAACTAAATTTTTATTTTTTAGGCATTTGTATTCCTAATATTTTGGTATCAATTTTTTTGCGGCTTCTCCGGTTCTGTTATGATCGATCAAATGTATTTAATGTTATATAATTTATTATTCACCTCATTACCACCAATAGCAATTGGTAAATATATATATATATAGATGAAACAATAATTTACAACATTAATAAAAAAAAATTAAATTTAGGTGTTTACGATCAAGATGCACCAGAAGAACTATTAAGAGAACGTCCATATTTATATCGAAAAGGACGATTAAGTAAAGTGTATCGATCATATTCATTTTGGTTAACAATAGCTGATAGTATTTATCAAAGTCTTTGTATATTTTTTATTTGTCAAGGTGCATATAGTGATTCGGATATTGATATTTTTGAATTTGGTACAACAGCAACAACGGCTTGTATGTTTGTTATGTTATTACATTGTGCTATTGAAATTAAATCATGGGTATGTTTGATTGTTTTTTTTTAATACAATCTATCTCTGGATTCGACTTGGTTGTGTATTTGTTTCCACATATTTTAGTGAAACATTTAATCGTGGTTTTGAATGTTAGAGCTCTTTACAGCATCCATTACCACATGGAGATGAAGTACACTTACATTGAAATGGATTATTGAGAAATCTGGAAAGAAATAAGTAAATTGTGGATACTGCCTTGGTGGAAATATTTCTCGGAATAAGTGTCAATAAGCCTGAATAATAGAGGTATTCGGACACTTCTGGAAGACTTATTCAGAGTTATTCAACATGTTTCAGAATTGGCTTCTTTCCAAAACGTCTGAAAAATGTTGAATAACTCTGAATAACTCATCCAGAAGAGTCCGAATTTTCGTAGAAAATCAGGCGTATTCAGGGTTTTTGAGATTTTCAGAGTTTCTCAGACTTTTTCAGAGAAAAATTTCCACCAGGGTCACTGATAATAGAATGTGAAAAAGATCAACTACAAGTTGAAGCAGGGCAAATCCATAAAAATGTAATCAGTATCTGGAAGGAAGCTGTGTTAGCTGATAGACATCTGTATGGATCTGTCACTCCACTGAACTGTTTTGGGTCGCTTTTAACTGTGTTTTAGTAGACTTTAATTTCAAAAAAGGGCTTTACAAACAATGACAATCGAATCCAGGGACATTTTTTTTTAATAGAAATTGTTTGTATTAATATTTGATTGAAAATTCCAGACAATAATTCATGTAGCATCAATTTTAATATCGATATGTGCATTTTATTTATATTCATTATTATATAATTCATTATGTGTTAATTGTTTTGGTTTACCAAGTACATATTGGATTATACAAACAGCTGTAATGCGACCCACATATTGGTTGGTCACTTTGTTATCTTGTGTTATAGCTCTATTACCCAGGTAATTTATATAAAAAAAAATTAAAACAAAATATACATTTAATTAATTTCTAATTATTATAATAGATACGTGTTTTGTGTTGTAAAGACACTGTTAATGCCAGATGATGTCACCAGAGCAATTATATCACATCGTAAAACATCTAGTAGAGGTGAGGGATTTCTTGTATCTTGGTCAAGGTCTACATCTACATCTTCCATATACAGGTAGAGTGTGTAAACTCTGCATTTTGGGAATCTCAAAATTTAATTTTCTATTTCTTATAATAATTGCTTTAATTTCTTTTTTTAGCTTGCTTTTATCTCTTCTTAAATAAGACTTTTTTCATGTATTTTCTGTGATAGTTGTTGTTTTGTGCTTTATTTTCTCAAAATTCTACATAATCTTCGTATGTATGTTTGTTTCTTTTATACACGTAATTGTGTAAGTTGTTGTTTATTTATGTGAATGTTGAATTATGATTTGAATTTAAACAATTGTTTTTTGATATTACAGAACCGATAACAGGCCTAAGAATAAGAATAACGCTTTGACAGCAGTGGGATGAAGCGAGTTACAAAGTGACCTTAAAATCTTTTGCTTTATCAAATTTTCGAATAAAGTGTGTTTAAAACTTGCATTTTACTTACTGGCTGTGATGCGTATATATATAGATATATGTATTTATATTAAGGGACCAAATTCTTTAATTAATTTAAACTTATAAAACAAACATAATTTTGTGCCATTTATTTTTATCTACAGGTACTTATATTATTAGGAAAAAAGGCCGGCAGTTACCAGTTATATTTATTAAAATGTACAATTTATATAATCTTATGTTCCTTATTATTTTTATGTTCAACTTGCCAAATATCAATCGATAGCACAATTATATAATTTTCTTTTTGTAAAATATAAATGATTTATTGTATATATGTGTCCATGACTGTGACTATTCAATTTTTTCAATTAAGGTGCTAACTCTTAGTCCAACGTTAGTCCTTTCTCTCTCTACATTGTTTCTTTGAAAAATTAATGCCTTATAAAACCCATCTATTTTTTTATTTTTGTGATTATCAATATGGAAAAAAATGTTGATTTTTGTAGAGTATAATAATGATGTTAGATAATTTTAGATCAATTTATATTTGAAAATAAGAAGAAAAAAAAACCGATATATTTATGTAATTCAAGTGAAAATGAAAATCAGTATTAAATAATTTCGAAAGTGTTTTCTTATTTGATTTCATTTACGACTTAGTAGAAGCTGTATCGATTGTTGTTTGTGTTGACTTTGATTTCATCTTTCAGATGGTATGTATCTGAATTAATGAAACTACCCGGATGACTTGTTTTTTTTTTGTTGGCGGCTGTTCGTTCACATCTCGCCAATAAATCTGCGTTATAAGAACTTGTGTCACCTGAGACCTGTCGTACACACACACAAAAAAAACACCACAATTTACAAATACAAACGCTATATTTTTCCATGTAACTGCTTCTATCCAATTCTCTTCGATTTTGTAAATAATCATCTAAAATGGCTAATTACCTGCGATTTTTTATTCGAAATATTCCATCAGATTGGTGGTGGCAACTAGCAGTAGTCTTTTCACTTCCGCTTGTGCAAGTGCCGGAAATAAGGTCGTTGCTCGTCCAGGTAACAAGAGAGATTTTATTCGATGTTTCCGACAATTGTCTGTCCCTTTTCTATGTGTTATATTTTGTCCGCTTGTTGAACATGTTCAACTGTCGATATGATTTCCAGGGTTGATTTTTGGGGGTAGTCATCCCATTCGGTTCGGAATCGGATTATCGCTGAACCTTTAGAGGATCAGTACAATTCTCGTATAATCAGAGAAATGTCTCGATATTTTGTAATTTCAGATGTATTAGCGTTTCGTTCGTGACTAATAAATATTATTATCTAGCGTCAATATAAAATATTTCTATATGTAAAAGTAATCAGTAAATTTTGTATTACTATTGGAGTATGTGTAGTTTTTGAATTTATTATGCAGGTGTACGGATTGTGAAATCAAATTTTTATTATTTACTTACATGATGTATTCACAACTAAATTCGTCAATTTATTCCTGCTTTTATCCAAACTAAAAATCTATTTCTTCTCCATTGATTTTATATTGCATTTGATGCACAAGATACAACTATAATCAATTCAATTTAAGTATTGTATTACTACTTCAAATGATAAGCAAATTTGATTTTTATGTTTATGAAACAAGATTATAATCGAATATTGTTTGGATACATATTCGCTTTCATGGTAGAGAGCTTTTTTTCAGAAAATTCAACTGAAAGCCGAACATTACAAAAACGTAATTGTTGAAGAAGTAAACATCGAACAAACATAAATACAGTGTGAAGAGTGACAAGCGAAAATCGAATGAGATTTGGGGTTTAGTCTTTTCAGTGGCACGGGGTGGTTTCTTCCCTACACCATGATTGCGTTCTATAATGGCCTTCCAATGTATATAGCCGTCAACTGTTTTACACTGTTGTAGTAGCATAGTGGTAGTTCATTCCTGTATATCCAGTGCCTTTTCCATCGTCCTCTGTCCACTTCAGTTTAGTTTTATTTTACGAACTGTGCTATTGTAGTTGAGTGCTATTGCCGCCCCCCATCACCGCCATCCTTTTGTTTCAACTACATATACAACATTGGCTTTTGAAATTTCTCGATTGGTTTCCAATCTTGTCCATCGTTAATTTATTGCTTTTCATTCTAAATTTCAAATTAAACATTGCAATAAATAATAAATAAGTAATTTAAATCTCAATTGTGACTGTAGCTCTTAAAGCTGTGCACCTACCATAGTGCTATCTGAAAATAATTATCACATTGATAATAACGTCTTATGTATCAATTATGAAATTTTAGAGATGCTACACATATGATGTTTTTGTTTGTTTGTGACATTTTATGAATACAACTACACAGATTAATCTGTTAGAAATTCGTTGGGGTTTTTCAACGTTTTGATATTTAAAACTTTTTCAACATCAACGACTTTATTCTATTCTGGTTTTTATTATTTAATATTTTAATAAACTACAATTTATTTTAAATGAAAACATGGTTTAACATTCATAAAGAGATGAATGCTTTATTGAAAGTTTATTCAATTTCTGCCATGAAAACTGTTTAGTTATTGGAATTTGTAATCAAAGCGAAAAGAGCCCGAACAAACAGTGTTTTTTTACACGTTCTTACAACAAGGAGTTTACAATTTTAGGGAGTAATAAAATTTTCAAACGTTAACGTTTATAATAAAACCAATTGATAACAAAAACATTCAATTTTGTTTTGATGTCTTTGTACTTTCATTGTGGAAATGAAAGACTTTGGACCAGGACCGTTCTAAGATATTTGGCGTCGGTGGGCTATTTACAATAATGCGCCCTTCTTCATCAGAAAAAAAACACGGAAGGTAAGCGGTAAAATCTGAGAGAGCAAGCAAAATTAGCGCCTCAAGGCTATAGCCCATTTAGTCCTGTGGTGAACCAGAGTTTAGTACAAAGCGAATAGAAATTCGTTGTGTTAACATAATTATTGTAATATCAACACTTGCCTGAAAAATAAATGGAACTTCCCCAGATTTTCATGTATTCTTGTTGATGTTTCAGATTGATGAAAACTTGTTCAGGTTTTTGAAACTAAATTATTTATGCCGTGGCATTGTTTGATCGAATGAACTCCTGGGACGCACTTTTTATAGTTTCCTCATAATTTTGTTGATCGTTCGAAACGTTGAGCAAACTCTTGAATAAATGAAACACTGTTAGTTATTGTGTGTTGTTTTTTTTTGTAATTAAAAGCTTGTTTTGAAGGTTATTATTGGAGGGTCCATTTCTAACACATTCCTGTCCCTAATCCATCACATGTAGATCTTTGCAAGTACGTGACCGTACGAGCCAAGTTGGATTCGGTTCACTGTATGTCTTGTTTTATGTTGTGTGTTACGAATACGGTGATCACAAACATTTTATTTGTTCATCCACTGTTTGTCATTAAAACGTAAACGTAAAATTGTATTTTCCGCCTCTGTTGTACTCAAATTCATTTCACCCACAACAGAGTAAAATTTAGTTCAACAACAAAACTTGTACTCAGTAATAATTATTAAAATATAATTAATTTTCCCGCTGGACATTGATAACTTGTGTAAATTGTTGAGGCCAGTTGCAAAAATCCAGTTCTATCAAATTCCATCTTTATTTGCAACATAATTTTTATTTTTTGTATTTCAATACGAATGTCTTGCATGTCGATTGTCGACACTGTGTGTTTCAAAAGTTTTTACAATTTTTCTACAAACAAATAACAGACAATCTCTGGTGCACTTGAAGCTTCTTTGCGTACAAGACATATTGTTTGTTGTCTGTAATTTTTTATTATTTATAAAATTAAAAAATATGTACGTAATATTCAGTGGAGCGTTACAACTTCATGGGGCTCCAGGACAAAAGAATTGCTTTGCAAAAACAAAGATTTATTTGCTCTGTCCACGATCGAACGCGAACGATTGATTTCCTTTGAAGTTTGTCCCCATTCCTTTACAGTTTTACCAATTAGATAACATTTCGAAAAACGTAATGTAACCAAAACTAGAATATCAACAAAAAGTCTTTTGAGCTGCTTGAGTACAATCAACTGAAAACTGACTTTGTCTCTTACCGCTGATAACATTACAACCACTTTGTTTCTTTTGTATTTCATATCAATCGCCTGTGTATGTAGCTGCCTGACAACGAACAATTCATGAAACAACAACAACAGAAATAATGTCGATTTTTTGTTGTAACTGAACTATTACAACTTTAATCTTCTATTGAAATTCTTTTCTAAAACAAAAATTCCAATCTACATTATATTGCAGGACGTGGAGGTTCGTTGTTTTTGTTTGTTTGTTGTTTTTTTTTGTAAATCATTGAAATAACTCGATTTTGATCTTCATCGCAAGCATTCTTCCACATCAATCTCACAATTATGGCATATAAAAAAAAACTATTATTACGAAAATACGTTTTATGATATTGAATTTTAATCAACTGTATCTTAATGGAATCGATTTGTTGTTGAATTGCTACAGATTGCTGAAATGACGAATGAAAAATTGAGTTTCGTCTTCATCACAAATTTTTTGTACAACAACTTCATCAAGTTTCGGCGATTGTTAGTTATTTAAGTACTTTATATTACTGTAGTTAAAGATAAACAATATTTGCATCTTATATCCTTAAGAGTGGTTTAAACCGCTTTTAAGTGTATTATCACAATCCTTTTGTAAAAAAAGTTCAAAGTAGTGATGACACTGTAAACTGGAGTAGATCACCGAATCCTGAAAAAACATCATTATCTCTTTTCTTGGTTTTGTACAAATAGAACTGGAAGTTTATTAAACTAAGTTCTTACAGCAAAACCAAGAAATAAACTAGTTTTTGTTGTTGTTGTTGTTGTTGCAATAAAGAATATAATAAAGGAGCATCGTGAATATCTGAAAAATCGATCTGTATTTAAGCCGATCCTGAATCTGAGAAAAACTACAGAATTTTTTGTTTATTTGTCTAGATGTACTTTAAGACAAATCGAATTTAGTTGACTGTACGATATCTGTAGAGTGTTGAATCTGTAATTGTGCTTGTAAAGGGCTCATTATTTGTTTGTAATTTTTTCATTTTACTGGGTTTAACTGGGTGGTAATGTTAGCTTTAACAACTGAGAGTTAGCAGAAACTATGGATAATGCTGAAAATTTCCAGAATTTGTTTCTAGAAAAATACTTCGGTATCGTCTTCGGTTTACTTTAATCTTTTTGTTTTTAAACGACACAAAACTACGGAATTGTAGAGAATAGAAGTAAATAAACAGAAAAAATCAATACGAAAAGTATGTTATTTAGCAATGGGAAATTTAACCGTATACGAAAGAAATCGAGACAAATAAAGAAGCTACAGATTACATTAATTAACGAAACAAACCTCTGACATCCAGGCGATAACAAGATGTTGTTTTGGACTTTATTTCTTCTACACAACTATGTTTAATAGTTCACAAAAAAAATATCTAAACAATTTGCTAATCCGGCATAAAATAAAGAGAAAATTAACAAATGTTCACAGAAAATCCCTGGAAAACAAATAATGATAATAATAATAGTGATGGCAAATCCTCTTGTTTATTTCTCGAATATTATTGGAAAATATTGTTTAGATAGATAATTCCGCTATTCAAATGTACTACAGTCAACATTATTTTGGAAAAATATCGAGAATCATAGCAGCTACTCGAAAATTATGACAAATGGACCATATTTGACCAGTAAAGTTGTCAGAGTATTTGGCAATGAAGACAACTGTAGCCACCATTGAATAACATGTACAAATAATGATAAAATCGTAATTGGATTGCACAGTTGCCATGGAAAGTTTTTAATTCTTCTACAATATTGCTACATGTGTGAACTGGTAAGTTTAAAAATAAATAATGAAAAAAACAAATATAGAAAAACTACGTGGACGCTTAATTAAAACTTGTAAAACTCTATTTCTATGCTAGAAAAATATGAGGATTTAGATCTATCTACAGTGAAACCTCCATATACGGACATTTCTACACTTTAGCCGGGTATTCCGGCACTTTGCCATACGGAGAGTTCAGTATTTCGCTTATTTGTGAGCGAATTGAAACGACCTTTTCAAGATTTGTTTTCTGTGATAGCCAAGGACTAATTAACCGGTGGTAATTCGAAGTGTTTCTAAACGGCCATGTCTAATTAGAAAATAGTTTGTTTATTGTTTAATTACACTAATTCGCTAGTGTTTTTAGTAACAGTTGTGTTTGACTTAAATGCAGATTCAGCAAGCATTTTCACTAATTCGATGTAATTGCTCTTCTGCATAATAATAACACCACGGATTACGTACAGTATCCGCTTCCCCCTCGAATGACCAAAATAAAGTTTTCTTGAGGCATCCTTTAATAATTAGTATTTTATTTGATGTTGGCTGCATTACATAAATCTTTGATTTGATCTGACAAAACAGGTGGAAATTTGGTTTTAGTCATATTATAAATAATAATAGGATATTTTTGTTAAAAACTTCAACCGCAATACTAATTACTTGTACCTACTGAAATATGGATGCACAGAATCTCACTATAATTAAAATATCTATACAATGAATAAAATTACAATAAGCTATGATTGACTTGGTTCTTATTAGTGCCGCATATTGTCATTTGGTAAGTTTCTTTTTCCATTTTTACGCAGAGAAATTCAGTGTACTCTCAACAGTGTCTCTGGAGAGATCGATAATTTTTGTGTCCTTAGAGAACTTATGCAATATTTATAACAAAATTTCTGTTTGTTAGAACACGTTTTTCTTGTTAATATTAGCGTTAACGTTTAGCATTTCGCATGCGAAAGCTCTATTGTCAATTTAGCACTTTAAAATCGAACCAGTATTTTATACACGTGTAACTAAAATACCAGCTAACACGTGTTAACCTATTATTGTCGCTTTCAGTTACATAGAAACCGGCATGCACATGAGATTATCGAACGATCCACTGACGTAAGTCTTGAACTTTTTATAACAGCTTGTGTGTTAGGTAGAGAAAAGGAAAGGACACACACACACACACACACACATATGCCTGTTCCTTGTTCTGTCAAGCACGATGCCACAACACCAATTATCGGATCATTTGCCGTAAATCTTCGACTTTTCAATGATTTTCGAATTTTGGAAATAAATGATGCTGAATTTCAAAACCGATTTGCACGGCAACAAGTGACTTGTGTATAACGACATTTTCCTGTGAAAATAAAACGACTTTTTCGCGTATTGTTGCCACAAGTTTACCACAAAGTTTTGTTGAAAGAGATGAGTAAGGTCATCCATTGCAACAAATCCGGCACTGAGACATTTGGGTACCCACTTTTGCGCTCTTATTTGTTGCTAGAAATAATCATTTCTACGGAATACTAAGCGAGAAATACTTAAAACCGTTCGCTATCTTCTCAATAGAATACAAATAATATTTTTTTGAATGAATTGAGATGGAATTGGGAAGGCGATTTCAGCAGTAGCAGATGTCCAAGTATAGCCATCGATGAACTTCTCATCGTAGGCATAAAGAACTATTCTCTAAGGATTTAAAGAAGGAAATGTGCCTCTTATAGCCGTGGATTTGTCGATTAAGTAAATCATGTTCGACAGACGAACCAAAGATTCCGGAACGATGGTGAAGTAAGATGCATAATTATTAGTTTTTAATTACAATTGTTAACTTTCCAGTAAAATAGTGGTCGAATGAGAGAGACTTAATAATAACGCTTCAAATCCCAATTAACGATGAGCGGAAGGTTTACATTATCATTTAATATTATCAAAATCACATTAAGTATATTATAGTTGTTTTCCTATTTCCGGTTCTTAGTTTATTAAATATTATATTATAATATATGTGTATAACGTATTCAATTCAACAACAGAGAAATCAGTGAAGTAGTTAATTATGTCAAAAGATGAGCTTTAAGTAACCACCCGGTTTCACTATGATAATATTGAAAGTTCGTATGTTTAAGGGCGACCATGTGTATTCAATGGAATTTTCTCTTTTCAATCATAATTAATCAAACGAACACATTTTGAATAAATATTAAACAGTAGGAAGAGAACGATTCACTACTTAAAAGCAAACATTTAATGTGATGAAATTTTCGAACCGCTGGTGTTGTGTGTTCAATGCTTGAATAATTCAAATTAGATACCAACGATCGAATTCGAATGTGAAACTATTTTGAAAATGCCAAGACAACAAACATTGGTTGACTTATTATTGTTGAACAACCGATTTTCGAGGGATTGTTATATTTGTCCGACATAAAGAAAAATGATAGAACACAATAAGCAAATCCTACGAATACGAAGCAGATTTATAGAGAATTCGAAAAATCAATTGTTTCAATTTACGAACGTACTTAAGTATCTAACAAAAGTAAAATTAATCTTTTGTATCTAACGTTTTGTTTTCAGCATTCTTGTGTATGATTAATCGATAATCTTCGATCGCCATTTTAGTATCATTTCGTCAATTTGAATGTAAAGTTCTTATCTTCTATTATATCAGTTCATTGTGCTCTTTCTGTAATATTTAATTAAACACCTACTATCATCGGATATTTACAGCTGTAAAACGTGGATATGCTAAAAACTTGATAAGAAAAGATGCAATTAACTACTCGATTATACGCTTGAAATGAACAATCGAATCGATTTGCGAATAGAACGATCACGAACATAATAATTGTGTTGTCTTATAACATCGAATTTGTTTTCTCTAGGGTCCTTACATCCCTCTAACTGTGTATGTTTTGACCTGTAGGAACTTTACTATCGTTAAGTGGTTTTATATGGATCCTTTGAGACATGTTATATTTGTTACTGATATCGTTGTTTTTTTTTCTATGGAATTAAACAGCAAACCCATCGATTTATAGTAAATCGTTCTGATTGCGTCAAATTTGTAAATAATTAGACATACACGTTGATAAGGGATCGGCTTGTTTGTTGACAAAAAAACAGAAATTGAGAGTGAGTTCTATAAAAGGATATACCCCACCCCCACCCCGCTAATACTTATACCACGTGACTTACGTTACTACAGCTGCTAAGGCCCGATTCAGACTGACACCTCACAAAGAAAATTGGGAAAGGATCGTCTGCTTTAATTTAACTATAAGAAAAGCCTCAAGTCAAATCCCGAAAGGGTCGAAACGGTCAAGATCTCTCCCCCAACTTGGCGATCTCGATTACAGTTCTAGTGTGAAGGCAGTCGTTTGATTTCCGTGTCTGAATTGGGCTTAAATCACGCACGTTCCATGCTCTCTTTACTTTTCCCACAAATAACAAAAATACTTACTGAAAGCTACATTTGTTTGAATAAACTGGTCGATAAAATAAAGATAGAGATTGAGATGAGTGTGTGGATATATTATATAATACGTGGAAATCGTATTGACGTAGGTTCTTTTTTATCAGGACAAATTCATGATATTTTTATCGGTGATTTTGTAATTTCAATACAAAAAGATTGTTGTTTGTTTGATTGTAGTGTTATCAAATATTGGCTATGAGTTGTTCGAATATTTGCTATTAAACATTTCAAATATACACATTGTCTCCATATAAAGGTATGTATTTTGTATTTTTACCTATATTTATTTAATGCAAATCCACAACAAAACTAATTATCAAAGTTGGAATAACAGTGCTAATTTTACATTTAAATATGGAAGAATTTCCTACCATCACCGGTAATTATTGTTAATAAAACACAAATAAATATCGTATGTTTATATTTGTCGAAAAAATTAATAAATAATATTTTTCCTTTCCTTAATTTTATTGTTACTACAAACAAATTGTAATTGTTTTGTTTTTGTTACTTGTTGTTTAACAATTGAATTACAGATACAAAATGGGATTTTTTAAATCAACTTTGATTTTGTATGCCGTTTTCCATATTTCAAATAAACAAATCGTTGAATGGAATCGATAAAAGATTGCTAACGGCATTGAAATATGTGTAATGATTGTCCATGCCCAATCACCATAAAATTTCAAATGTGTCGTCCGGAAACTTGCACGATTCTTTTCCAATGTATTGATTGTCCACATTGCCATATTAGCAATTAATAAAAATGTGATTAATTGTCGGCCCGGCTTCGAACGGATTTGTTCCATATTACAACACCGTCGCCACCAACCATCCAACACTAACATTGTTTGAAAGCATGTTTGGATAAATGAAAGGATTTCGGCTAAAAGGCCGGTAATGCCGACATTTTCAGACATGGTAAAATAACAACCGATTATTGAAAATGTCGAGTAGATGAATGTGCCTGTTTGGGCGACAACTAGTAAGGTGTTATCCAGACCTATTCCAGCTTGTCCCTCAGCTAATATTCAATAAAAAAAAACCCGTATAATAATAGAAATGTAGAGGAGTGTGTAGGGAAATCTCACCATTTATTTTCCGGTCGTATTTCAACGAGCGCATTTGTATCATCGCCACAATCACAACAACTGTTGTTATTGAATAAAGCACAAGTTCAACGATATTCACTTGGAATTCAGCCATCCTTTTGAACTGTAATCGATCCATTTCATTACCAACAGATTCGTTAGCCAGCACGAAGAACATGATTAGAGAAATTATGGTCAAAACTGTGACAACAATGCCAGCAAACAGACCGCGATGGGCTTTCGAACAGTCCACACTGAAGTGATGATGAGAATTCAGCGGACTACCACCGAAAGGATCTGAAAATTCATATTGTTTTGTTCTAGAATTTTTATAAAACAATTATTATCCCTTGTACGTACTAAATATGTAATAGTTTGTAATTCTTTCATCTTTATGATTTGTGAATTTTCCATTATTGTTGTCATTTTTTATTTCAACAGCTTTGATACGTTTCCACATTTCAAATAAAATTACAGCACAAATTAAGCTGTATTCAATTTTACATGGAAATAGAAAAGGACTCGCATTTGATATTAATTGACCCATTACTTGTCCTTCTTGGCAATATTTTTCATAAATTGTCAAATTGGTTGTTGAATTGCGATTATGTTCTATAAAGAACAATTTTCATTAATAATAATTCTACAGGATTCGATTTGTTTTGTTATTTTTGTTACGAGCAAAATGGATTATTTCGTGTTTTGTTTCTTCAACGAGAATATTAAGCCAACCACATAGATTTGTTGCTATCATATGCATCAATCCAAATTGGGCAATTACTTTATGTCCTGACATTTCGCCGTGCTGAAAATTATTGTTTATTTCTTTATGATACAGAATTATTTAACAATTATTGTGTTTAAGGATTACTCCAGTTGTAAGAAAGACAAATCGGGCTTGGACAAGCGTTAGAACCATTCTGGTGGCTGGTGTGAGAGCCTGAAGGATATTCGAATAGCAAGTTGGTCTGTTTTTTAATTCGAAATAACGGCCCAGTTCGAGACCAGAATAAACCATACTACCGATACCAAATGCTGGAACAACAACAATAATAATAAAATGCGATTTTCTCAGCCGCTGGCTGTCGCAGACAAATCCGGATTATGTTACTGTTGCTGAAGAATGGAAGTGACTACAGGACCGGCCGAAATAGGCTGGGGTTTCTCACACTACGTCTATTTTGTCTTGACCGACGTGTTCTTAAGCTAGTAAAAAATTTATTGGTGCATTTACCCATTCTCTCGCCAACTAAATCAATTTTTAGTAAAGTTATTTGGTTTTGGTAGCAATCTAAGTGGACAAATGCCTCCTTTCAAGCGAAAGTTTAATCATTCAACACAATCCTTTCTATGGGGCTGTGTTGAGAAAGTCCGACCATCCTAAACTATTTTAAAGTTATTCTAATTAAAAACTCACCAATAGCGCCTAAACGTAGATAAAAACTGCCATATTTCACCCGATTCAATTTGCGATTAGTTATTAATTCGTTACTAGCTGCGTCAACAAAAAAAGAAGAATTGTTACGATCGTATTCGATTTTTCTTATTAAAATTGAAACTTACTGTGTGCATTAATGATAGAATTGGCTGTTTTCTGACGAACACCAGCAACATGCATATAACCAACAAATAAAATACTGCCCAAATACAAATAAAGATAGAAGCCTTGATAGAAGAAAGCTTGCGCGTCCTTCGATATAACTTCAGTGATTGGAAAAGCTATGCCCAGGACTACCAATAATTTTGCATACAATGCCGATAGAATTGTTGTTAACGAATCACTAATTAATTTTCGTTAGATAGTAATTTTTCGCATCTATCAACAAAAAAAAGAAACTTACTCGCCTAATTTCCTATTGTATTTGTTGTTCAGTTCTTTACGTTCATTGTCATCCTTTGTTGAAATTGAACGGTCACTATTCCCATTAAACAAACTAAAATTGCGTCGTTTATAATTTGTAATCAAATGATTGATCGATAAATAACCTGAATAGGTGCCGTCTTTGATTCATAACAGCATGGGCTGCCGATAATGCGATCGCTTGTGATGGCCGTCTTAATGCTGCTAAAATTGCGGATGGTCGTCGTGATGATGGTAAAGAAGATCCATCTAAACCGTCAACACTTAACAAACATTGATTCGTATGCGGTTCTTTTGATGTTGGTGGTTTTTCCGGTTTTAAACTGGAATATTGCTTAGTTCCTGTTGTTCCAAATGCGATTTATATTTGAACTCTTACCCGTTCTCCTCAACAACAGCATCCATTTGAATATTCAATTAGAGTCGGTCGACTCTGGTGTATCGTAATCTTTTTATATTAAAAACTTTTAAAGTAACTGTCTCGACGTTCTTTGGAAATTATTGTGGGATATAATTAAAAAAAAATCATGCACCTACTAGTGAGATAACAAAAACTTGTGCATAATTTGTAAAGTTAGTTTTTTAATGTTTGTAATAAATTGAAACTGTAAACGCCATAGACGGTTTTTAACAAATGCGTTGTGTTACAAATTATCAATTCGGGATTTATCGATACTAAGTGGTGATTGTTCAAATAAAATAATTAGCGAGCCATGTTTTGCCCTTGGTATGATATTTGGTCATGTGAGCAAATTATTTCGTTTAATATTCGCCTTTTTATTTACCAACAACAGAATTGAATTCTTTTCAATTTCGATTTGATGCCAGTAATTTTTTTTTCTAAATAAATTCCACTATCGTTCATACAAAAAAAAATAATATAGTTACTAAAATATTGAATTTGTCGTAATCGAATTTTCGAAATACTGAAAACCGTTAGATTCTGGTCTGGTGTTCGATCATTCAATTTCATAGTAAATTGTTCATAACGGAAACTCATATCCGGTAGTACAGTCCCGTTGCAAATCTCCTGACACCTCAGTGGAAGCCAAGTTATACAGACGCCGTCGCTACTGCTACCACCACCACCACCACCACCACCACCACCACCACCACCACCGCGGCCACCATTACCACTACAGACGTCACCAGCAACATCTTCAGCGCCTCAAATCGACTCCTTTAATCTCCACTATCCTATGCAGCTTCGATGAAAAGATTGCCAAGATTATATTATCAGTTATTGTTATGGAAATTATTATTATGACCGATATGAATTCAGGCGGTTTATGGATTAAATCAATTGACCCTGCGGGCTATTAACCAATTGTACGCTAAAACTGTTTGATATATGACACAAATTAATCTGATTGATTGTTGGATTAATTATGGTTCTTTTTTTCTTTGATGATTCCTGTGAAATGGACCACAATAATTGTCATGTAATAAGCTAGCCAGTGGCTGTGTACGTTTTGTGGTTGTATAACCGATCCACCATCTGCATTTGTCATCATAAATTCCAATGTATTCAATGACCAAATAGACTGTGATTTAGCCAATATTGGATGGATTGTTTAAAATAAATTGGATTTATTTTTTCGCCATCAGCATTGATTCCAATTCTGCTCGAATAATGCCTAGAATCATATTTGCAGCAAATAATCTGATCTTCATTGGACGAGACGAATATGTTAAAGGATTCATTAATTTACATGTCACCTGATGCATTTCAACACAAACACGATTTGTTCAATCCACAACCAACACTAAAACTCTGAATACGTACACCTAATTGCTTCCATTAAAAATTCCATTTTATATAGAAATATCAATATTTATTAATACTATTCTAATTATTTATAATTACAGCGAATAATGGACCTATGAATGAAATTACGATAGAGCTTAATTAGTTTTGGCAACAACATTATTAATTTTGAACATCTATTTCATATAATTAACGAAAATAATGCAATTTTACAAACGATTTTTCATCGCATAACAAATATACATTTCGCTTTTATTTTGTGTGTGTGTGTGTGTGTGTGTGTGTGTGTGTGTGTGTGTGTGTGTGTGTGTGTGTGTGTGTGTGTGTGTGTGTGTGTGTGTGTGTGTGTGTGTGTGTGTGTGTGTGTGTGTGTGTGTGTGTGTGGGGGGGGTATGTGGTTGTTGTTTCTTTTTCAAACTGGAAACTTTCGAACAAACTTCACAAATGTGGCTGATGAGGGTGGAAAAACAGACGATTCTCTAAAGATTCAGTCAGAAATCTAAAAGAACACGAATGTTATGATGAAACGTACACGTACGATGTAAAACGCGATAATTATTTTATATTTGTATACAATCACAAGACGTTGTTGATGGTTACAATGAATGTTCGAGGTGTGTGTCCCATATTCTGCAGGTTTCGTCGACAACGAACCAGTTGGAAATCGGTTACGATGCCTCGAAACCCGTAACTTATGGGATATGGTCCATCAAAGTTGTATTCAAGATATTGTAAGAAATTTGTAATTTGTCTCACTGCACTAGACGACGCATTACACTGTTTTACACGTTTCAAAAATTATAAAATATGCAAAGTGTTTTATTTGTAACTCTATTCTCAGGATGTCCAAATTGGACAATGTCATCACTTTATCTTTCGTCTTGTTTTAAATAGCAGGGATGCGGATAGAATTCAAAGATAATTGCATCTAAATCAGTTACAATTAGTTTGAAACGTTTCATTCCATCATTAAATCCGTATTACAATTGGGTTTTGTCTTTGTGATTATGTAATGGATCTGTCTATCGGATCAATGATGTAGTTGCGTTTGAAGTGCTATCAACTCTAGAAATGTCTACGGTCGCTTATCAATGATTATGAATCTACAAATTTATGTTTTATATATTATGTTATTTATAACAATCAACGAATGGTGATATGGTATTTCACAGTTAGCGATAATGGTGGTGATGTTGGTGGCATTTCTATAAAACGGCGGACGTGCGATAGCTTTCACAGCTTTATCATGTGCACCGTATACACATACACAATATACACGCTTATCGTTTAAGCTTGCTTTGTTCTAAAAATCTAAACTTGAATGAAAATGATGATGGGTGAATTTGTTGAATGTTCTTCATAGATAATTGTCATCGTTTCAACTATTGAAAAGAGGAAATTTACTTATTTTACAAATCGAAGAAGCCTCTATACTGATTTATTTTCCGTTCTTAAAGAACATTTGTCCGGGAAATGAGTTTCGAATTCTGCCATCTTCACCATTTCTCTATGTGTTCTCTGTTATTGATCGTCTGTAGAAGATCAACATGGTGAAACCAAGGACTAAACCCATAATCTGTAATAATTTGTTAATTACAGACCCAGTGCGGCGTCATGTAACTAGATTTAAAAGCGACAACGCTTAAGCAGTCGGCCGCATCTTGGTAATCAGATATCTTGCTGGCGTCGTAGCCAAACCACCCACCATTTTCGCCTAACCCCTTCGGCATTTATTTATAATTACTTCTAGGTCTTAAATCCTCCTAAGGGCGCAACCTGGTAAACTCACCAACCCACATGAAGATTTAACATGGGGCATATACCCTACACTAAATCCAGATTCTGGTTAATTCAGTTTCTAATTATATATTCACGTATATCGTTGGTGAACGATTTATTGTTTGTTGTTTTGTTTGTAATGGTAGATAAACATGCATTATCTTTTTAAGTGGCGGTAGATGCGGCGATTTTCTTTATATTAAATATTGCATCAGCGGATAAATGCTATCGGAAATTATACGATGAAACAATTTACAATAGAGTGTGTTAATTAAAAATTCAATTCATTAGGGGTTTGGAATTTTAAAAGCTTCGATCTACATCCATCCAGGTCGTATATTTATAACCAACTGGCACAATATTTTTGTACAAAACAATCATTAAATATAGCGTGTTTAGTTCAATTTAATCTAAACCAATAATAATTGTCGAGTTTTGTGCAAATTCACCAAACGTTGAATAAAACAGTCTGAATTTATGATCAAACTAATCTTGTAGATTTATTTATCCATTAAAATCCAGTTTCCGTTGTTGTAAATTTATAATGGCTACATTCAAAATAATAAACGAGTAAACAGTTTTTACACTTTGTTTGTGTGAGCAACATCAAAAACTAGTCAAGCGAAATAAATTTTTGGATAGAACTTACTGGCAAAAATTACTCTTTAACTTTTAAGAAGTTTACGTTTCATCTCGAATTTATTTGAAAATGCAATTCTAGTTCGCTTACTCGTGTAATTACAGAGTACGATAACAAGACATAAATTCGTTTCTGACTTAATTGTGTAGAGTTTATGCGTGTCGGCGCGTTAAATTTCTGATTTATACTGTAGGTAACACCAATACGAACGAGAATTATTTGGTAGTATTCTGTTTGATCAAGCATGACTCCATCGGCATATCAATTCAAAAACTGAAAATTCCGGCATTCATTACGATAAAAGCACGGAGAGTAGTCGCCCTTAAGTACCGGGGGACTCGTAGGTCCAACATAAACAGTTGCGATTTTACACCACTTTCCAAAATGTAAATTCAGAAGCCTTACATTGTTCATAATGAAATTTATAATTTACCATTAGATTAATTGTTAGATCACTTGTATTGGATTATCGTTAAAACGCCACGTGATCTGTGAATTGTAGAGGATAGCAAACAAAAAGAAACAGTGGAAAACATATCGAAGAAGATTCCAAATTTTTATCGAACGATCAATTCGTTTAATAATCAACATATACAATGAACAAAAAAATCCATATAAGAAATGGTTTGATTAGGACCTGCCGACATACCGATCATTTTCAATGTACGATTAATGACAATTCACGAATCGTAACTTTGAAAAGATTTTTTACGACTTGAAAATAAACTTTTCCATCGCTATTTTCATTTTTGAAATAATTTGACTTAACAAATGATTTGCTGTCAATCAATGTAATAGTTTAGAATATTTCTTACCATTAAGTTGATTTATGGCGACGGCTAGAAAATTGTGGAGCACAAAGTGTCGTGTGTGCGTCAGTCACTACTATTTGTTTAGTGTGTTATGTTGATGGTAGCGTTCGTCGCGACGCCACCAACGGAACTGATCCTGTAGGCTCCCCAGCGTCAAGGATGTAGCAGGTCTTCATACCGGCGCCTGTCCGTTAGCCCTCAGGTGCGCATCCTGTGAGCTTTAGATAGGCTCTATTGCCCCACCCCCGTGAATTAAATGTTCACATTCGACATAATAAATACAACGGGTGTCTTACCACTACCGCTAAATCAGTCCATCGATTGATTTGAAATATTTATTGTCTAACGGTAAATCTTAAAGCTTTTATTGTGAAATGATGGCGATTTTTCCTCAATATTACTCGTGTCTTTATTATAGGAAAGCATTTATTGTGGCTGTGGCCTATTTGTTTAGCTAGACCATTAGGGAGAGCTTCGCGTACTTACACAACCTGGAAGGCTCTATAGGCGGCCGCTCATTAGCTCGGGATCGCTTATACAAATCTCGAGCTTTAGATATGTGCTGGACAGATATCATTTATCATTCTGATCGTATACAAGATCACCGCATATCATGGTTCTTCGATTGAAGAGGCAGAAGTATAGAGTCAAACCAATCACATAAGTGTATGTAATTCTATAGTTGGCTCAACTAATCTTGCCTTTTACAAAGAGATGAATTTATGCAGGGTCAGGATTGATCTTACAAATTCCGTTACATTAATATTATAACAGATTTCAAAATTAATTACGGTTACAGTCCGGTAACGAACTGACGATTTTTTGAATATTTTCGTAACGCTTATACAGCGATATTATTAAAGTTTTACCACTTCTATCGTTTTATGTGAACTTTTATAGCATGCAAATAAAAATTGTGCTACATTGTTTTTGGAGATATTCCACGAATGTTGCTTGTTTCTATCGCTTTATTTGTTGTAAAAATTGTATATTTAACAAATGTTTGCTTAACAAAAAAAAAAATAATTAGATTTTGTAGTTACGTTTAATCCGTCTGTTGTTAGTAAATAGTAAATTCATTTCAATGTCGATTTAATACGAAATCTTGTTCAAAATGTGGCTCAGGTAAGTTAATTAGGACGTGTGTATCACGTACCATCCGTGGATGGTCGTCGCAATTGTACACCGCCGACGAAGGGTAATGACGCGCCACATTGTGCTATACATACAAATTGAGTACACTGATTGGCCCCATATTAATCCATTCCAATTTAGGAAACGTTTAAGTTTAGCTTCTATACAAAATGTCCAAGTCGTCTAGATGAAATTAATTTGTTCCACAAGAAATGTGTGCATTTTTCGAATAATAGTTGTAATAAATGGAAATCGATCTAATGCTCAATCTTGAACATAAAAATTAGTTTAGTGGAGTGAAACGACCTGTTACGCTACTAGAATTGTGATAGTATGCGTTTTCGATATCCATTTGTACTGTTATTAAATTGGGCCGCATTCCCCAAACAAGATATCAAATTTATATTATTGTCAGGAATATTGGAACATCCAAATGTAACTCTCAATTCTAAAGATAGCTGGATGGTAAAAACCGTAAACAGAATTGTTGATTTCTATTTTGCCCCAATATACTGTTATGCTAGTTTGATTGAATTTTCGTTAAATACATAGATATTATCTTGTTAATCTCACCAGGGATTAATAAAATTTTATCTAATCGATTCCGTGAGGTGCTGCAATCAATTCGGCTGATAGTTTGCTCCTTTTAAGTGCAGTTCTAAATGCGATGTTCTGGAAACTTGCGAAGACTGTAAATTTCACGTTGGCAGAATAAAACCAGTTGTCTTTCTTAGATAGTAATTGTTCCCGTTCATTGTCGATAATTTGCCATGAAAAACTGATATTGGATGGAATTTTTGCGTTCGATTCAATAAGATACATATATCTCGGTTGATGGGTGATGAGATTTATATAGTTGAAAATGCCGGATGATGGATAGAGACCATTTTTCTCTGTATCATCCCTACTAGAAATGTACAGTCGGTAACGTCTGTTTGGCTGTAATTTTCCAGCCGGTTGCTGTATCGGAACATGAAATCCTTGCTTCCGTTCGTCGATCAACAACGCCTCGCAGATCACAGCATATATATATATGTTGTATTATACCGATTCCTCTTTGTGGCCGATAATCGTCTGATGTGATTTTATAGATGAACTAGTCTTGTCGGTGTATTATAAACAGCATTAGTATAGATTTGAAACGAGCCGAAACAAAGTTGTGTTTTGGAGGCATTCACTCGATTAAATTGTATCTTGTTTAGAATTTAGTTCGATGTGGTGGTGATAGTCGTTATCAAACCGTTTTTGAAACAGTCGTTGGACATTATTAGATGCGACCTTTATACTGAACCAATTCAACGACCTTTCCATTGATCATTATAGTTATTAGAATTTATATTTTTGCCAACTATTCAGTTCTCATAACTAATTCCATTCAAATATGTAACGATTGGTCGACAGTGATATTAGCCTTGCTCTTATGGGCACGACACCGATTCTATTCATCAACTCCCATTGTTGTTGTCATATGTGTAATGACTTTACTTCCGGATCGTTTCTAATTTCAAGCATTACACGCAAATTTTTTTTATTTATCCATTTTTATAAAAAAATCACATTTTCAGAGGTAATGAAAGCGAACGAATATTCGTGGAATTAACAATAATTACGAAATTTGACGTCAATTAGCCTGGATCTTGTGTGATACATCAACTGCGGTATGATGTTGTTTTAATTGAATTCATTAAAGTTGTAGTGCTCTGTAGACAGTTGTCAATTGCCCAGATGGGCGTCTGCTGTCTCACCTAATGGTGGTGCATTCAATGGAGCTTTAGCGGTTGTAGTTGTGGCAGTGACGTTCTGTTTGTTAGATAGGGAGAACACGCGAACACGACGACGACACAATGAGCCTTTAGATTACATTGTAATCGCTGCCACAACAAACGCCGCTCCGCGAACCTGATTTACAATCCCTAGTTGCTGTACACCACCAACACTAGCTTATTTATCATCTTGTCATTGTAGTTGTGCTGTTGTCACTGTTTCATCCGTTTTTCTTCGGTTTTCACTTCATTACGCGTTGTGTCAACATCGAACCAAACAAACAAACATAGTCCTTTCATCTTATCCAATCCATTCATTCTTAATTTAAATTTTGTACATGTTTGAATAGATCTCAAATATGGTTGATTAAACTTAGTAAAACTAAATGAAGCGTTAATTTAACAACGTTTATTACTAAAACTAGACGAAATCCATGAGGACTCTTATAGTTCAATTATTAGATGTTCACATCCTGTCTTATTGGACATTGAGTTGACAAGTTTGACGGCAGTATCCGGTGGCACTCTCCGGACTGTCATCTCTTTCATTTGAACAGTATATTAACGTCTATTGAATAGGTGGATCTTATACAAGATATCCGGATAAAGAATCCCCAATGGAATAAATGAATTGTGGTATGCTATCATCAATCGGAGAGGATGACCGACTTGTGCGTTAATATCGATGTGCTTTGCAAAATGGAAGCTATAGAAAGTCGGCTGGTTTTCTCAAAGAACGAACGAACGAACGCAATATGTATATTATAGGTACAAATTATAGTTAATATGCTAAACAATTGGTATAATATTGTTATTAGAATTTAATGTGAATGAATATATATTTTAATAATGCTATTTGGGGATTGTCTTAATTCGTTCAAGTTTTATTCAAATTAGCTGCTGTTTGTTGCTCCTTTAGTCATATAGCATACTCGAATGTAATTATATAATACAATAAACTTTAATAAATCGTCGGTGCGAGGGTGAAACAAAAGAAGTTGATTGAAAACAGGGTGGATAATGAAACGAAAACGAGAGTTGAAAAGTATGTAAGATGGAGAGATGGTACAACAGAGGGCAAACGATGGTAGAATAGATGACGCAATAACGACATGTAAATAAGAGCAAGGGCAATTTATTTAAAATCCAATTTCAAGCCATTACTATGAATAAGTTGCTTACTAGACTATTCGTCCTATCGCCCCCCTTATAGAAACGTTTTATAAAGTTTTATGAATAGTTTTATCTAGACGCCTTCAATCCCGCGCCCCTTCACAACACCAATCTGAAAATGTGGCATTTAATGTTAACAATAACGTTGGTGTAAACAATACAAACAATGATTTGTTTACAGAAAAGGAAATTAATGCGAGAATGTAAAGTTCTACATTTCGCAATAAGCAAAACCAAACATTAAGCAGATATGAATTCAATATACTCACAGGAACAATGCGTAAATCTTATTCGATTTTCATCAGTTCATCTCGTTGTCTGTTTTTTTTTGTTTGGTTTTAACGAGTTACGCTTCGTAATTATCAACGAAATTACCAAAATATCTGTCTTTTATGCTGTCTGACAAGGTGTGAATAATCAAATTTGCTATGTCCATTTTTCCAGTTCGTCCTGTGGAAATGCCCCGCTTCAATTTCGCTAAAATTTGGTCAGGTTGAAAGAACATTAGAGAGGGTTGATGTACATCTATCTTTCTAGATGGATGTATATATGGATGTTGCTCACACATCCACATGCTGGTAATACATATATAGATATACACATGTATGGTATTATAAATGTCTGGCAAGCTGGTTGGTCTCATGTTGGACAGTCCCAGGAGCTTATGGGGCTTTAGTGGACCAGATATTCTCCAAAACGGTGTGTGCCCGGATTCAATTTCCATTTTAAGTTAACTTTGGCGCCTGAAGCGACGATCATAAGAAAGAGAGATATGGATGTACAGAGAAGATGTGGAATGGATATAAGAGGGATTGCGTTGCAGAAATGAATGATGAATATATTTGTAGTCGACCAATTCAATGTTCAACATCAATTTGATAACGATTTCTATTGAATTATCTCTGTCTTTCTATCATTTTATTCACAATAAAAATAATTGTCTTTGTTAAATTTTGCGCAATTTCAATTTAGTGCTATTTTGGTGGTTTTTGGAATGTTTTGTGTGTGTGTGCACAGTGCATTTTATATGCTGTTTTTTTCCAACTTACCGTTTAACATATGGAAGCGAATACAAAAAAAAATTATATCACTGAGATGGTGTTGGACCACGATCGATCAGAAACTGTGATCGAAATATTGTTTGAATCGGGGAGCTGTGTGTTAGGTAATCGAGTTTATTTGGGGGGTACATCACTTCAGTGTTGTGTCACGCCCTTATCACTGAGGCATATCTCCCGTACCCCACCTCACTGCCTTCCTTCCGTTCACTGATTTACCTACCGTAAACATACATGTAATATACATATATAGATAGATAGATAGATAGAACAGTTTGCTCATTGTAAATTCGCAAAATATTAATAAAAAAAAACAACGTATAAGAATACTGTTGCTAAAATGAAATATCGTATTATTGATAGTAGAGTAAGAAAAGATATGAGAATATCATCATCACTCATCAGTTGGATGTAAATTGACGCATCATGGGATTCATTACATTGAGAAGCGAAAAGGATGAAAGAGAAACGAAAGAAAGCTAGAAATAAATCGAGTTAGATCATACAGATTTAAATTGAGTTCACCAATGGAAAGAATTGGAGCAATGCAAAAGGAATTCCATCGGAATATTCGAGGATATTCAAAATGTTAGTTCACCTTTCTGGATAGTTTTCTTTTTTTGTTAATTATTAATTATTTGTAGAGAGAGAGAAGAAAAACACGCAGAGATTTCACATTGGAATTTATAAATATATAATCCAATAATAAACCATTTGCTGTTTGTAAACTAATAACGAATTCAATTTATTAAGCGAACGACTAATTTAATCATAAACAATCAAATTACTGAAACATTATTAACGGTAAATTGGTGAGAGCAATATTGAGGGCTTGTTATCAAAGTCATCCAACTATTTTACTACATTTTGTTAATAGCTGAAAGGACAGCGTCTTTTTGATTGTACAATGTAACCATTGAGGTAAATTACAAAGTTTATGTCAAAGAGGACGGCGTTTTGAAGTTCCATTAAAACAAATTATTGATCAAATTATTTGTATATTGATCGGTAAGTACATATGCATTGCCGATTTTATCAGAATACAGTTGCCACAATTCTAAAACTATATGAACATCGAAACTCATACATGACTGATAAAACACAATTGGTTGTTCATCGGACCGTCCATATACACACTGAAAGCTGGTCAAGTTTGTACAAAAAACTTTTTATCATTGTTGTTCGTATATATATATATATTTTTATTGATAGAGAAAGATAGATGGAAATGCAGACAGACAGTGGGGCAAAATAGAGTAAAAGAGCGAAAGACATGGAAGTTAACATTTCCGTTTTAAAACCAATCCCAGTTTCCATTTACGATTGGAATATATTAATCGAAAAGTGGATATGCACCAATGACTTCTCGATTCAATTAACTGATTTTATCGTTTCACTTTAATTACACTTAAATATTGCAAGTTGAAAGAATGGTGAATTGGGGATGTGTTGAATGCGACTATTGCTGTTGGCTATAAGGAAATATCGTTGATGTTTTCCGAAAGATTCAAATTTAAATTCAAATATGAATAATCACCAACTGTAAACTAATTTCATTCATTTCTATATATTTTAAAAGAGCGATTATCCGGGATTCCTTTGAGGAACGTCAAAGAATTTCCACGAATTGTAAATGTATAAGAATCAGAAGCGGAGTAAGAGACAATTCAAGATTTTTAACGGATGAAGTGCCAAAAAATCGATGGTGGAGTGGAAAGAATTCTTTGTGAAGTTAATTAAAATTTAATAATCGCCAGGGAATTACATCTTCCATCTCGGTACCCCTAGTGGATGCCAGATATTATCCTGCTGCTTGACCTGTTTGCTTTTTGTGATGAATTGTTGTAATTTTAGTGAACAAAATAACAAAACAATCCTAACATTAGCTGATAATAGAGACAATGCTGTAAAAAATAATTTGTGATCAGTTTCTAATTATAACGAATTACAATCTCTGTTAACTCTTTAACTCTTTGAATCTTCTTAAGTAAAAAGATAGCGAATTTTTGTTTGTTTTTGTTAATAATTAGTTCAAACAATGATTATCGTGATCAACTCAATTCTTATTTAGATTAGTGTAAATCATTATTAGGTGTGTTCCTACCCACAATTCCAGATTGTTTTGTTTATATCTAGACTACACATGTCTAGTTCGAAACTGATCACAAATTACTTTCAAACATTACCAACCAGAATGCATTTTTATGAAATTCTTTGTGGATGTAAGGAATATGAATCAATTAATCATTTAATTTACAGTTTCTGATGAAAGTATTTTGAATTTTTCAAAAACTTATATCAGCCAATGAGAGACGTTTTTCCATGCTGGTATTGATTTTTCGTTGCTTAACCTACTGTAATCGGGCATTTTCGAATGTACGACAGACGATCGAATATCGGTTGTGTCCGTTTGATCGTAGAAAAAGATCGTTTTCGTTTATACGAAGTCTTTTCATCTAAAAGTTAACGAGCCGAATGGCTCAATGGGAAAAGGATTGGATTTACAATGGAGAAGTCCGGTGTTCGAAGCCCTTACAAGGATATGAAAAATAATTTTCAGATTTTATTCTCTAGGTCCCTCATCGTAGAAAAAAATTATCTCTACCCTTTACAAGTATGTCCCTCATCGTAGATGGTGAAATTAGCAGTAGCCAACCATATCCATTTGAAAAAGCATAAGCGCCCAGGGCTTGGTGAAATTGAGCAGTCACCACCCTTTTTTTCGGCAACGTGACGTTTATATCAATTCCAACCTATATAAGTTTATGATTTAAACAATAAAAAGAAGAAAATATTGTTTAAAAAAAAAACTACTGTAGATAATGGAAAATTCGGAATGATATACAGGAAAATGTCTTTTTTTCATATAGTCATCTTTGTTTTGATTCTCGTTCTCTGGATATTTGCGCCGCTGATAGGGACCTACAGTTACTTACAATAAGGAACTCATGTTACCAATGCTTTTTGTATAGGAGTGTCAAGACCTGTTTATAAGACCGTACCCGAGCTGGTCTGCCAGTACCGAGTTCTGGAGGACTCAACTAGGAGGGAACTTGCTCTCAAACAATGATTTAAACTGATTTAAACATCCACCATATTTACCAGAT
Organism: Meloe dianella; assembly: GCA_028455855.1. Taxonomy (NCBI): domain Eukaryota; kingdom Metazoa; phylum Arthropoda; class Insecta; order Coleoptera; family Meloidae; genus Meloe; species Meloe dianella. The sequence goes on from JAPTHL010000034.1 coordinate 458,877, forward strand.
TCAGTCCCATTTAATTAGTATCAATAAAGGTCGCAAATTTACATCGAACGAGCTGGTTAATTGATAAAATCGTGATTTGCAAATCAAGGAAATATAAAGGATTAGGTTTACTTGTAGTTTTGCTTCTAGGCTAGGCCATATATCAACCAACACACCTTCGTATTTGTCCTAAGTTTCCTATAATCAAAATAATGGTAAAATTTTTGAATGTATGCCTTTTATATCTGTCTAATTTACCCATATGTCGATATGCAAATAGATTAGTGATTATCATTAAAAATATGATAATGATTGAAATAATTACATTAACCAATACGCCAATTCTATGATACATCCAATAAAGTATAATCGTATTTAAAATTCATGTTAATAATTCAATTCCCTGTACTATAGACCCATCATTGATAGCTCAATAAAGAACAATGTATAACCACTGACAAGAGTTATAACCATAATAATGATATCCCACCGAACAAGGCTCTATTTATTGAATGACAATCGGTATGAACAACATTATTATCATTATGTCCTACTTCAGAACTGTCATATTGTCTCGACTGTTTGACATTTCCTCTTTATCTGTACAGTTTACCAATACTCTGCCATATCGCGAATAATACACTTACTAAAATATTCAATTCAACACAGTTGTATTGTTTTTTTTGTTGTTGTTCGTGGTGGTAAAGGACTTTCACTATACAATTCACCTTTAAGGGTACAATATTCAATGAATGATATAGATTTTATAGAATAGTTGTCGTATATGTAATGTAACGCACCTTTTTATCGCCGAACAAATGTATTCAAAAAATTCGTCAATAGTTGTGCATCTTTTCAACATAATATTTTCAGTTATTAGATAATCCGCAATTGAATATTTGAAATGCGAACAGTACGCTTGCAATTGAAACAGGTATCCGCTTGCATATTGGTAAGTAAATTAAACAGTTATCAGTCGTTTGTATTGTGCGAGATTGGCGCCATGGCTCTGAGTCCCAACTAGCTGCCTGAATGTTGTTTGATTTTAAATTGTTTCTGCTAAATCACTGAACGTATACCTCGAATATTCGTAAATTAATTGTGCACCTGAATATTTTATATTTATAATGCCACTGTAATTTAATATTGAAATAACGCACACATACATAAATTTAGAAATCGGTGACAATACGGAATTGTAAGCGTAATTACAATTTGCCCCGCAGATGTAATTATGGTAATATGTTGCCATTATTATCAATCTCTTTATTCTATCTACAACATTATAGTTACAGCTGTTTTTCGTCATTATTACCAACATTTACTATTCAGAGAACAGGGTCGTCATTTATCGATTCAATGCCTACCTAATGATGTCAGTTTTTGGGATAAAATTCTAATCATTTTCGAAAACATTCTCCTCTCCAATGACTAGTCATGGCTTAAAATTTCTTATCTTAGAGTCAAGTAGATAGAGAAATACATGGACGAATACCTGGCATCTTTGTCTAACGAGCTATATTTTATAACTTACAAATAAGTGCGACAAAGATCAGATGACATCCTACAGAATCAGTCAATTTCTTTAAGCAAAAACCGCCTTAGTGGCAGAAACGTAAAACTTATTATTTTTATTTTGTATTTGTTCATTAACCTGGATTTTATTTAGAATGGCAGTAATGGTGATCGATTATTTGTTGATAATTTGGAATTTTCTCGATCTGCATCATGTTTCAAAATAAATAATGTAATAGAGTTCATTAAGAAAATTCGATCAATTATCGAGTCTTATGTGTCTTTTGCTTTTATAAATTATACGGTTGATGAGGACAAACGTAACTACAAACAAGAAAACCAAACACCATTGTGATCAAAATCAAACAAATGTTTTTGAAGACCATTTGGAGTTGTAATATTTGTAACAATTTCAAATCAAATACACTGTATATATCTATAATGTAAATTCATTAACACGTCTAATCGGTATATAATTTCGAGAACTTAGAATTGAATTATGAAATCGATTTCAGGTAAATGCGAATTTCAATACAGCAACGTAATATTTGTGTATATCAAGTTTAAATCAGTCATAAGCAGGATAAGTTTACATGTTATTTAAGGACAAATATCAAAGATTAGCATGGTGCTATTTTTATAAGTTCTTAATGGAAAAGTAGTTTGATCCTATAGTAATTAACATCTAATATTGTTGCAACACGTGAGTGAAATCAGGTAAACAATAATGAGGGTCTGTACGGTGAATTATTTTAAAATATGATCAATAGACCATTAGCTGTCTTTTCAGGCTAATATTGTTTATTGAGATTCTTTTACGAGTATAAGACCTACAATATGCAAGTTATTAATAAGGATTTAGAGATTCTTTGGTATAAATTACTCACAAATATCGACTTCAAATCCCAGTGCTTTTATTAAAAGGCCGAAATCGGTTCAGTGTAGAGAAAATTTAACTTGGATAAGAACGGCTATTATTCAAGTTCACCTCATTACTAATTTATTATATTTTCCGTTATGTTATTGGATTTTTTTTTAAAGGTAAATTGCATTCTTGCTTTGGTTGTCTGGTTAACTAATTTCAGGCAGGGTAGCACAGATCAATATTGTTTCAGATGTCATTATGAAAAATCGGTACAGAAGAAAAATTTGCTCTACAACGTATAGTTCGTTCAGTTAGGGCGACTTAAGTTTTTCCTTCTAGCTTCATAACGTCTCGCGTCAATCATTGTTCTGCTATGTGCCCTTCAGCCCACAGTTGTACCTGTTTCTTGAGCGGAACGAACTCTACCTCTGTGGAGGAGAAAATCGTGTCTACGAATGTCATTTCTAATGCAATATCCATTTATACATTTTAACATTAAAGAGATTGATTTACTGATCTGTTGTTGGCGCTTGTGCGAGAGACTCTCGGACAAGTTTTCTTGTATATCGAGGATATTTTGATGTGAACATTCTATTACGTACACTTTGAACCACCAAATTTTGTAGATGCGCTTGGTGCCACATAAATAAGAGAAACGTTTTCAGATATTAAACATTTATTCACTTAATTATAGGTACTTTATAATCGAATTCAAATGATTCTCGATTTCTCGATAAATATTTACGAATTCGGAGAAATCTCCTATTAAAAACGTATTTATTATTATTATTATTACTAGTTTAAATGACCTGCATAAAACCTGTATTCTCTACCATCTCTCCTAATATTTAAATTTGTTGCTTAATGAAATCTGTGATTAGGCATGTTTATTAGATACATTTGAGTAGTATACATTAAAATAAGTCTTGCAAATATCAATTAAATTTGCTTCAACCTAGTCCAACTCCAGCTAAACTGTTGATAAGAGCAGCAGGAGCTGCATACGACATAGAATCCGGAGTTGCCTTTGGTAGCGTTTTTGGATGATAACCATTTTCATCGGCTGTATAATCAACAATATAGAATTTACCATCGGTTCCAATATAATTATATGACCCAATAACTTTCAATAAAACATTATCTGGTTTAGTTGAATCAAAACTACCAGTTTCTGAACGTCCCAATTGACTAGTTTGATAACTAAAAAAAACAAAACAATTAAATTAATACAAAATTTGCCAACACTTCAAATAATATCATACCCAAATCGATAACCATTCTCGTACATCACATTCTCAACTGTATTAAGTTGATTAGTTTGGCTCAAACTCTTATAAATTTGAACTGAAAATATCAACATAATTACAAAGAATTTCATATTTCCGTCACTGTGGCTTAGTGATGCTTTAACACTAAATTATCAAACAGTATGTTCGCTATTTAAATAGTCGGAGACATCTTGCAATTCGTGGAAAAATTGCAGAGATTTCTATTGTTTGACCTTTATTAGCATTTCCTACGTTACCTCATCTTTTGATGTGCATACCTGTCGTGCAAGAAATTTCTTTTATTTATTTGAGTCATCCCAAAATGATGTGTTGTTTTTAGTATGGCAGTCTCAATTTTGTCATCAGATAAAGTCATGTAATATCGAATGTAACGTTTTTTTTTTAATGCACATGTTAGATCCCACGCAATTGTTTTCCATTTCTAAATGTCAAAGAAGCCCTTAGGTATTTTAGTAGGAACCGGTCACGTTACAGAGATTTCACTACTTGTTGCTTATTGGAACTGCATTATTTATTATTGTTTCGATAATGCATATCGATGAATTAGTTATTATTGAAAATATCTGCCATCATACGTATTTAATTATTGCATTTGTTTAATAATAAAATTTTGATTTACTATCTAATTAAATTATTAAAAATTAGAATATTACCGAGAATTCAATTTCATCAAAATTGGTATTGAAATTCGTGCAATTTGCACAAATACATGTGACCTTAAGAAGTCTTACTGCCTCTATAATCTTATTAAAATTTATTACTGAAGAAGACACTAGTGGAAGAGATTGTATTCGTGTGGATTATTTATTTATTTATCCTTGTTTCTAATCAGCTTTTGCTGTAATTGTTTGAGAAGGTTCAAACTTACGTTTTCTTAAAGGTAACAATTAAAAGGTCCTCGCTAGCACCAAAATGATTCTGTATTGCTTTCAACAGCTCTATCCTTGCCCCATATGCACTTGCAAACCTTTCAACAAGCCTCATCAGTTGATGGATTCGCAGTTTAGCCATTTCGTTACCTTCAAATCTAAATCGATGGTTTTCAGTTGAACATAGACAACAACTAGCGCTATTGATAACAACAGCAATAGTTGTTGCCCTTTAATTAAACTAATTATGTAGAAAATTATTATTACTTATCGAGATATTAACGATCATCCGATACCAATTTCGATGGAATTAAACTAAAACCGATTAATTATCATCAGATTGTTGATTATGTTAATAATGATTTTAATGAAACATATTTTATCAATTTTTAATTTTTAATTTCAACTATTCGCGATACACTAATCAATCAATGATAGCAATAATTAAATAATTAACAAATGGACATGTGATAAAAGTTTATTAAAAATTTGCTCAGGTAGATTTTTTACGATGTAGAGGGCAGAACTGTCTAGGCGACTAGGAAAATTTTGAAGATTCCTACATTTCATCATCATCATCCTCATCATCCTCATCATCTACATCATCATCATTATTATCGTTATTATCTTCGTCATCATCATCATCATGTTCTTCATCAAATAGAACATTATCATGTAATGCAACGTTTAAATTCTCTTCATCTAACACTTTTTCCACATCTTTGGCTTCTTCACTAGTTGGTAGTAATAATAATTCATTATCTTCATCTTCATCTAATGTAACATCTAATTTTTGTAAATATTTCAAATCTAGCATACCACAATTTTCTAAATAATTTGGTGGTGGAATTTCCGGATGTTCTAAAAGATATTTACAAAAACCACGTGTTATTGATAGATGTGTGATATTTTCAAATATAGTTGTCATCGATTTGAGATCGTCACGAATTCGTTCACATTTCAACCAGTTTTTCTTGATAATTTCGGAATTCGGTGGATGAATTTGCAAATTGGACGGTAGAATTCTACCAAATGCATGTAGTTTTCTATCTTGTTTACTATCCTCGAGGTCCCGTTGAATTTGCCGGAATAACACATTTCGTCTAGTCAACTGAAACAGTTGCAGCAGACATAAAACAGATGGCGTTATAATTACAAGAGCTTTGCAGAAGCTTCGGGATTGCTGAGATATTTCAATATCTAATGTTTAAAAATCTACATGTTAAAATTCTTGTTATTTGTAGAAATTATAATGCAATCAAGCTTGTTTACAGGAATAAAACAAGTATTTTAATCTTTCCTTTACGCACGGTTTTAAGGGAGTGTTAGTTAAGATAGTAGAAGGGGATGTGGTTATATTTGCTTAAAAATGTTTTCTAACAACAAACTTTGGAAAGAATATGTTTTTACCTCGTTTTTGGTTTGATAACTTAATTAAGCGTTCACCTTATTCTGCCATGAACATTTTAATAAAGCAAATTTTAAACACTTGTTTACATTCCAAAAATATACCTGCGGTAGTTTCATCAAATCAGCAACTTGATCTGGTATTGTTGTGATTTCTTTAAAACGAACACACAACGTTCGAGCAGCTAGCGTATTGAAACCAATTTCAAACATTTTGATAACCTCTGGTACTGTAAGTGTTGTTGGTGTTACACCATCTTGATGACTCAAATCTAACATCCAATCGACAAATTCGTTGGCAATTCGTTCAACAATTGTATCGGCTTTCTGACTTAAATTCATTTCATTTAATGATCGTGCAGGTATTGGATACCAAATTGCTGCTCGATTAGGGGGTCTCTTAAAAAATTCCAAATACGGATTTGATTCGCCAATTTCATACCTGAAAATCGATTTTATTAATTTTCAACAATCTCCATGTGATTATCAATGAAACCTCTCTACGTTTTCATTAGATTCAATTGTTGATATTGAATGGTGATCGATTTCATGCAATTTCGTCGATGGTGACTTAAATACCCAATCATTTGAGGATGTTATACTTATGTCGGATGTTGGTACAATATTTAAAATATGAAAAACTTTATGAATCAATTTATCTGGGAAAATTTGCTTGAGTATCTCTGGACGTTCATAGCTAGGCTGAAAAATACGTACTCTACAGATGTTTTCGAATTGAAATAAAATGAGCAAACTTACAATAGTTGCCTCATCTTCTAAAGTTTGAATCAACTTATCGCTCCAATTAATATCAGCTTCTTGTTGTTTACAATTTTTAGAAAATTTTACTCCAATCGACGACATTTCTAAAACAACTGACAACTTTCCTAAATTGTAGCCTTAGTAACATGAACTCATTTTATCGATAAAACAGTGTATAAGCGAATGTAGCGTACATGTTCGTTCAAATATTCTTCTGAGCAAAATACAAACTCGAATTACTTTAAAGTTTTACGTTTCATATTTCTCATCAATTTTAAAATACGATACTATGTTATTTTTGTATAGAAATTGTTGTTAGTTGTCTCTTTATATGTTTTTGATTCGTTCGAAACCATCAAGAAGCAATAAGTGCATGTATAGATAAAACACCACTCCCACGTCAGGTGTTAACGTCGCGGCTTTTGCAATGTTTTGACCTACACACAAAGGAATATTCGCATTGTGTTCAATTGAATTGGTTTACCTACATTCGTTTCGGAATATTGAAATATTCGCAATATGTTACCTAATACCTTTAAAAGAGCAAGCAGAAAATTGAATATGCGTTCGATTGCCAACATCTGTATTTTTTGAAATATCGCTACGATTGATGTCAATATTAACGTAAAACAACCAAATCCCTAATAAGAAATGAAATTTGTAAATTAAGTTTGAAAACAACAGTTTAAAATTTTCAGGTGGTAGAAATGGTGGATGCGCCAGGCGAAATATTGCCAGTCAAGGCTACAAACGATAAAATTCCACAAATTGCCTAATCAATCTAAACACGTAGTAGTAGCTGTGAAAATGAACGCAGAAGAGCCCCTAACATCCGCTTGTTTCTTCCATTTCGCCGCTGCCGCCGCATTTTTTTTTAATCTCAATCCCACTTTTTAATATTCCATTTCCACGAATTATATTTCAGGTTCAATTCAATTATCTAATTCTCGAGTGGTTCCTCGGATTGTTTGTTCTTTTCTTGTGATGGTTTTGTTGTTAGTAATGTTGTTGTTGAGGAAATTTTTTTATTGTAATCCCAACGGTTAACGTTACCTTCACTCCCAGATGGCCTGAACATTGGAATACCGATTCAACTAGAAGTATCTAACATTTGTTAGTTTTTCGTGTGTCTTATTGATGTGCTCAATAAATTTATTATTTAATGTAAACCTTCCGGAAACGATTTAAAACGATAAGATGCAAATGGAATTGAATCCATCGTCGTGTTTCTGAATGGAATAATCTAATGGTAGTGTCCGTTTTGCGGCAAACAAGAATAGAAGCGTAATAGTAGCAGTCGTGGTAGTCAGTTCTTGCTGTACGGATCTTTTCTGCTGTAATTCCGTAAACGGGTTGACATGCAACTTTCCAACACGATATAGAATGAAATAGATTAACAAATAAAGAGTGAATAAGAGAGATAGATGTCGTGCAACCTAAAAGAACAGAATCGTGAGCTGAATTTAATGTGTGCATTTGCTAGGAGAGTGCAGACCAACATCGAGTTTCGCATTACTGTTGTTTGCTTACTTATACTTCGCTACTTCGCCCATACAACTCTCTCTCTCCCTCTCTCTCTCTCTCTCTCGTTATTTCGTTATTTGCCCAATTTACGGCACGTTTATAGTGACAATTACGATTTCTGTATTCCACTTGTTTTAAATATCTTCACCCGGAAACTGATGTATTTTAATAATTCCTAATTGAACTGCAAATGAGAGAAAAGTGTAAATTTTCAATGAGGGGATCTCCGTTTTTTAATTAGTTTCATTATTTTCGACTCGGTTATGCGTTGTTTTGGTAGCACACACACAAAAAAAATTATGGAATCGCTCCCACAACGGGTATATTCAACGTAAACATACTTAAATTTAATTTAATATAAATTTTTTCTTTTTTAAGGATAGAGTAAATATCAAAAAATTGTCTCAAATATAACGTAATCAATTTATATTAATACTGCTAAGCCACAATCAATTGGCGATTTTTTTTTATTTTTTGTTTTATTATCAAGTTTAACGAAGCGAAATGACACGTTTAACAGTTTTGAAGTAATGTGTAAGATGAGCCCTACAATTGACACCTAATTGGATTTGTGGCTGTCGTCTATTTTCGAGATACCCCTATCATTCGAAATTTCGTCAATTTTTCTTGTTTTATTATGCGAATTATTCCACAATTACGCATCAGTTTATAACGTTATTCATATATATAGTGCTTAGTGTGTTATTTTTGTATGTTGGTTAGAAATTAGATGTGGAGCCTGTCGGGTAGTCAAGTAAAGCTCAATTCTGGTATCTCTAGGAACACTCGTCTCCTTAAAAAGACTGAAAGAAATACACTTTGTTGTACATATGAGGGGTGAGATATCACACAAAGACTTTAAGTCTATAATATACGTTAGTTGTGTATATACTGTTAGAAACTCTCTTAATTTTTGTTATCATTCCATTTATGTGTAATAGCGGTAACGTGCCATCGTTCCAATTCACACAACTCATCTTACCGTTTTAATAATGTTATTTTAAAGGCAAATTTCGTAGAACATAAAATTTGTTTGGTGGGAGAATTTTCTTAAAATTTATGTCATATATGGCGCTTTACAAAACGTTAACAATTTATCTAGCCAGACTTTTTATATATCTCATTTTCTTCTAGTGGTTTCTCTTATTTTTATATAACGTCTTCGTTTAGTTTAGACTGTGATCGTTTGAAATAACGAAGAATTCAACAACATTCACATTTCTAATATCAAGAGAAACAAGTCTGTTATCGGCGATGTACAGTGGAACATTTATTATTATGAGTTGTACAGTTAAATAGTTATTTCAATTAACAATACGTTGAAATTGGATGAGGCTGAATTTGTCATTTCCGAGATAAGCTGGATGTGTGCCATTAACTAGCGAGATAACTTCATAACATCTCTTCTCATCAACATCGACCAAAATAAATTAAAACAAAATTACGCTTATCGCTCAAAATTGATACCAAATATTTATTATACATATAAATAAATAAATAGAAGAGATTTGGCATAATATCATCCAATTTATCATAGTTGATCCAATAGAAACGATACAAAAAGGCCACAATGTTTGTCAATATTATCATAAAATATTCTTTGGATGTTCAGATGCTACATTAACCAGTTTATCCTTTTACAACTCATTCCAGCAAATTGCTCCACAACCCTCACAATAGCACTTACTAACAATTCGCAGATAAATGCATTTAAAGAACTGTTTATTGTCGAGTTTGACTTGAAATATTAAAAGACACCTCCAATCTTTACAACTGTTTCTTGTTTCTATAAAATAGATTTGTGTGTACAGTTGTCGCCATTTAATCTGGGATTAAAGTAAATTGATAACAATAAAAACTGTAATATTGATAGTTTACAATTAACTGTGATCGTATTAAGCGGCGACCACTGTATTTACGTATAATAATATTCCTCTTCAATTAATAAACTTTAATTGGAACTGTTGCTCTATTTTCATTGAATAACTAACTGAATTATCCTGTGAATTATTCTTTGTTGCCGTATTTTTGGGAGACTTTACTGTAAACGGATGTGATTTACTTTGAACGGAAGTCGTTATTTATTGATGCCCTAACGTTAAAGAAACATTAAGTTTAACAAGCATTTACTTAACGGGTAAAACATCATTACCGCATCTTATAAAATATGTATTGCAATGTTTTAATTATGGAAAAGGATTTTTTTTTGTTATGGTTTTGCAATTTTATTAATTAAGTTTGCAGCCTTCATTTCTATATAGATATTTGTTCAATATTTTATTTATGTTGTTGGCATTATTGTGTTGGTTGTTGAAATTAATAAATTGGGAAAATTTTACAAACTGATCTACAAATATTTGTTAGCACTTGCAGTTTCCGACAATTATGTTTGACTTTTATAATTTACTATTACAGAGATTATGGCAATATTGTCTCATGTTTTATGCAATGATTGTTGAAACATATGCAACATAAAGGCGAAATTATCTTCATATACCAAGCACGACGATAATTGTTGGAAGTTGAGCAAATTCATAGCTTTTGAAGCTACAAAAGGTACTTTGGTGTTTTATTTTTTATGTTCATCATGCCCATACTTTGACAGTTGAAAGTAATTCTTTGACACTAGAATATACGTTCGCAGATGAGTGTTATCAGACGTGAACTGTAGTTCTGGAACTACTTACCATACGCTTTCTACTAAGCCATCCCAAACCTGTAAGCGATTTTCTAATATCAATTGATGATTTAATATAAAATGTTTCTTTTAAAATGTTGCTTGACTTTTGATAGTCACTGTACTGACGCTTGTTAGATTTGATTGAACCGTTTCCATTTTAATTACTTAGACATATAGCGTCGACATTTTATCCGTCATTCAATTACTGGATTATTTGGTGTGCGAAATTGTGGAGAACCATCAAAGGCAAATGTCAATAAGAAGAAAAACTTTGAAAGAAACACAGCGAATCTCCCTCGTTAATTTCCATTTAAATTAGACAAGTCTCTGGGTTGTTTCGTTAATTATTTTAATGTATTTTTATATGGAAAAGTCTCTACGGTAAAAAGACTATCATTAAAATCTGTGTAGAAATATAAAAATTTCTATAATTCTACAAAAATATTTATCCATTTTTTTTTGTGTTATTGAAGATTTCGGTTTATAGCAATTTATTTTACAAATTGTTGTTAATTTTGGCAAGGAAATGGAGGGTATATAAATGGAATAATCGCAGTGGGGTCGTTTCTATAGCTGAACTCACCTAATCGTAACGTATCTTAGAGAGATGACTCAAATTGAGATTTAAATACGTTTCTAATGGGACACTTGGAATGATGGAATTACGGACACGATTCAGATAGGAAATTGTGAAATTTGAATGCAGCAACTATGGGTGGTGATTTCCTTTATGTCACGTGACTGTCAATATTTATTCAACATTTTGAATGAACCCACCATCATTACCACGAATATAACAGCTGTCTGCCACCCTAGTTTATACGTAAAAACTCAATTTTAATGCAATGACTGAACATAAATGTAATTAATATAGCAAGCAGTCCATTTATCAATATTGAAATTCTGTAAATGCACAAGTCTCAACCGAAACAATAACTCACTAATTTTACCTTCGGCCACAATGAAGCCAACTATCCGTCTGGCCTTTGTTACCTGTAATATCTGCTTTAGTTTGTTAGGTGGAGAGTTGATTCGAAAATTCCCTTCCGTTCAATTTATACTAATTATCAAAAATTGTCCAACAATAAATAAAAATCAATAATATCAAACGTACAATGCGATACAAGCAAGATTGAAATGAACGAATACTTTATGAACATTTCATATTATCGATCTTGACATTATGAAAATGATAATGGATGTTCGTTTAATGCGTAACGTGTCTTTCGAGGAACCTACCACTAGTAGGGTACTATTAATAGACGTATTGTGTATAAAAATATGTATGTTGAATTACATGTGAACAGAAGAGTGGTGTATCGATTTCAGATTGAAAGAATACAGAGCAGGTATGCGGCGTCCAAAATACACCTTCCGTGTAACAGTCTAAAGGTATTTTAATATGATTTTGGACGACTGCTGCACATTATTGAGAATCGGCACAGATGCTACATTGTCATTTCACCAACACTAACTGTCTTTGTCAGTTGTGATTGTAGACTGTATAGGTGGGTCTTTGTTGCTTGTCGTCAATGTTATTGGTTCCTCAATAGCTTGCCATAACGGCGGTGATTCTATTCCTGTTTTTATCCGCTATACAATTTTTCCTGAACACACCAAGATTGACTAGTGGCTCACTATCTCAACTTGGTGAAAGTTTCCTGGAAATTGAATCTACTATAAAAAATATAGTAAATTCTTCATGAGTTCTTTGGGAGAAATGTAAACAGAAATAATCGAATCTTTGCCATCAATAAATCCTTCTTAGTTCAGGTTAGCGTATGAATATTTCATTTAGCGTAATAGATTACAAAAACTCGTATAGATAGTTCTGGTAATTTACTAATTACTTAGTAGAAAAACAAAGATGTTTCCTAACAATTTTTCAACATGACTAATCAGACAATGGCCATCCCCCATACATTTATGAATAGTTATAATTATCTACTTCTACACGATTATTCTGTACTGTATTATTTTGTATGTAGAGAATTCATTCTTTTGTGGTTGGTTTTAATAAAACTGTCTTTGATGTATTTTCTGACTGTGCTCGTTAGTGGCTCCAGTTGGTTGCTTTTGTTTGGTTGATGACTATGTGCATTTTGTCTTCAATGTTTCACGTGCTGTGCAATCACAATACACAGTTCGCTTCGGCACGCTTTTATTTTTTTAAAAATAAACACGAACATACCTTGATGATGATTTCAACGATGATCGCAATAATCTCAGCAACAATAAGATGTTCATCAAATCGCAAACAAATATTTTTGTTTTACTATTCTGATCAGATACCAACTGTAAATGATATGAGATAGGTGATTATAGAAGTACCGGAGTTTTTTGGTGACAACGGCACAATGAAAAATTGATTGTATTTTACTAGAAAGTTCTAAACTTATAAAATCAACGATATAAAATGCTACATTAGTTCATCAATCATAAAAATAGCAGGAAACTTGTTTTCAAAAGCTAAGAGAACGTTTTGTCGATTATATGATGGTCTTCCGGTAAATTTGCCATGATAACTTTAACGATGTATTGAACATGGATCCATTTCCTCGCGTCTCTTACTACAGATAATAGCAGCACATCATATTCATTCGATATACAGATATTTTTTTGGCTACTATATTATGTACATAGACAACGATATTTCTATTTTTAACTTGACTAATGCTTTCGTAATCGGAAAATGCTTATTATCAATGAAGCTTTTCAACTAGCTTGATGAATAATTTAAATGCTGCTAATGTCATATGTACGTTTATCTAGTGTAAAACTAGTATGAGAACTTGTAAATTTTGAATACAACAAATAGACGATTACCATTTACTATCGTTATCTTCATATAGCTAAATTGGTTTTGGATATTATTCCATTATGATTTCAGTCTGTTAAATGTTTCTGTTAAATTCATACTGAAATATTCAACGGAATAATGTGTGTGTGTGGCCTCTTGAAACGAAAATAATTTCCTTGTTGTAGTTTGTTCTCGAACAGGTGTCCGAAATTGTTTCAAATTATTTATAAATGACATTTCTGAAACGGTAAACAATCATTTACTCATAAGATGGTAGTCGATAACGATCATCGTAGATTTTTATCGTTCAATATTATTTCGTTTGTCACAGGAGCTACTTGAAAATATTCGTTAAATATGTTAGAAGATGCCAATTTCGAAATTTTAATGAACACAGAGGTATGATAGAAGTTTTGTGTGCGTGTGGAATTGGCAGCTGTGATACACACGATACTTGTATCGATGGAAATCAATGATATCGTCTACGGAGAGCACTATATCTAAATTCATATAAATTCCTAATATCGGATTCGCCTCACTACTAAAGCACAATGATGTCAGTATATGTCGCTTGGAGGGAAAGAAGATATTTTTTTATTGGTTTCTGGTTAGAGTCGTACTACAGGTAATTGCATTGTCGAAATATCGTTGACAATATATGATATGCCGTGATTTGTATGCGAATAACGTTAGTAACCATACCATCTACTAGTAGCTTCTACATTTAATTACAGTTTAACCGAAACGTAATTTCGATAAACAACATTTTTATATTATAAATAAGCGCACCTGATAAAAGTGCGCGCAAAAGCCTTAGCGCCCACACCGTGCAGACAGGATAAGAATTTCGTGCCATTAATTTGATATAACTATGGGAAATTTTGTGGCACAACGACTGTTTTAGTTTGATAATTATAGGTAGAGATTTATCCGCATGAATCGATAATTTACATTTGCACGAAATTTCCTCATTTAATTCCTTCATAATCTAATAACAGGGTTGTTTTTTTCCTCTTTAGAATTTTTTTTTAATCTATTTGTAATCGAACGAAACCAGATTACTAGATATCGAATCAAATGTGACGGCAATGAAATGTAATTAAAGTTATTTGCCAGTTGGCCTAACATAAACGTATTTCACCTGAGCTAATTGCGACCGGAACCCGATGTGCGTCTTTTCTGGTTCCGGGGAATTGGTGAATGTGAACTATATAATACCGGTTCGTTCTCATTCTTCTTCTTATATTCCATTAAAATCCTTCGCACAAATCATCCGTGACGCTAAGAATGCAATATTATCCCGCCTTTATTTTCATCAAAATGTACACTTAGCCCCTCGTTTTCTTGTTCAATTCTTATCAAATTAAAATTTAGTATAGCCGATATTGTCGACAACCCAACTTATCGTACATCATTTGGTATGCACGTGATTCGGTTACTGTGTTGGACGTTATACTAAAGCGAATCGCAACTTATTATTCGAATTTCCAGTTACATTATACGTTCAACTATTTTTATTGCAATACTTTACCATCATTACATATGCAGCAATACTAATGGGAATTGCTTAAATTGAGCATAGACCGATTGACAGTGAATGATATTTACAGGTATGTTGATTTTGCTAACTTGAAACTAATATGTGTCTTCTTGTGAAATTTAAACACTTTTCAATGAAGGGCGAACATTCATTTTCCAGCTATTAAGTGAATCTTAATTAAATATTTTCCACCAACTGATATCTCCAAGTGTCACATAACTATGCAGTAACATCTCGAATATAGCTAACTCTCTTTGTCGCACGGATCGTTTACTTTACAAGCTGAGACGATGGCGGAGGACAATATTGTAATAGTAGTAGAGGAAGCATTGCCGTTACGGATACGTGCGATATTAGTTGAGAATACAGGTGTTCATATACAGTAGAAGTCCGCTTAATCGACTGCAACGTGACCAAACACCTGTCAGATAAGCAAAATGGTCGGTTAATGTACCTACGCTAGTATCTTGCAGCTAGACCTTTATCTTAATTAATAACTCAGACGGTTGAAATCGAGGAAAATTTTAATGTTCTCGTGAGTTAAAAGGTCGGATAATCCGAAAGTCGATTAACCGATAGAGGTCGGTTAAACGGGCTTCTACTGTATATTCAGTTAGTCGAAATTGCAGAATGATTTTGTCACTAGGTAACAATATCCTTTAATACACATATTGTCCTATTGGAGTTGTCTGTATTAAAGTTTTATCGCAATTGTAAGTAGTAGTTGCTACACAAGTCTGTCAACGATGGCTATGTGGGAATGGTATGTATTACGAAAACACCACAATCGGATTACTTCTATACTGTAACAATGGTTTTGTATAAATAAACCAATGTCGAATAAGGTGTGAAGGTGGTTTACAATGGAAATAACAGAATTCATTCTGATGGATGGCAATCGTGAATGAGAGAATTCTCTTGTCTTAATTCGTTATTCAGACGACAGTATGTATTTGAATCGCAGATTTAAACCACAGATCCGGCTATAACAGGACCAAACGTCAGTCGCTTTGATGTTTTTTGATTAAGTTACTTTACCGATGTGAAATTGAAACAGAAACTATGGTCGGATAAGCAAATGCGTAATCTGTATGCAAAATGTGTCTTAATGTCATCTAGAGATATACAGTTTAGTAGCAATGGATATGCATCGATTTTCTCTACGTTAGCATTCCGAATTTCTAATAACAAAAACTTAATTTCAACCCAAGTTCTATTAAATTATCATCAGTAAGAAACATTTGGGGGGAGAGATGCTTGGATTTTGTAAAGCCTCGTAGGCACCTTTTTAAATTGATTAACCTAATCACAATCTACGTTTGTCAGTTTCTATTATACGATCACAACTTACAAACTTTTATACACCATTATATTGTCTGGTAATATAAGAAGCATCAATGCCAAATATGATCTAGCCGTAATGAATAACAATAAGTGTGACAGTACTGTAAATCCATGATTGTTTCGAATAGATGCACTTTATATTTCACATACACGATCTCATAATGTTAAACTTTCAAGTAATAAAACTGAATGTCGACATTATCAATGTCGTCTATCATGTGGGAGCGTCTAAAACATGGAGGTCAGGACCGAACATATCTCATAGTCTAATTTCCGGAGGTCGCTGACTAATAACAGGCCTTTTACATAACTCCAGGATTTGGAACGTTCAAGTTTCCTTTCTAAGACGCCGACGTTTCGCTCCCGTTTCACTATATACGATGGAATAGCTTCGATGCCGTTAATCATACACCACATATTCTTATTATTAGAATGTATTATCATTATTATTATTATTATTATTATCCTCATCGTCTCTTCAATAGGGCTGCAATTTTCCATCCTGTTATTAGATAATCGATTTATTATTATCAAATGAAAATTCAATAGAATCAATATTGGAAAATTAATAAATTTTGAGATAAATGACAAAACTGTGATTCAAAAGCATGTCACAAGACTTTCATAATTAAGTTTCGCATTTCTAATAAAATAACGATAAATTACGTTGTTATAGTGTTGCTTCAACTCTATCAGAATGATTATTTTTACGAGGCTCATCTAAGCGTTCATTTTCGACGAGTTATTGTCAATAATTTTTATTTACTTAAGAAATACGACATATCTCTTGTTACCTTGGCTGTTTCATAAATGGCATTAGCGTTTTTAATGTTGGCCCATAAAGAGCGTCTTGAGTTGAAGTTGCATCACAACTTGGATGATAATTAAATATGGTGAGCACGTATTTGAAATGAGAGTTAATAAACATATGTAAATTGTGTAATAACTGGGAAATGATTGTAATGGCCATCATCAGAAAATCTCATTTGAGATGGAATGAGTTTTATATAGTCTTTCCAGTCCGAATTATGTTTCATTTGACATACTGTCGACAATCTCCTGAAATAAATCTTACTAATCATACAACATAACGTGCCAAGTACGCACTTAAACAACATTACAACTACTAACTAGAAGTCACTGTGTAATGAGACAGTGGCAAGATTCACTGCTAAAGTTGGGACGCCTGTGGTGTTCCGATAAGGAGACACATCTTCTTATATCGTACTGCATAGTATTCGTTTAAACCAGCTTTCACTAAAGCAAAGGATGAATCAACTACTGGACCGATAGACTGGACAATCCAGTTTTATGAATATCCATATTGGATATTGATATGTCCATACTACGACAGCATCACCATCGTCCATCTCACCATAATAAACATTAAAATATATTTCGCTTTTGCAGTAATAGAATTTACCAAAAAAATAATGATAATAGAAATCTGCCAAGTTTGTGACATTGTGCAAAAGCAATTTGTTTCAAGCATCAAAAATCGTTTCGGTGTCAATTTATCCAATCCTAAAATAAGCTTCTTGCAGGGGCAAAGGTCAGCTGTTATTTTAAATATTAACGTTAATAGCTTAATTGCAGCGTTGATATGGCAATAATCAATTATTCGGTAATGAAGGGAGTTTTCGTGAGGAGGATATATCTAATTATTCAAAAGTAAAGACAGCAGAACATCAATATAACAATTTAGTATAGAATGGTAGATGAACGAAGAAATCGTGCCCCACCGTGAGATAAATATCGACTATGGTGGACGTAAAGGGAGAGCTTTTTGACGACAGATGTTAGTAGTCGCGCGCGCGCTCGCTCGCCGCCCCTCATGATTTACTGCTTCTTCTGATTACAATTTGATGATTGTTCCTATCTCGTCTGTTCTTCATACAACATTATACAAGCTCAACTTAAGAAAAGTATTCAGGACATTAATGGTGAAGTTAACTTTCATAAAATATTAAATTCATAAAACGTTATGACGTGTACTAAATGCCTATTTCAAAGTATCCAGGAGGCACATAAACTGGACGACGACGCAATATCCATCCTACATCTACACAAAATAATTTCATTATATTTATGTATTTTGGACCGATGAATTTCTCCTATCTGCCATTAAAAGGTTTAATTTAATATATAAAACATCAGTTCGTCGAATGATTTATTAAAATTATCGTTTTTAATTAAATAATTAACATGGATTTGTTCAGAAATTTAATAATTTTATAAAAGGGATTCTCGTACGATTCAAATGGGAAACGACAAGACAAGAACGCCCACAGTTGATAAAAACCGACAGTAAGTTTACATTGGCTCTAATAACAATTAGATGTTTCAACAAGAGCAACAAGGAATTATTTCAACAAACCAACAAAAGAAGTAAGTAGAGTACGAAAAGAAAGAGTATACATATATATATATATATATATATATATATATATATATATATATATAGAGAGAGAGAGAGAGAGAGAGAGAGAAAGGGACTCGAGCATAATAGCAGCCGTCATCGTTGTATATTTGACCAGTTACGATTTGCAATCAGCCGCCCGTAACATATAAAAAGGGCATTCGATCGCCTCTTACCAACTTTTATTTTTCTTTACTACAATAAAATTGTATTTCCAGTTTATATCATTGATGGTCTGTAAAATAATATCGTGTACAATTCGTAAGAAATGTAGATCTCATGGATTTGAGAGACGAGGATCGATATAGTGATGGCATTTTCATATTAAACCATCAACGAAACGACTCGTTATAGATTTATATGTTTTATCACTAACGCCAGCAAGATTTCCCGTTTTTCTATTATTTATTCTTAAACTATCTGCTTGTCATCAGTGCTGTGCAACAGTATTTAATGGTTTAGAATAAATGTCTGCTTTAATTTTCCTACGATTTCAATTAGCGCAAATTTCACGTTGGTATGTACGGGGGGAAAATATATTAAGGAATTTAGCACATTTTCCACCCCCTTAGGGTCGGATTTCAACAAATTTTTCCTACGTCCAAGGATTTTACCTGGACGTTCATGAGTCAGTCACTCAGGACAATCATGTATTTATAGATGTTATATTACGTTCGTGCCGTTTTGTGTTCGATTGTAGTCAGCAATACAAGAAGCTGGCATTGAGACGAAACAATGCATACGTTCCGGTCAATCTAGGCTTACTTTATTGAGTTCTAGATAGAACAACAGACGGCTTGTAACCTAACATAAACATAACCCGCTTAGGTTACAGCTGGAAAAGAGATAGAACTATAGATTTATTTTATGCCTTGACGGAATCATAAAGGCAACAACAGCAGGTTCAGCAGGAAACATCACCATCTGTCTGTTGGATTCGTGTTAGCATCTTGGTCATGTATGAATAAACTTTATTATTGTTCAAATTATCTTTGCAACAACAGAAATGATTTGATGTGTTTTATTTTCAAAACGTATTAAATTAATTACGATACCTGTAATAGTAATTTGTCATTTTCAATCCTTCATTTAATAAAGTTTGATAAATATTCAGGTGGAAGTAATTAAGGATAAGAATTTCATATAGTACTTCACATACGTCTAGAGTTGAATTGCTACACGTAAATTACAATAAATGTCTCCAAGTTACTATAGTTGGCATCTTGAGATGTTTAACTACTCCCTTGAATTGAACGCAAATAAACAGATGAGTTGTAAGAGATATTAGACAGCGCGAATTTAGAATTGTGTCAAACTTAATGTCATCTGATGCATTTATCTAGAAACTTGCAATTATTGATATAATCAAAGCTTGTGTAATAGATGATTCATTGTATTAACAACATTGATTCAACATATTTCATCTAAACCTACAACTGTAACAAGAGCATGATGGTCAACTCTGACTATTTGTGTTGGAAGTTGTATGCGTTTGAAGTAAGGAAATTTTGAGCGATTTCTTTATTGTCAGGAACGTACTTATTATTCGGCCATCAAACAGTTTTATTTAGAGTAAACGTATTCGGTTTTTTTGTAATTTAAAGAGGACGCTACCGCATTGACTTCCATATTATATGCATATTCTGTTTCACATTTGACACTAATTGTTCATCTTTTGAAGTAATTTTCTCAATTTGATCAAAAATAATGCACAATTCCTCTTTCTGTGTATAAATCCGTGTAATAGTCGTCCATGTTTCTATATGTAGTAAAACCACCTGAAATATGATCTAAGCTGGCGGACATATGTGTCTGATTAGTTCGCTTCTATCCCATTGGGTATTGCACACTATTCGCACACAAAACTAATCTCATTCCTGCACTCTCGGCATTTTATAGTGGACAAAATTTAGATGTAATATGTTTATAACTTCATTACTTCACTAAATGTATATTTCTAGTAAAAAGCTTTCCCAATAATTCATATAAAGTAATTTTTAGATCTCTTTTTCTATGATTGAGCAATTGCCAATTGGACGGATTGCATTTCAATTGCTCGAGTCCATCTGTTTTAATATTATTTGGTTTACTATAAACTGGCACGTTTAGATTCATTTTTTTTGTAGTTAAATTAATAAATAAATGATTTGACAAGCGAATCTCTTATATGATAGTTTGACATTCATTACAACAGCAGGAATATCAATTTACAAACGTTACGGTATATTCAATTAACATTTATAACAGGAATATGTATGGTGAAAATGCAATCCTTTAATAGTGTACAAGACCCCGGCTTTGTTCACTGTAATCTGTATGCATGTGTTTGCGTTAAACTAAGGACTGTCGGTTTGTTTTATATCTTCTGTCATTCAATTTTGTATTAAAGCTTACGTGTTTAACACATTATTAACTCAGATATCAATCTTCTTACGTGTTTATACACCTATTATCAACATGTGTTAGGTTCTAGTGTTGTTGTACTCATTACCATCAGGTATTACGTGAAGTGGGAGTTTTTACCTGGGCCTTTTTGTTTTTTTCCGTATTTACGTGTTTAATTAAGGTCACAAGAGGTTAATTGTATTGAACAGACTTTCTCAATTATCACGTTATAGTGAATAATTTATAGATAATAAAGTTAAAATTCGTATTAATTTTCGTATTTGATAGAATACCAAATTTTTTCGTTTAATTATATCTATGAGTAGTTGTGTTAGTGTGAATTATGTAAACTTGGAAGCAGACAGCGTCACGACGCTATTTACTACGTTATGTGATGTTGAAGAGATCATCCTGAGGTCGGTGCGGTTACAACCATTCCATCGTTAACCCACTTATATCGGGCCCTAGATTGAAAAATATCCGACACAACTACTAATCGGCACCAATGTTCAGCATTCTCACACTCACCATCCGTATTTGTTCGCTCACTTTAATATTCACTATCTTTTTCCATTTTTCGTCAGCACCATCGACCCAATGGCTCGTTGGAAGGATGGATGGTTGGATAATATTGTGGCGCGTCTGTGAGTAGCGTAAAGAGATGCAGCGCTTATAAAATATGTATTATCACGGACAAAAATCTCCGACGTGCTGAAATATTCAGTGCCTTGCCTGAATGATAATACCATCATGTGTTCATCTTACTCTTTCCTGTACGTTATACGGAAGAGAGATGTTTAAAAGAAACTGGACAATGAATTCATTCATTTCAAACGTTGAATACATTATAACGATATTTACAGGAGCTTATCGCAACATGAAGCGACACTTTACAACTCATGTAACGACATTTCGTACTTCCATAATTCTTTAAGAGCTCACTGATCTGACTTTAAGATATTCGTCGTAGTAAAAGCTCTCGTTGACCATTTTCTGTGCTCAAGTTTTCAAATACTTTTAGAATTTAACTACAATTGTTATGCATTTAGATTTTGTCTAGTAGATAGCGATGACGTTTTTCAGTTAAACTCTAATATAAATGAAGGATGATTGAAGTGGAATTGAATTTAAGATGATTCCTCTGTAATCTCGGGGTGGATCTTGAAAATGTTGGGTATGTACATAGTTACAAAGGATGACGGTGATTCTCTAGAATTCACATGCTGATTGAAGATTTAACGATAAAAAGTACATCGAGTGGTGCTTTCCAATTCAACCTCCAGTCTGGAATACACATACACACAAATACCTATCAACTGACTAACTGTCTAGTATTCATATTCAGATCTAAGAACACTTAAATAATCTCCAATGTGCTATTGGATAGAGGGATAAGTTTGTACAATCGCTGGCACGTATTTTCATGAAAATAAATTCGTTTCTCTTGATCGCACTGTTCGTTGGCTGGAAAATTATGAAAATTGAAAAGACCGTTCTTGTGAATCCGTAGACCGCTTCCGCCAATTTAACAATGATACTCTGCCTTGATATCCTCTCGTGAAACTTATTTTACTGTTGTATATAAAAGGATATCATTTTCTTGAGCATATTTTACCTGATTACTTATTTTCTATCACTTGTTTGTTAGTAAATTATTTAAAATTTTTATGCAAATACAATCTGTTTTGTGTTCAACTCTTCTAGAAGTGTTGTGGAACTTTGTCTATTTCACAACATTATTGTTTATTAATCTAAAGTTGACGCCTCTACTTGATTATTTGTCTAACAACAAAATTCGATACAAGCGATAAGATGATGAATTCCAATGACGATATCCTGAAATTCGTCTTCAATATGAATAATAGATACGGATACGGGACTCTACTGTGATGTATTGTTCCTATTTGAGGGAAGGAGCGGTATCCTTTTCGGGGTCCGGATTTGAGTGCTTTAGTTTCAACTAAATGGAGCAGTAGTTATAAAGAGATGTCGATTTGCGATGCCTATACACCGAATAAGATATTGTCTCCGTTTGTTTCCTCTCTTTTGGCTAACAAACATGGATCGTACTTAGTTTCCACATAACAATGTACATGTGGGCTTCATTGCAATGGTGTACTTTGTAATGATCTCATCGCTTCAATAAACGACTATTGCAAGCTTTCATTTGTAGTTGTAACAGAAATTTTTCACTAGCGGTACAGATAATTAAGAAATTTAAATCATTACATTATTTAAACAACCCCTTGTTGCCAGATTTTCCATATTTGAATATATATTAATAGAATATTCGTAGAATGATCTAAAAGCATCCCTTTTAAGTGTTTTGAATATTTAATGGTTGTTCACGAAAGTGGTTCGTCTACATGGATCGAATCGCAGTGAATCCCCATCATCGATACATCAACATTCTTCATTAAATCCTACATCGTACGTTTTTTATTCGTTGCAATTAAATATTCTTTGTGAGACAAAAGAAAAATGTTCCAAAGAAGGTTTCCAGTAACGTAAGATTTTATTGTAAGCTGATACTCAGGGAGGATATTTCGCATTCTAATCATGTACGAGGAGAGTGCAGCATCAGGATAAAATTACGTCTTTATTGTTTGGTAAAGTTTTTGAATATTTACTTGAGTAAGTATATAACACCTTTTTATTTTGTTTGTTTCAAAAATTCCTTTCAATTAATATTGAAACAACTATTGACAATGATATATTTTATTGAAGGACGGACGCAATAAAACTTTACTAATAGTAGAGCCATAAATCAGGTTAATTATAAGTCAGCAATGAATAATTACGATATGATGCTTTGCCTTTCCGTTTTTTCTACCCCTTCACATGTCCGTTCAGAAGCATCGCCTATTTTAAACCGACAGAAAAACGTCTTTTTACTGGTTAATTTAGCGCCTGCGTCGCGACGTCACTATCAAACAGTGCTCACATGTAAAATACAATCAGTCGAACGCCGACTTGTAGCGTCGTCGTTGTTATCATCATCCATTCTTATCTACTATAAAAAAGAAAACGACGCGATAATGTTGCTACGATCACTGACAAATACGAGATTAACGTCAGAATTTTTTTGAAAATCAATCATTCTGTTGTTTTACAAAAGAAGAAGAAGAAGACGAAATACTTTTTTTTTATATATTGAATACATCCAGCAACAATGCCAGCAGATGAAGAATTACATTTGAATGGAATTGGAAGGGCTCAAAGTATTTATCAACAGGCATCAACCGGTGAAAAGCACGTCTTGTTTTATCCCACGAGTCCTGCCCCGTCCGTCAACTCGGAAGAACGACGCAGCTGGTCACAAGCTTCCTCTTCCATTGTCAATACTCAAGTGAGTTACTTTGTTGATTTATAATTTTTCCAAAATTATTAAAATTGTAACGTTTTACGCAAATCTATTACATTAACAATTTATTATCCACTAAAATTCTGTTGTTTTTTTTTTCGGGAAAAAATCCATCCATATTATTTGCTATTAACTAGAAGCGACTGTTCCGTTTCACCATAAAACAGCCTCGATTACCTTCTAGGACAACAGAATTTGAAAATTATTCTTTCTTTTCAGCATAAGACCCCCATCAACCCTGTACTCAATTGTTCGTATCATGACCTTATTCAACTCAAAAGCTTTCATTCGTTGTGCAACAACATCTGCGACATTATTGTATAGTTCGGTATGTTTACTATAATCAACAACATAGGCAATATAAATTTGTGACTGAACAAATCATAAATGAGATAGTATGAAATTAGAAAAGCCCACACCATCTGCGCTCGAACAACCAATTCATATTTTGCTTCATTTGACAATTCCAAATAATATTTGATTCGAATATACAACACGAATTGAAAATGATGTAAAAGAAAAAATAAAGATTGACACATAAATGCCATACAGCAATATTAGATTTTAACAGATAAAAGAGCATTCGAATGGAGTTATTCACGTATAAGGGTTGGGAGAGTGAGGAGAGGGTGGTTGCGACGATTCGAACGCAACAACCCATTTTATTAATCCATTATTCGTGAATACATAATAAAAGGGTGGCAAATAAATGAAAAGAACACCACATATAGTTACAGAACACAACACATAAATGTCTCTTCTATAGCGATCATTCTGTTTGATATATCTTTAATATTCACCCTTAATTCTCTTGTTTATTATAAATACATTTTCAAAATGTAGCCAATCACCGGTTGACCATTTCTGTTTTTATAGTATTTGTAATAATGTGATTAAAAGATAGCAGGAATCCATTGTATTTGATTTGTTTTAATTAAAAATTGCGTATGGAGGCAGACGGTTGTCGTCATTCATCATTATCTGGGAATGCAACATAAGAATCCTAGTGAATTAATGATAAATACCAGATTGTCATTCCTGGGATATCTGATAGTGTAGTGGCACCAATTCTGTTCATGTTTCCCCAGTGATTATCTGTTTCACTTTGTTTCACACACACACACGCACACAGTCTGTCTTTGTCCGTTATTAATAATAATATAGATACAATATTTTTTCAAGTTAGTAGTGATCAGATTGCTGTACAATATTTGAGAATTTCTAGAGAACCGTTGGGTCTGTAGATGGCAATCGTTCTAACAACTTCAACTTCTCTCCAAAGCAAAAACATTTCCAAGTCGTAGTAGTAATTATGCTGTGTTCGGCATATTCCCTTAAGAAAAACTTGTATGGTGTTCATTTTACGGATCATTAGTGGATTAAGCTCAATTAATCTCTGTTGCTTTGGGTTAATGAGTTATGATCTTGACTGATGGATCATTGATAACAAAATTTCAATCAGTGGGAGAGAGGCAGAGACAGGCAGATTAAAAACTAAATAAATTATAAACTTACCAGAGATCAATTCTATCTATAAAGAATTCACAAAAGTATCCCTAATTAATCCCTGCATCGTTATCGTTGAATGAGAAAATCGAACAATGATAACGACCTAAAAATTAAGTAAATATTGGTAGTTTATTATTATTGTATCAATGTAGGATTTATTTGTTCGTTGATACAGTGTTTGATATTTTTTCGAACATTATTCGCATCATTATTTTCACGTTTTTTTTTCTCTCATAGCCGAGAGTTGGCTTTATCTGGCCGTCGTGCTCAGTTCCAATTAATTTATGACCATTCTAAATCCCGAGTGGTAGAGTGCCGTGGCCAACGCCATATATCAGCTCTAACACATACCTGTCGCTGCGGTTACCGCTTTTGCACACCTTACCGGACTTGCCGGAGCCCAATCTACGAACATAACCACACATACACATACTTACATACAACTGAATTCTGTTCATACTAACACGAATTGGTCCTCTTAACTTATATGAAAAGTTCTACAGCCACTTTCAGCGCTGCTAATGGATATTAATGGTATCTCATTTTTATACCTTTTCCCCCTCTTTTTACGGGAAAATATCAGAAAACAGTGAAAAATTCCACATCTTTTTCGTTTTCGGTCGTTTGAAACGTAATGATGGAACTAGTAATATGACGGCTATTTCATATGAGAAAGTTTTCTAATAAATTGAAAAAGTCGCAAACTGAAAAGTGAAAAAATTTAAAATAAAAGTTATACAACAATTCCTGACAAAAAATATGCCATCCTGTAGGGCAATAATTTGTTGTTTTTATACATTGTCTGTATTGGTAGATCGGATACCTTTGGGAATTGTCACAGTCTAATGTTATGTCCTTAACTGAAATCTCACGACGACTATTGTTGTTCTTCATCTTTTCTTAGTACCGGCGTCACCGCTAGCTATCATGTGATTAATGCTACGGATGTTTCAAAAATAATGTCTCATTAACGTCTAGCCCCTCACCACAATATGGCGATTTATGGCAGAAAACTCACTTTACAAGCTCATCATAAATCAAACAATGCCAACACCGTTGACATCACCACTACAAACACAAACATCGGTCGGTTGGTTGTATGTCCCTACGAATTTTCAGTTGTCACAGCAACTGAACGTAAATAATAAGATTTTTAAAAATTTACCACATCTTCTATTAAGTTTGTGATAATTTATGTAAAGTTGTATAAGGAGCTCGACGGGAGTTACGTGTCAACTTTAGACCGCAAAATACGATATAAATACAGAGACACGATGAAAAGTTTCAAAGCTTATTTATTATAAGAGATTATTTTCACAACAAACGCATTAGAACTGCTTAGAGCATTGCTACTCTTTGTTAAAATGAATGAATCCTTTGAATTTTATAAGAGTAAAACATAATTTTTTGTGTCATTGGGTGTGACATTGTTGAGTTTGTTCATCAACATTTCCATGTATAAATTAAACTGCATTGAAATACCAACTTCAAACTAATCTCGTACACGTATTTTCAATTAAACGATCGATTTTTTACATGTTTTCCCTGTGTTAAACTGCCCTTTGTATCAACAATTAAAACGTCATTGCCAAACTAACAGTCAGTTTCCATATAAAAGAACACAAAATGTTAATTACCGAACTGCAATATTATTATGTCAATTCCATATAAGTTGGTATTAATTAAATCTGCTTTGTTGGATATTTTGTAAAATAAACTCGCTCAAATAACGCTTTTATACACTCTTCACAAAGAATGCCTTAATTGAAACTGTTCCTGTGAAATTTAAGCTGTTTGCACAATACAAGCTGAAGCCTTTTTGCCCCGTCGTTTACCAATATTTCTTTATTTCTAACTTAATCAGAATATTTATTTTACCAAATTCATTTTAATGAAATGATTTTACAAGGATATTTTTATATAATTTGCATCGTAAATGTTGTACACCGATTAAAATCACGTGACAAATCATAATATCGCGTGATTTCAATTTTATGAAACTTTCATATCTATACACTTTTGAGATTTCTGCGATTTTCTAATCTAAATTGCACGTATATGGCCTTTTGGGTTCAAATTTTTTCTTTGTTTTTAATTTAACGTTTTTTTTTCTTTTTAAATAACAATTCAGGCAAATTATAGTTTACAAACGTCGTTTACCAAATTGAGCTATTCGAAGAAAATTCAGTTTAGACTAAACGAATTTCCGGTTGCTTTTTTAAATTATATCCGTGGCACTTTATATTTTTAAGTTAATTACAATTCGGAAAATATATACGGACGTGAAGATTATTACTTTTGACATACATACACTAAAGACGACTAATTCGTTTTGTACGATTGATATGTAGTGGAGGTGAACGGTCATTTACGGCAATGCAGTACTTAAAAAAAAGATCGAAATAATCAAAATTGTGGCAAACGTTTTGTGTGTGAAGAAAGTGCTCCACTACAATAGACTGGATTTCAGTAAAATCTGCTCTTGATGTCCGCTGGAACCTTGTTATAATCATACTTGAAAACGGGAAGATTATCAAGAAATTTCTGTTTTATAACTAAAATCGGTAGAAAAGCCTCAAAGTATAAAAAATATAAGAAGATCCTCTCAATAATTCATGAAGATCTTTTGAATCACTACGATGATAAAACTGGGCGTTTGTCGAATATGTTTTTTGGAAAATCCGAACATGTACTGAGTGCAACTGTGATTTCTGGCCAAAATTTTCACTCTCCAAAACATTCAATCATCTTACAAAAATACAATTCAATCATAGCTGTATTAGAACAACATTTAACTAATGAAATTATTTTATCTCTTTCGTTTTGCATTATGAACAATATTATTAAAACTTATTGTTATTATTATTATTATTATCATTATTATTAAAGAAAAACGAAACAGAGTGCTTTTAAAATTGTACAGAGTTAGTTTACGAAATGTTCCATTGTTCACGTTAATTATATCTATTCTGTTGTATTGTTACATGTTATAATCTAATTTCGACAAAGATGATAAATATATTCATATGCGATTGTATTAGGAACTACAACAATAGCTTCCGATGCTAGAATGCATTTTGGAACTTGTCTTTCTATTCACTAGAGTGAACAACACAATATTAGCAAAATTATACAACCATCGACCAATGGCTTCTTCCTTCAGTAGTTGTTTGTTAAAAGAAATTTACAAATAGCAGGTTCTGCTAGATAATATCCACACCGTTAAGTGCGCATAAACCAAACCGTCCTGTCTCTCTTATTGTTAATTTGATACATCAAAAACGACGTGTGGATAAGTTGTCTCAGATTAAGTGTCATCTAATTAACTACATTTCGTCTTGACAGAGACAAGCGTAAAAAAAACGACTTCTGTAGGTAAGAATATTAAAATTATGATGATAAATCTACAATGTTGCCCATGTTAATTCATTAACATAGAATGGGGCCATTGGAGCCGGATTAAATTTGCAAATTACAATATAATCAAATTAACTTTTAACATAATTCTCGTACTTGCCACCACTACTACCAGCCGTGCCACTGTGCTAATATTCAAGCCAACCTGCGTGAATTGCTGTATAATTTCCCGGTAGGTCGCTTAACATAAAATTACCGTTTTTGCCATACGAATTCATGATAAGAATGATAAGTTGTACGATTGCCTCTGTATCACATATATGTTTGTAACTGTTTAAGTTTGTTGCAAAAATGCAATTCGAGATTTGTAAATGCTCTATTGGGAATCAGAATCTTCAGCCATTTTTGAATTTATAACATTCCAAGTTTTCTATTACGTTGCCCCTAGACACTGGCTACTTAAATGTAAATGTTTTGTTCGTGAAAACGATACAGATATGTATAATATTTGGAAAGTTTTACGACTCCGTAAATCATCGTGGGAAGTTAAAGGTGAGAAAACAGGGATTTAATTTCAACTTGGGGACTTGAATGGGTGAAACGTTCAAATCAAATTGACCTATTCTTTAAATATTATAGGGCCCCCCAAACAGAATCAATCAGGCGATAGAAATTTAAGTTCAGAACACGACCGATTTGACCGCGTGCCGCCGCCACCGCCACCATCACCACTACTGTCACCAACACAGCTAATGTTACATAGTGAAGCTGTTCATGGACGAAATCTATCCAGACTGTGAATCAAATTGAGGGTATCTACGTTGACAGGATTCACTTAACCAAGCTTATATTGTATTCAAAACGCTTTACATTTTTCTTAAAACTCTTCAGACATGAAAATTCAATAAACTTTAAACTTTATTGATTGCTTTGTAAGGAACTATCCAAAGAAATATTATTAAAAATGCTAATAAGCAATTAGAATACAACTCTTTGTCATTATTTTCGATTCAAGGATTTCGTTGAAATAAAATAGAATCGTAATATAAATGTTAGGATATTACTTCAATGAGAAGTAGTTTGCATTGAGTCCGAATAAAAACGACTTGGTCCATAAAATAAATGACATAATTTCTGGCAAATAAAGGCAATAAGATAAGATCTGCGGAAATGCCGCAGATCCATTATAACTATTTCAAGTCTGAACTGCTCAACAAAGAGAAAATGCGGTTTTGGAAAATCCTGAAAGAGCTATAGTAGAGTTTTGTATATTTCGTTTAGTTATTTTCGTTGGTATCCATCAGCTGTCGATCTAAGCGTTCAGATTATTCGTTTAAGTAGACTAAAGTAATTCCATTGGCCTTTGTAGCGGTTTGTTGGTTAATTATCGGGTTGGGCATGGTTTCTCAAAGCTTTCATTAGCCTAATGGTAGCATTTACTTTATTGTCGATAGATTGGTGCAATATTATCATGCGTAGCATCAATTCTACGGTAAGCATAATCTATTATCGTTGCAATAGTAATGCATCAGCTCGATTATCTATAACATATTGGTCATAAGTGAACTATATGGTAAATTGTAATCAGTATCATAACAATACTGTGTTGATTAGTGGTTGGATTTCATATTTATTCACTTTATATTGAATTATATGATTTAGCATCTGTTCAAATTTACAATCTTGAAATATTCTCGAGCAAACAAACAAATTTAAAAATATGATCATCAGCACCTGTTGTAGTAGTAAGTAGCAAAACTCCGAGGTAGATTAGATTAAACTTCATTTCGTTGTGCAACACATACACATTGTTCCATGTAGATTAGAATAGAATAAGCCACAGTTTGTTTTAAACGAGTTTCCCTCCACTGAACTTTAGTTCCTGATCTAGTCAACGGACGACTAACTATTTCATTTCTCTTTAGTAGGATGTTGGTTAGTTGTCTTGAGTTTACATTGACAACTGTTTTGTTAATTTCCTCTAGAGTATTGCTCCAACAGACCAGTCTTTGGCTACTAAGTAAATCCACTACATTAGTTTAGACTATCCTCAACTAATTTACGTTCTAAATAAGTTTGATTTAACAGAATAATTGTGATTATTCCAACATATTTTACTAAAGATGCAACCGACACCCTAGTGGAATATTAAATTGCGACTTCTTCTCATTAACATCCCGCGTCGTAATTGTAAAACTTGTTCGCAGAATACGAGCAATTACTCGTCTTAATATTACAACAGTTTGTTAGATATCTGGATTGCTTTGTGGCGAGAACAGCGTGAAAAATTCAACACCATCAGCAAAATAGGAAGACAGAAAGAAAGAGAGAGAGAGAGAGAGAGAAAGAGAGTGAAAGTTTGTAAGCGTTCCTACTTAGATTTATAACTTTTATAATTCATTAAAGACTTTTTCGCTTTCCGTGTGATTGAATCGGTTTAATAGATAATAAATAAAATCATTCAATTATTTATTAAGACATTTTGTGTGGTGGTACAGAAAATGAAAGTCGACGGAAATTGAATTATTGGTAGTTTTGATCGTGTACGGCACCAGAAACGTTAAACCAATAGTAGTAACCAAACATTGGAAAAGACATTAATTCCTAGATTATACACCGATGTTAGGCAGCGGAAGATCTCATCTGTAGACGGCTATAAATTTTCTACGTGTGGCTAACACGAATTCAATCTTGGATCGTTTTGTAATTGTTCAATGATGCTCTTTTAATTTTAATTACGTAGACTAGGTAGTAGAACAATTTGGTTGTTTTTTTTAAACTATCATACATCTTACATTGAAGCACTCAAATGATCAATAAAAAATATCGGTGTAGCATGTGTGAACTGGTGCAAGGAATAAATAGTGCAACTGATCCAGGTGACTTCACCATCGGTGCTAGCGTTGTCTGATGAACTTTGTTCGAAATGTCGCTGTCACATTGAATTTAAAACGTTCCTATATAACTAATCGAATAATTGACGATGAGTTAAAGTTGAGTTTTTCAAAACAAATCACGTCCACCCTTGCCAAATGCTTTCTGATTACATTAAACAAAAAACAGTAGCTAGAGACTATAGGTGAGTAAAAAAAAATTGATAATATCTGATTTTGTCAAATTAAAAAAGGAATTTCAAGCGTGACACGAAACGAAATCGATTTCTTTGCACGTATGTGCATCAGTGATCAAAATAGATGTTTATCCACATTTCATTAGTGACTCGTTTGAAGAACAATATTGTTACTGCAACACAACACAAGGTAGATTGAATCAATATGTCTGGCACTATTAAATTCGAACGATGTGTATTAAATTTGCATTGTTTTCACCGTTAAGATGTGACCATTGTCACTTGCAATATTGCCTTTAATGAAACTTCCTTTGTACTGCATTAAAATGATTAAACTAAAGCAAGAAAAAAAGGACATTAGAAAATCGTAGTTTCATTAATCACACTAATGCCTTAAAAACAATCACTTTTATAGCTGCACAGTAGCATCTCGATTTACAACCGTGTTGTTACCTGCGATTTAGTCGTTTTCTGATATCTTGAAGTTTTCTAATTTGATACTTTGGATATTGGCGTGCTGTTACGGTATTGAACTGGAAAGTGTATTACTTATTATATCTCCATTGCTCTAAATCTATTTCTGTCTATCATTTATGCTAAATAATATATTACAGACGTATCCTTCTCATTAACTACGCTGCTGCAATAGGAGTAGAACAACAACTTCTACATTATCATCAGAATGATCCAATACTTCAACTTGCCATACACTCATATCAAGAAATATATATAATATTCATATATATAACGGATATATTCGCACATTTGCCCACTTCATCATAGACGGCGACAACCGGAACAAATGGAATCCGGGCGCATCTCGCAGGTCATACGCATATTTGACATGTTGAAATATGATGACTGTGACAGAGAAGGATCTACGGCTTTCTTTAATTCGTACCAGGAACTGTGGTATTCAAGCATTAGCCTTCTGTCGTTTCACCATTAATGATGTTAAAAATGTTAAAAATTGCATTTAAATATCGAGATGTTTTTAATCAATCGCTTTTTTAAAAGATTCGACTGTTTTATTGTATTCGTTTAATTCCACAATCGTGGATTGTTGGTGATCGTAAAATAACATTTAGCTTCCACTTAGCCACTCTAATTTAATAGGGATTGGGGACTTGATCATCCCCGTTTTAGGACTAGTCTGACTAATTGAATTCTAAAGAATTCCCCTTTTTCTATTCTTTCTTCCCATTCAAGTCCTTTCCGTATAGACATTGTGACCTCCACAACAACACAGACGATTTTTGTGGTTGTATCTTGTTAAGGTTTCCACTCACGTCCTGTATTATATGGCATCAACGTTCCTTTGCAATGCCTTTCATCTTTCCACATTACAACATTACACACGAAACCAATTATGTACACCTTTGTGTATTGCCTCTATTAGCTATTCGTGGATGCATCTTACAATGTTCAACAATATCTAATGTTCGTATTGTGCTAAATTCGCTTTGGCGCATCATATTATCGGGGGAGAAATTAGAAAAAGTAGATAATTTTTACAAACATTCCACTTTATGACATTCTAATATGGAATGAATATTGTGACGAAAATACCAATCATAAAAACGTGCAATAGAATTAAAATTCGAATATCAATTTGAGCTTCCGTATAGTTTATCAAATTTCATTTATGCACACGAATTCGCGATATAATAAACAACATTTATTTTTCTATACAAAAATAAATGTTGCTGAAATATCAACAACAACAAAAAAATAACAATTATTATCGATTATCGTACATAGAAGTATGTAAATTTCCCATGTATACATTTTATCAAATACGTGACATTCATTTTGAGTCATTTACCCAAATGGGCACCCTTTTGATGTAAATTGTTAATAAACAAGTAGATAGAGACAATGATCTATTAATGTCGCAATAAATATTAATTACAACTGTTATTAAGTAAGAATTGCACGGATGAAATTTGCATTGTAAATAAGTTTGGAATTTAAGTGGCTTCATTTTCCATAAAGCGGATTAATAGAGCCCATTATTTGAATCCAGAAAAGTATCAAATTGTCCCTGTATATTCGTATTTGAATTGATTATTATGTATGGAAAATATGTGCACATAATTTGTTTAATCATTAACAATATTGAGAAGACCGCCAATTTCAGCGAACCTATTAATATCTAAATGTAATCTTCAAATAGAAATCAAGTAAGAAAAGCCCCCATATCGGGGTGAATTTTATCTAAATTTGATGCCACGTAAACTTGTAACATATCTCTTCAATTTTAAGATAATAATTTATGCATCACACGAAGGAAATTGCCTTCGTTTTCACGCCGGAATTCCCACAACAAAAGTATCACATTGAAAATGGGCATTTGCCATTAAATCACCTAAAACAATCTTGTGTTTGAGTATTAATTCCTGTTATACACATCGACAAATCCGGCTTTTAATCAAATTGCCCCATTTTTTTTTAATTTTTCGAATAATATCGCCAATATTATAATCCACTTAATTGATGTGGGAGTTTGATATCTATTTTCAAAAATAAAACCCTTATGCCATATTCATGCGTTGAATAAAACATGAATTCACTAAAATTCGTGGTTAAACTATTAGATTTAAGGGAATAATAGATGGCGTTTGATGATGAAATCGCGACCTCTTCCCAAGTTATATGCTTAACGGAGCATCACTTCATTGGGATTAGGCATTATGATGTCCCTTGTTGCCTATAAACTTGCTACAATATCTTATCTGCAGATATTCCGAAATTGATTGATCATTTGGAATAATCTCAAACTGTAATTTCGTTATTTTATCTGTTAACTTGTTTATGCCGGACTTTTTCATTCAAATAATGCCAATTAGTGTTGATTAAAAATTGTAAAACTATTTTTATGCCAGAGATACAATCAGCACACAGTTATTTTTACAAATAATTATAAACATCTCCCATGAATCTATTTGTATTATTGTTTTAAACAATAGCTGCAACAAATACATGTAAATCCCGAAACAATGTGTGCATTAAAATAATGACTTCTCGAATAAATATGTTTATAATCCTGTTACAAATTTTATCCTCTAATTGGTTTATTTCACTATATCTCCTTTCCGTTGAGATAAATATTGTTGATTTGTTCGTGTTTTGTGGAATATCTAAAATAAAGGAAAATTCCCTTAAGCAGTTAGAGTTACAATAACAATTGTCTATCCAACAAAAATGGATTAACTTATCAATTATTCTTGAAAACAGCGTTCTCTATCTGAAAATTAACTAATTAAACATCCTTCACAATGTCATTTAAGGATTATTGAAATGATTTCGAGGTTTGTTACGTTTTATTTTCGTTCATGGATGTTAATTGATCAGTACGTAGATAATTTATAGCCAAAATCGTATGAGACTAATATCGATCCAATTAGATAAAATATGCAACTGTGTTCAAAGAACCCAAAGCTGAACTGTGTGTTCAGATAATAATTGTGAAGGGACGACGGCTTATCGTACTCTCATATGTTAAAATAACTTCTTAGGGCTAACGTAAAATGAGAAACGTCCTCCTCGAGATTCATCATGACGCATAAGTTGATAAACTTAACATTACCAAACGTTGACGACCAAGTCCTAAATAAACTGGAATTTCGATCTAGTTATTGGTGAATTTGCATCTTTGGAAATTTAGATACAATCTACAATTTCTACTTGTTATTCAATGATTGTTTTCTACAAATTTCAAAATTTCCAAAAAAAATTATACGGCTTTTATTATTAGAGGTAAAACTAAATATGATCAATAATATGAGAATTTTCTATGTATTGTGTGTAGTTGTATAGAACTACATAAAACAGTATTTTCTTATCAGATTACGTCTGTTAAGAAAAGTTATCTTTTATTCGTTACTTGAAGTTAACCAATTTAAGGATAAAAGTTCGCCCGGCGCATCCACCATTCGTACAACTCTCCAGATTATTTTTATTTTCAAAAAACTTTATCATTATTGCTATTAAATACTTAACCAAATAAAAAAACAGTATTTTCTTATCAAAAGTCTCATTAATTATAATGATTAATAAAGTCAATCTTAAGGCAATCATTGATTCCATATTAAAAATTCTAATCTCAACATAATGAATTCGCATCATATTGTCATTATTTGAATATATTTGAACCGATCTAAAACATTTCAAATTCCTAACCACAACCAAAGCAATAATCGCCTTGTAAATATGTTAATATTCAAAACGTGAGCTGATTCTGTTTTCCGTTATATTATAACACTGCAGGATTGCGTTGGAAAACTTTAATCTTATGTTTATTTTACGTGTCTCTACAACTTTAAACTTGAAACTTGCAGTCACTTGTCTATTTCACATTCACGATAATAATAGAATCAACATTCTAATATTATTGCAATATAATTACAACAAATAATAATTCATTGGCAACTTTTCAATAACACGCTTGAATGGGTTTTGAAAGGTAACATGAGAGAAATCTTTAGATTTGCCAACCTATAAAATACGAATAAACTTTGTCTGATTGAACATATAAGTTGTGGATGTGTTATGAAATATCTTCATGGAAACTTTGTTGGTGGTATTTGAAAGGACGTGCCGAATAGTCACAGTAGTTTCGTTGATTCTATTTAACAGTAATTATATTGCAGTTGTGAAACTCATGTAATTCTATACAGTATTACAGTGTATAGTGTTGTAAATGTTGTATTTAACTTTATATTTATATTTCTCTATCAGTTTGTGAGATTATTTTATTGATTTCCACGTTCATATCGATCGTTCCGTTTCAATCGTCATGACCACAACTAATTATTGAAACAAGTACCCGCATCTAATCAATCAATGAGGAATGCCGAGAAACATAGAGCATCTCTCTACTATTATTATCTACCCTCTACCCTCTAATATTGTTATTCATTGAATTGAGACATATCTCTATGTAATATTGAATTCTCGCTACATCTCTATCTCGCTCTGTCAGAGGTCCATCAATCATTGTTGTCTGTTTATATACTAGTCACTAGCGGAAACTGATCCATTTAATTGCTACCTAACTGTTTATCAGTCATTGATATCGTTAATTAATTGTTACAGCAAATCAACTAAATATGCAAGGACACAATTTGAATATCTCTTAGCCGACAATGTGTTCCTCATGTACAATCGATAATATTACCATTTATAACTTATAATAAGTATCTAATTAGATAAGATAATATTGAATTGCAAATGGTTAAAGACTGCTTATATTGCTGAAACAGCTTACAATTTAATGTTCATATTCATTTAATTAATGTTGTATATAGTTACTAATTTTGCTGCATCCTAAATTAATTATAATTTGAACCATTAATATTGTTGATTGACATAAATGTACACAATAGTTAATAAAATAATTCATTGTAATTGAAATGCAAGTTGTTCAATAAAACAACACTTTCAAAAATAAACTAAAATTGTCCTGACAACATAATCTTTATGTATTTTATTCGCACAACATCTTAGAGATGCACAGGGTCGGAATCAATTCGAATTCGATACTACGCATAAACTAACATTTGTTCTGTCATTACTGTTTGATCATCAACAAAAACTCATTGTTATATTCAGATAATTATTAAAAATCAAATGATAGTATAATCCTAATAAAATTCAAGCTTTTATTATTATTATCTATTCCGACAACAGTGATGTGGTGATAATTACTTAGATGGACCTCAAAGCCCGACATGTATAGTTCGTTAAATAGAGAGGCGTTAGATAGATGTTTCTGTAACCGGAATAACATGCCGCTATATCTAGAACATAGAAAAGCCAATAAGTTACATGTCATTGTAAACAAGGGTGTATGTGGTGGTCCCCTACCGAGATTATGCAGTCAAATGAGATTGTGGAATATGCATGAAAGCTGTTATGGGACGCCACAGTGATGCTATAGTTGTTACACACACACACTCTATTTATATATCGACTTAATATAATATTTCACTGTCGGTATACACCTGTAGTTTACTCTGACACATCTATCAATAACATTAAATTAATATGGAATATTATTATTTCTATTCATCTTGACTGTGATAGTTAACGACCGATGATTATGTTTTATTGGACAAAAGTGAAGAGTTAATCAAAAAATATGAAATACGGATCGGAAAATGCAAATTATTTATACATTCTACAACATAGTTACAAAGCGTAATAACAGTAAAACAGAATATAAAAAAATAACAAATACCGGTTATAGCTTTGGATACCATAACAAAAAAAAAAACAACGATGCTTTGCTGACATGAATACATCGTTCCACTGGACATCAACCAACAACCAAAATGTCGAGAGTCTATCTAGCTTATTATTTCATAAGTTCATTTGGAACCGCAATACTCCACTACAGAATATATGATGAGGTGAGCGTTGAAAGCTATTTACTGTTTATTTTCCAACTTGAAACAGACTGTGTTACTCCACATCCCTTCATATTTCATATTTACCATCATCATACATATATAAAAAAAAGAAAGTTTTATCTAAAAATATTTGGCTGTCTAGCAATCTTACAGGCGATAGTTAGTTTTTCCTGTTCTAAGCCACTACCTATTACTTACCAAGATTAGATATTAACGTTGGCCAAGTAATTTCTTTAAGCCAGGTGTTGGCATGATTTATATCTTGATAAACGGCGCCAATATATTTTACATAATTACGCTAATTGACGGTGGTAGTGAATACTCTCCTATAATTTCATTTTACTGCCCTCACCGGAATATGTCGTCTAAATCTATCGATTATTTTCGTTTTATTTTTTTTTGTATTTTAAACACGAAATACACAAGTATTTCCGTTAGAAATGTGGAAAAACGACACGCACTCGTTGAATTTGCCGATTTTCAATTTTATAATAATTGCTAAATAGTGGAATTTAATGTTATTGTGGTGGTATATGTTTTGTTGCCACCACAACTAGCCAATTGAACCATTTCATATGAGATTATAGTGGTTCGATGAATTTATAATTAAATAATAAAATTTCGATGACAATTGTCCACTTAACAACATCAATAATATTTAATTAAATTTATAAATAATCAAATCGAATTTTCTATTAGGTGGAAAAAAATTTTTGATTAAAAATTTGTCGAAAATATAGAAAAGTTTCTTTTAAAATCAAATTCAATATGTAATCCACCAACTTTAAGATGATATTAAAAATTTGAATAGAGCATAGCCGGAAATAGAAGTATCAACTGGCTGTGTTGGTTTCCTCTCTCGAATTTTATCAGTTTGTGAAGGACGAGCACATTATGCGGCAAAGTTCGAAATTGTGTGTATACACGACCATAATATCGTTACAGATAAGGAATTTTGGAAGAGGTTGAATGTATGTTGTGTCGTGTTGTGACCGGTTTCCTCCTTGTTGTTGTTGTTGTTATTGTCGTCGGCGGTGTCAGCAACCTCAGCATACTAACCACACCATAATAACCCTTAATATCTGCTTTAATTCACCCCTTTTCACCACACTATACAAACGAAACCACGATTCAAAGAAATTATCTCTTAATTACCACAAACATGATCGCAAGCCAAATTGAAAGTTTGTCTATCTAAAATTTGAACCGTGACTCTAAGCACCGTCCAGCTACCACGTGACGTAGGAAATCTCCATAGATTTAGTTAATGCTGAATGATATTAACGCAGTCCACAATAACAATGGATTCGAGTTTGTTGGCAATTTTTCATCAGGAAATATGATTTCGAACAGCGTGTTTATAAACTTGTCAACGAACAATGTAGTGGAAATTGAGTTTCCTGTACGTTCAAAATGTCAACACCTATACCGAAATATATACATACAACTGAGTTATATACGGTTAGTGGTTGAGTTGATTTTCTGCTGATTTGATACAATTTTGGTGTTTTGATTCTACAATAAAACGACAATTCTGATAAATGACTTAACGATTTGCAAATAAGGAATCGATGTACTATCCAAATTCGTATTCTATTAATGCGAATTTGATTGATCTCCTATATAAAAGAAGATAAAGTATACGTGTGTGTATATACTATACAGAAAAAGTTTATTTTTTTTTGGCACTCTTTTGCCATTTAAAGTCGCTTCGATACGTGGCCTTTGATTAATGGATTTCTCTACCCAAATGTTATTCGTCTCATTTTGAATTGTAATGTCGCAAATATAATAAGTTTATATATTCAAATGTCACTTCATATTCCATCTGAAAGTACGCCTAGATGTCGGGCATTTAATCTTCATCACCATTACACCTCTATTCACTAATTGAGGACCAAACTACAAACAGAGACAACTGAATTTCTATTAGAGACAAGTTTTCTGTATTCTCAATTCATTTAATAAAAATTGCAACTATCTAGGGATTATCTCTTTTCTATTACATACAAATAAATCGAAAAATAAGACAACCAGGTGCGGTGTTGTCAAGCGAAAATCGGTTATAGATAATTCAACAGTAATCCTATAAGGTCCACCAGTTTGAGTTAATAAAGTGGCCATGTCTTTAATCACGTTATCGTTTTGTGAGTTCATCCATTGCTACCCTATTATTTCGTCTTTATGTTCCTTGACTTATATACGAACTACACACATACAAGCATATGTCTTCCTATAACTGTCTATCTAAAGATTTAACGAACAGATTAAGTTATTGGCTTCGTGGCTACTTCGTCTTTGAATCTATCGATCTCCTATTTCTATATATATATATATATATATATATATATATATATATATAGATAGATAGATACGACTTATATCGAATATAATGATAGAGGATTGTAACAACTAGACAGATTCGCTAATAACATAGGATTTTCATTGTAATCTCTTTCTCGTTTCTTGTTATAAACGGAACAATAATACGCACACAGATTAAACTGAAACCTAAACTAAACCGAACTAAAGGCAATATAATAATAATTTGAAGCAAAACATTTCGATGAGGAAATTCTCAAAAAATTCACAAACTATTGGAATTGTTTTTCTAATTTTGTTGTTGTTGTTGTTTAATATAAAAATGATGATTCATTTGTTATAATAATCGAATAAAAAAGTAACGTACATATTGATTTAAGTTAATTTATAATTAATTACAAATGAAATGTGTTCAATATTTGTGTAAATATAGACATAGATTAAACAAATTTCATTTGTATTAAATTACCAATTAAAATCTATTTCTATATTTGCAATAATCGAATAGAAACGCTTATAACGATATGTTATTTGATAATAACTTGATTATAACGACATAACTGAAATAGTACAGTCCATCATATGCAGTTGAAGCTGTTTTTTTAAAAAAAAATGTCTTTTAGTTATTTGAATAGGCACAAACAACTGAGGCACTTCTGCCTTATTTAAACAAAACGCACTTTTAATTGAGATCAAACTATAATTTGACGTGCTTTTCTCTGCAATTTATTCGCTATATAAGAAATTTCGTTGATTGCTGGTGTATTTTTATCGAAAATGGGAGAGAAGATCAATTTTTCCATAAAATAGCGCAAATTCACTCAAGATCGCACCATTTTTATTCTTCTGTCGATTAATAGAAGGATGATCAGAGCATCTGATAAATCAAATGAACAGTTTCAAGAATAGGCAGAAAAGTGAGCTACTTAGCACCAAACTATCGTATTTACCATTTCATGACCAAGAAATCGATAGTATTTATCGAAATTTCATGTTATGGTGCCGTTAAAATTCTAAATTCTATTCTATTTACTATTTACATTTGTATAAATATAGTCGTTTTGTAGTTTTCAGAAATTTTTAAACTTGCATTACTATGAATTAAAACAGAAAACCTTAACTCAATATAAAAAAAGCGACATGCTTGATCTGCTCATTAGTGGTGGTTTTCAATTCAAAGCTTGTGTTGAAATTGAATATAGACGTTGTATATAGTAAGATATTTGTGGATGTGTATGTAGCTGTTGGTTCGCAGTAAATGAACATCAAAACAGGAAACAGCAACGGGGCCATATGTATGCAGATTGGTAGAACGATTGTGCAATAGTAGAAGAGTTGAAGACCAAAACGTTACTGTAAATTACAAACTTAAAGGACTCACTTGTAATATAAGTAGATGTAGCTTCCGACCATTAAATAAAAAGGCATAGAGATTGATATAGCAACCGGAATAAAGAGAGAGAGAGACAAACAGGAAAAAAAACCGAGATAGAATATTAGTTGTGCAGAACGTAATGTAAGCACTGCTTAATTAAAACTCTTGTTGTTTTTTCTCTAATGTAAATTAAATCATCTATTATCGACAAGCGGCATTTCAGTAGTCGACGGAAATTTAAGGGTATATCCGCTTAAAAAAATAATGGTTCATCCAATTTATCGACTGTTCGTGTAGAAGATGAACGATAGTGAATTTAAAGTTTCGACTATATAGTTGTCACACTAGAACTTCGACTTTAACACAACAGAATACATTCAATAAAGCCACCTCTATATGCATACGTCTCAAACATAGTTAACGAGAAAGGGTGTAGTTCATCTCACACTACCACCACCAACAATATCACAATGTATCACAAACTTGGCTAGTTTAT
Source organism: Meloe dianella (assembly GCA_028455855.1). Lineage (NCBI taxonomy): Eukaryota > Metazoa > Arthropoda > Insecta > Coleoptera > Meloidae > Meloe > Meloe dianella. Next base: position 502,161 of record JAPTHL010000034.1, read on the forward strand.
AGCTTCCTAGAATTATCTGACATGTGCGAAATAAACCGTTCGCGGTCGTGCATATATCACAAACAAGTCAGACCGTTTAGATTAAGTTTTCCGATTTGGAGGCGATGCTTTCAAATCGGAGTTGATTGATTCAACTACGTGCCACGCGTTATACATGTTTAGTAAAAGAAAAACGCAACTAAATGCGCCCAGTGATTGGTATGAGGAATCATTTTTTTCACGCTGAATGGAAAATTAAATTGGACTTCATTCAGTAGAAAAAATATTGCAATTACAACATCGATAGACACAAGAGGGATACCGCGTTAGAATCGTACTTTATCTTCATATTTTCGAAAATCTGTCTTTCGTGTGAAAGGAAAAAGTTGTTTTCCGATTCCGGATTACGGTTTCTCCGATCGTTATACCAGTATTGTGTAAAACTCTGATAAAAAGTTAACATTGTCGCGCGAAAGATTACTGTTAGTAAAGGGTTTGGTTGAACTTTTGCAATTTGATACAAAATAATCCAGGATCAGTGAAAGTTGAATAGAGTCAAACATGAAATCTGTATGCTATTAACACACCAACCAGTGAAATAAAAGACTAATTGCCTGATTTACAATATTTTTCTAAACAAATACTAATCCGGGATTTCGATTTAAACGTGCAACATTTTTGAGGATTTTCTCTTGCTGTTGTTGTACCTATTATCAAGAAAATGAAGATTTAGATAAAATCAAATTTCAGTCATCTACTTTCAACCATATACGCATTCGTGTTTCAAATCCAACTCCCAAACCAATTTCCTCGACATCCTCTTACATATTTCTCGTTTCATGTAACCCAGATGCATGTGGATTATTAGTTTCTTTTTCTCTTCCACCTCTCATCACAGAAAAATTTCAAGACAAATTACCGTTAAAAAACTAATAAATCCTAACAGATTTATCCAAGCAAATTATTCCATTTTCTTTAGTTGTTTTTTTTTTGAGTCTCATTCTCTTGTACTTGGAAAAATGAAATTAGACTAATTTTTCTACTATGTACTTTTTCTCTTCGTCTTTGATGCATTAGTTCTTTGTTTCGTTTCTTTTGCTTTTATATTGAAGTTTTCGTATTTTTTTTCTTTCCATTTGTATTATTCCATGAGCCAATTTCCACGAGACTTCAGCTTTGACTTTGTGCGTTCTGATGATACGTAGAGATGCATATAAAGCTTATCGGTCCCTTCTTAGATGCAAATTTTATTACAAGTTGCTATCTTTTTCAAGTCTATATTCTTACGATTTCTGTAAACATTTCAGTACATTGAATATGTTTAGGTTTTGGTCATTACTGTACGAGGAGAGTTGTGTTTTTTATTGCAAAACACATCAATTCGATGTAGTTCGAACTTTACAACAAATAATAATTGATCTAATTTTGTGTGATAAATTAACATATTTGAGTTTTGATTGAATAAATAACAGACCTTAAATAAAAAAAAACGATCAATACTTCCATTTAACTTAATTATTTCGTTTCGCTTGAACGTCCATGTCCATCAATCGTTGATATTGAAGCTAGACGACCTACCCTGAAACTATATTTCAGGTCACTTAACCAATTGCATAAGCCCTTAGAGCTGATATGAGCTAATCTATTTAAGGCTAATCATTTTCCGATAATACTCACTATCTATAACATATAGACATAGAACATTACTAGTTATCAACAGAATGATTGAGTCATGATTTAAAATCGAATTCATTTCATTCAATCAAATCTAAAATCAGCCCATAAAAGCAACAGTTTACTTATTTAAAATATGGAACATATTTAATGTATTTCACGTTCGGAAGTTTTGCAACAAAAACATAATGGACAGAACGTCATATTTTATGTATCAATGCCGAAACTAAAGGTTAATTCAATATTAAACAAACACATTTAACTGAATCTATGTTAAAAGTTTGTTTTATATTCAATTATAGATAATTTCCGATAGAAAAATTGACATAATATCGTCGTTAATAAAAACTAAATAAATTAGTGAAAAACAATATGAATCGGATGTGGTAAATTTATCCTCTAGTAAATTTACTAAATGCTTTTTATTTGTGACTTCTTTAAAAACAACGCTGTTTGTATAACATAATAACGACAAAGAGAAAAATGAATAGAACAGAGCAGAACATTTCTGGACGGAACGAATATTATAAACTAAACTATCGTAAATATTAGTTTTTCATGGACGTGTTCGAACAATAAAAATGACGTATGGTTAAAATATTGACTCATTGTGGTTTCGAATCGATTCTGGAAGGTTCAGCGACGAATACTCAACCGTTCTATAGTGGCGGTGGTGGTGGTGGTGGTGGTTGGAATTGCAGCTTGCCGAAGCTGAATCAACAACCAAAATCCTGTATATGGAAATACAAGATTCTTTGTTGCACTTAATTAAAATTCTTATACATCCACACCAACGTCAAAACGAATCGCCACGTGTACGATAAGGACCACCGTAAATGTCATTTTTATATCGTGGATGTTTTCATTGATTTTTGCAATCGAATTTCCCTACCTACTGCCTCTTACAACTGTCTGTATGCAAATGCTACGACACGATATTAGGCCAATTGTTTTGACTTAAAAAAAAGAGCGCAATAAATAATTCCTATGTAGTGTGATTTATTATTGCCACAGAATAATTGAACCTAATTTGAATGCATCTAACATAATTTACTTAAATTTTCTAAATTTAATCTCGACCACAATTCTAACCGATTTACTTAAAACGACTTCTATGTATAAACGTGGACTAATAGTAATAATAGAGAACAAACTAAAATTTACGTGAAACACATATAAAATACATATATAGCAATAATTTTAACTCATCGATTTCCCATTTTATCCTTTAACCAAAACACTATTACTATTATTTTATGTATATTGGTTTTGTTTTTCTTTAATCCTACAGTACAAATTTGAATCGTCTCAATATATTCATATTACAGTTTTTTTTTTCAAATTTACAATAGTGATTGAATCAAATCTGTTACTATCTATAGAAAACAATACGAACTGAAAAATTGAAACAATTTCGACTTTGGTATGTTCGATAAACCATTAAAGTTGCCAATAAATTTATTATAGAATGATCATTATTCCATTAATAGAATTGTTGCGGCTTGTGCCAGAAACAACAACAGGAAAACGAGTAAAACAAAACGAAAAAGTCGATGTTGTTGTCGTTATCGGAAATGGCCGAAATAGAAGAGAATACAATCAGGACAGGTGCATATGGACGCTAAATGTCACATTTAAACATTCAACTGACCAAAGATTTGATTAATAATGGGAAAACTATATCTTCATCAATGTTTTATCAAATTAATATATTTGAAATTTAGTATTATTTGGATATTAATTCAAATAGTAATTAACAACTAATAACAATGGCCAGAGCAAGCCTTAGGGGTGTGTAAATTGTGCCACCACCGCAACAGGACGCTGAATTGAAAGGGAAAACTTAGTCAGATTTTTCATCATTACTATCATATATACACCACAATTCTATAATATAGATAACAAATAGAATGTTTGTCTAGGGTGTTGAAATGAACGTTTGTACAGAAAAAACTTTGTACCTAAAATTACAACAAATTTAACATGCGGAAAAAACAGTAAAAATTCCTATTAAATTAGCAAATTGCGTGTTTTCCTCAATATTTAACAAATTCGTTACAATCACTCTAAACAATTTTATGCAAATTCTTAATTTAATTGTTTTATAATTAAACATATGCGTGAAATAAGTATATTGAAGTAATCATTTTAATGTTTTCATAATATTCAAAACAACTTTATTGATATGTTCACATTGTGTGGTTATTTTCTCAAAGAAAAACTATATCTCCATCTGAATCTCTATCAGCTGGGATGTTAGCGATACCCTCTATTGGAGATTATGACGGAGATCATAGTTTTAGAATATTGTTGTTTATGTTTCTTTCTTTTCAAGGAGATTCATAAAACAGAACAAAGTCAAAAATTCCTAACATTGGTGTAATTTGACAAATAGCTGTCCGTGATGGGAATTATCCTTGTCATCTATAATTCCTAAGTTAGAGTATCTAGTCAACAGAATGGCATAAAACTGATCTAATTGTAACATAATTCACACTGAAGCCTTAACAGTATCAAAGCAAAGCAAATAAACTTGAATAATGGAATGACATCTAATTTGTAATTCTAACTAATTACAGAAGTGATAAAGAATATTGAGTTTCCTTAAGAAATTCTTTTATTAGAAGCGTTACGTGGTTGAATCAAAAATAGACTGATGTGACCGTCCAAACGAGCAACCCCTTTCTTCAATAGCAATTTCGTCTTATTCACACATTTACCTTATCCTTAAAATTACATATTCACAGTATTTTAAAGTTAAGTCGGTCAAATCAAATTTGATTTACCATAAGACCGGCATTTCCACTATAACTATCAATTAGAAATTTACAAAAAAAAATTGTCAGTTACTATCTACGATCAAAGATAATGCATTGCGGTCAAAATAGATACGTTGAAAATCTAAAAAGCGAAAAAGTCCAGGATGATGGATCCTTTGAAAAATTTACAGCTAATGTGTTTGATTCCCATAAAAATTTCAGTATAAATTTGCCAAACTTTTTTGACAAGTTTATTTATTTTGAAATGTGATATGACGACAAACTAAAAATTTGAACAGTAAAAGCTCATCATTACCAATGAATTATGTAAATGTCATTGATACGGACATTGTGACCTAAACACTGTCAGAACGGTCTATTACCAGACGGAAACGATAATTAATTTACAATTCTCTAACAGTATCGCGAATCGTTTTATATGTTGCTCATATTCCACAGAAATACCAACAAGTCTGACCTTAAGAAAAGTCGCTCGTTTTCCCATTTACGTGGAAATCTTGTGACTTTTATAGAGCTACTCTACTCTATCATCAAACATTAAAACGAAACCAAAATGGATTAGATGCAATGTGTATAGTGATGTTTGTTTGGTAACGGAATTAAACTTTAGTTTGTTACGAATTCAGGACCACCGGCAGGTTGTTCCTGCACCTTCAGGACTTCGCTGCTAGTATACTAAATAAAACCGATAGATAAACAGAGATAGAACGACTTGTACTGAGCTTATATATTCAATTCTATACACCCTTTTCATGATATACGTTTTATCCAGGACTAGATTCGATTATATACGTTTATCGTGCCGAGCAATCGCAGTACAATTTTACGTTGACGCCACAAAAATACTCTAATAAATTTCAAAAAAAAATAAATAAATCGTACTTATCTCAAATATTTTGAAATATTGCTGAAAATAAACGAAGAAATTCATTTGAATGTTATTTTTATGATCATAATGAATATCATTATTAGATGGTGTCGTGTTTCTTCGTTTCTCATTTCGACAATAAACAAAATTAAAGAGCAAAGGACCCCAATTCGCAAGAATGGAAAAATTATTGTATTCATTTTCTTCTTATTATTACTGATTTAATGAAAGCTTTAAATGTTATTACAAAGGGGTTCGTTGGGATTTTACTGGAATTAAAGTGCACTAATGAGAAATATTTAAGCTAGATAGTCGAGAGATTTTAATCTTTTTAGTTGGAATTACATCAATTTTTCCTTCTTGTCAAATCATTACTTTTAATATTTTTTATAATGCACAACTGTATCAAACACTGTTGGTATATAATCGAATTGTTCTACATAATTTGGTTGTTTAGAACTGTTAAGTTGATTTAACATGCTCCAATTAATCCTGAAAGATGAAACAGGAGCTAAATCAAATCAACTTAATCAACTCGGAGTTGTGTTAGTAGTTGGCCACAGTTTCATGGTTCTAATTCAATTCATAATGGCGAAAAATGACAAAAATTAAGGAGAAGATGCATCGGTCATCTGTCGAAGACAGTTCGTTCTATTGGAGTCCCCTGAGTAGCTTGCAAATGTACGAATTACCATACTCAACAATTACACAACAAACAAAATAGTCAATCAACATTCCTGTTTATTAGACAAAATTATGTTTGTTCTAAAATAAGATTTGATTAGAATTCGAAACGAATCCATTAAAATTCACTTTATATAATTTGATCGAATTAGATATTAGACGTGTTCTAATATTTACCACATCTGTTTTGAATTATTTTTGAAATTTCCACCGACAATGACGAATTGGGCTAATTATGTTAGCTTTGTTGCAATTGTTTAAATAAAGTCCATATATTCTCAAACATACATACACATGTATCCCTTTATATACCAGATGTAAGATGCAAATATGTTTTCTATAAGTTAACAGTGTTTCCCAATATTTCCAACAAAATATTTAATTCTTTACCAAATCTCAAAAAACTATGTAAGCAATAATAACAATGTCGTTCAGGTTGATTATTGTATAAATGGCAACATGTGGCTTACCGTTTTAGAGACTCTACTCGAATTACTACAAAAACATATAGAGACAATAGAAAACGTACGCTTGAGGGCTTACTAAGACTTCGACTATAAATGGGAATGTTGTGCATTGTCTAGTTAGATCAGCATCGATGTTATTGTTGTATAGGTTTCATTTCTCTATTCCTGTGAAAACTGTAAGAATAATACCATCAGTTGGTCGGATGGGAACAATTACAGTATTGTTTCACAGACAATTGTAATAATATTAAGATCAATACGAAAATTCGAATGCCAAATCAAAATATCTTTCTATATAAAATTCATTTGTACAATTCGTCAAATGTCCTACAATAATTGTTTCACCTGATCCTGCTCTACAGTAACTATTCACATCAATAGAATTACAATAATCATTTCATCACTTTGAATAGAACTAGTCTGAAAGTATATTTGATCATTATTCATATTTCGTTGAAATCGTAGAATTATTAATTAAAAGTGAATTCATTGTTTTTTTTCCGGAAACTACACTGGTTAATAAAAGCAGTGGACAAAACAGATTGTCTCGATTTTTATCTCTATTTGTATATCTACTGTACAGTGATATCTTCGAAAGTATGTGAGAAGCAACTGGTTGTTTGATTCACTAACAAAACACAACTTTTCAAGATTGGTAGACTTTTTTTTTGTTGTTGATAAAAGGTCTATCGTAAAAAAAACGCAATAACTGTCCATAATAGCGATAGAACTTTCTAATGGTGGTAATTTAAAATCGGTAGTTACTATCCTTAATTTGATTTAATATTGAGTAAAGGATAATATTTAGAAACAATATGTTTTATAGGTCACATATCTGTTTGCTTTCTTGTCAAAGTTGATCAAGAGGAATTGATAAGGGAAGGGTTTTGTGTCTCATCTATTGCGGTATGGTGGCTGCAACAGGTGGTTGACAGGCATACTTTTTATGTTGGTCTCGTGTACGTTTTCTACATACATTTAAAGTTTCTATATCTGTGTATCATATGTAACGAGTTTCGTGTTTCAACATAATATTTGTATGATGTTGACAAGTATCGATGTTTATTTAACATACAACTGTTTATGGATTTTTCTGAACGCAATTGCTCAATTTCGAGTAATTCTAAAGGACAATCAGAGAGACGTAATCAAATTTAAGGATACTTCCAGTGATATATTAATTGTATTTAAAATTCACTCATGAATATTAAATTAATAACAGTCTCTGTCATTTAAACACGATTGAAATGTATATTCATGTCTCGTTTTTCGTAAAGATTATGATGAAAGGGTTGGTACCATATAAAGATAGATAGTATTATAGTAAAATGGAAATGTAAGTATAGAAAAGTGTATATAAAAGCAAACAATTCGAATACTGTACATATAAACATGTTTAAAATAGGATTTTGTCAACAGTTTCCAACATCTACCTAAATAGTAAATGTTCTTTTGTCACAGTTGCAAAAGCACAAAAAGCCCTTCAAACAAAATTTAATATTACAAAAGGATAATATGTTACCAGATAATCATGTATTTTATATTTATAATCACACAAAACGAATATATTTAGATATTTGCGCATCTAGAAAATAATTTCGGTAATATGCATTTAATAAAACCGTTTGTCGCAATTATATCGATGCAGTTATATTGCATGATGTAAAAATATTTCTCAAAGCCCTTTTTATCAAGCAAAAGTTATTTAATTTCTGCGTGATTTTATCAGAAACACGACTACTACATCAACTAAATAAGTTTTGAAAATATAAACTTGAAATTAACGTTTGAAATCATGAAAATTCGATTTTTCTAACTAGGATTCTATTAGTTTTCGAAATGAACAATGTGTTTTACAGCTAATTACAATACAAAAATCTATTAAGCTTTGAACAATAGAATATCAATCATGCATCAATTTAATTAGAGGCATCCATCTAGAAATGTAACAACATTTACGCATTATTATTTATATTAGAGAAATTTGATTCAATATGTAAACAAAACTATTTGTTTTAATTTTTCTATTTATTTCCACGATCATTCAACAATGTGTGTGCATGCCCGAAAAAGACCTAAGATTGTCAAAAAATGCATTTTTTTTGAATTTTTAGAATTACAGTACTACTCCCATCTTTTACGAACTATTAGGGCTTGTCCATGTAACAGTCCGCTCTAGTATGCTCTACTGATTCCAGTGGTAAAGACAACGATTCACATAGCCCAAAATTTCGTGTCTATATAATTTAGGAACTGAAAAACCCTATAAGATATCGTACAGATGAGAAGATTCGTAAAAGACTGGAGTATTACTGTATTGCTCCTCTCTGAATAATTTGTTGTATCTTGGAACTTTTCTGACATAATGTTACAAATGAATAAACGAGTATTCGTGGATCAGCTAAAAATAAAGTTCTTCTCTAAAGAGATGTTAGAATATTGATCAATTTAGAGAGACAACAACAAACAAATAGAAAAGTATTACCGCACGACAACAACAACATAAAAACGTTTTCCCATGGAACGTCTACGAGGAAATTTGTAAATATTTGTATAGTCATAACTGAAAATTCAAATTAATATTTAACACAGTAGACAAACACAAATATTCAAAACTTTTGACCTATTCCATAGAGACTTGTATCCTAAAAATACATTTGTCCAACTATATTGAGCACAACGTAAAACTGATAAAATGACCGTGGACATTGAAATTGATGAAATTGGAACTGTATTCGTATGCTGTGATAATAATTAACTTTGTTGGACGGCACATCCTTCTATTTGCTCCATTACTTATAAGTCTTGAAATTTATAAATAAATAAATAAATAAATATAGATAAGAGTATTTTAAAAGATTAAATAAAGATGGTTCGCCTTTCAACTTTCATCATAACGAATCAAATAAGTACTTCTCTAGAATATTTGTATTAACATTCAAAATTCAAACGTAAATATTGGAATACTGGAAAGACGTAAAGATTCATTTAAAAAAGAAATAAAACAAGACAAATACTCTTCATTAATTATTTTAATCTTACTTAACTAAATCGTATCAATTCTGTAAATTGTACCTACTATTAACGAATTTAATTGTTTAAATATGCTAAACGTGGTTACATTACGAACAGATAACATTTAACTAACTAATTAAGCGGCAATTATTATAAATAATGATTCATCGACATTCATTGGCATTTTCTTTTGCAACGAATTTTCGATAACTTACAGATCGTGTCAATAATAGTATTTCAATGTGAAAAGTAGAAAAGGTTGAGAAACTTAAATAAGTACACACCACATATATACGATTTATTAATAGCCATACGTATATTTTAAGTGGAACTGAAAGATTTCGACTGTTTCAGCTTCAAGTTTTCATCTGTTGAACGTATTGAGATATTCTCAATTTGAAAACTATCTTAAATTTCGCTTTTTAACAACAAACTATTTTTGAAATTGTATTCATTGCCAATGTGATCCGCTAATAAGTTATTTTTGTGTTGGATATATCTACTTATCAAGTTTTTAATAGTAAGTCATTTCAATATTTTCAATAAACAATCGATTGCCAGCTTATCTAATTATCCATTATTGTATATTGGTAATAATAGGGCGATAACAAAATATCCAAGGTATTTGTTTGTGTAATTCGAATGATGCACTGCAATAACGTCGGAAATAAACCTGAGATTTCCGATAATTACCCTAATTAACACGCTAACTATAGCTGGATTGGACGAAAAATAAAAACATTTACCGTAGATATATTTCCAAAGTAAACAGCTAGAAAAGAGATTTAGCAAAAAAAAGGTCCTTTTTTGACGATTGTAACACCCACATATTTGCATTGTATTGAAAGACAACAACTCTAGAACATTCCAAATTAACAGTAATGACTTGTTAGTAGGTGGTTTCAAGGGTGCTCCAGATAAGGGTTCGTTAGCTGTATTGTTTTAGGTTATATTAATACAGCTGTGACGTCAATTACGATTTACTCATAATGAAATCTACAATATAAAACCATCAATTGAAAGAGATATGTCGAAATTTGAAATTAACAAAATTTCAAACTGGTCGACAAAAACTGACAAATGCAATTAAAAAATAATGGTTTGCATGACATAAAAACAGACGTTAATTTAGAAAGGCGTGGTGTTACACATATACAAATGGTAAAAAAAAACAAACAAACAAAAGACCTCACAGAAAATGGTCAATTTCCATTTCTCAAACAAAACAAACATCAGCAACGACAATGATAATTTATTCGTTATAAGCGAACAAAACACTTGAAGTACACTTCAGTGGGAACATCAAATAGACAATAAAAAATTTGCCAACAAAATTGTGACTTTTAATTATTCGAGTAAAATTCGTATGTTAGAAATAAAAATTTAGTTGTTTTTTTTTTGGAACGTTTCATATATTTAAGTGTGTTCTCGTCGATCTGTTGCTATTTTTAATGATTTATTTTAATCTCTCCAATAATTTTCCGCTATTTCATTTTCATTCGATTAAACTTATTGGTTTACGATAAATAAACATATAGAAATTTTGTTTATTAGGATCGGTATCATCAAGACTTTTGTTATTCAAAAAAAGAAAAAATTCTAAATATAAACGGCTAAGTGTGATTTTATTTTTATGCATTCCAGACAAGAAACCACCATAAAAACTCCAATAATAACACAGAAACCATGATAAGGTGAGTTGATTTTATGTGTGTATTGTAATCTATTCAAATCTTCCACAGTCTCTAGACAATTGTTTGAAATAAGCATATTTTCGGGGTTGGTATTACTACAAAAATGTACGAATTTAATCTTTAATCGAATTGCGAGAAAAACTCTAGATTATTCGAAACTTTTTACCATCATAACACGTTAGAGATGCCAAGGGAGTTTATTATTAAATTCGAAACAACATCGACCCCTATGAGAAATAAATAACGATTCACATAAACAATAACATTTCAAATTTGACAGACCTTAATGGAATAATAAAGAAAAATGAAAAATTAATTTTGTAAACTTCTTTTGTATTCGAATGTTGAAGGTACATATACAACAATCGATGGGATTACTGTGTTATATTTCTAGAAGGATCTACTATTTGGGTTGAAGTAAACGAGCACTTAAAAAGGGACATACCATGGATTAATGTAGAGACATGTCCCAAGTATTTGTGAGTCAATATTGACAATAAAAAGATAAATGAACTCAATGATATTATATTGAGATATTCATGTTCGTGTCAATTGAATATATCTGATGGATGTAAAGAGTTTATTTTCTATATAGTTTCTCTTAATGACATCAAACACCAATGACAAATAGTATTTGAAATTGTTCACAAACGTTTATAATGAATTTTAGTTTGATTTAAGTTTGACACGCATATTTACATCGAAGAATTCAATTTATAAACTGTAGTGCCAGCGACATATCAATATTAATGTTGGTGGAGAAATTCAAAAGCGTCTATTGTAAAGACAGTATGATGTACATAATCACTAAAGGATTAAGCAACTGCTAACAGGATGACGGTTCTTAGGATGATCAAATCACAAATTTGTGAACAGCAACACATGGTTACATTTCGACAAGAATAGGATTATGGTCTCGTTTAAAAAGTGTATCCCTAGATATTATTTCGATGATTCTATTCAATAATCAGTGGCAAGTACCTTGGGAATTCTAACAAATTGCCGGTCGGACGACGATATTATGCCACCAACCGATTTCAAACGTAATTATTTAAACAACTTTCCAATATTCTCTCCTTGTTGATATAATTCAATTGAACAACGAAAATCTACAGGTTGATGACAGTGACAACAATTCAAATAATAACAATAGGAATGTTTGTGTTAAGTTTAGTTGAATCTAGCCACTCTACTAGTCAATATTTCAATTCTTTTCTCCCTTTTACAATAATTGTTACAATTGTGTTCAAATTAACTAGCGATAGAGTATCCTTTCTATACAACCTTCTCTTGGGAAATTTGTCGATCACAAAGGAAACCACCAAAATTACACCGATAACACTATCCCCTAATGGTCATTTATTCCGTACAAAATTCTATCCCTCAAGTCTTATAGCGGCCAAATGTTGTGTTTACAAGATGCGATAAAAAGGTTTTACAACGAAATAAGTGGCCATCATTTAAATCTTCAATAATATAATTATGAGAAAATACATGGGTAGATACATGGAATTCCAATTTCATTTTTAACAAAGAATTCAATCGCAAATATTGTTTACATATTATTAAACGCTAGAGAATTTCTAATAATATTATCAAAGCAAATATGGTATTTTTAATTCAATTTAAATGAAATTATATAACGTAAAAGTCACAATTTGTACTAATTGGCCTTAGTTGTCTACCTTAAATTTCCTCAAAACATTAAACAATGGAAAATTATAAAGAGCCACAACAGCAGTTCCTCATAACAAGCTTAACTAAAAGCGACTTTCAATGTTTTAGGATTTAAAGGAACAGGAACCAATTAGTACTGGCCGGACTTGCGGTGACGCATACATCTAGGAATATAAACAAGCGGAAGGAAACACCACGACCGCCATGGTAAAACGGTAGCGTTCCAGGAAGTAAATGTCATACGAGTAATTATACACCAACAAGGGTTTAATGTGTATGGATCGACACAAAAGTTGCAACTAACAAACTTTACTATTTAGATAGTTTGAACGAATAAAATGATAAAGAAAAAGAACACTCAGCGACCTGTGACGTGTTAAACGAGATATTATCACAATGTCGTTTTCCGTATGAGATCCTCCTTGATCCTAGACGCTTGATGAGATTAGACGTGCGCCCAGTTAGTCCCAGTAATCTCCCCACTTTTTTTTCGTTTTTTTTTTCGTAGATAGAGGCAATCAGACAATTGTTTTTTATATATTTCATTCCTACACTAAGAGTCTGGAAGTTATATTTTGAAACATATATATACACCAGATGGAGTATTATTAAATATTTCATCCCTTAAAAGTGTCATCAGAAAGAAACGAAACAACCTCCACCCTTAGACATAATATGAAAGCAATTTTTCAATGCCTAGAAAATAAGTTGGTTGTGCTACGGCTTGATAAGACTAGATAAATAAAAGGCGAAGGTGAATTTCTTGAACATATTGATAAATAACATCCCCTACCCCCTATATATATATATATATATCTGATAATTTCGAATACACATACATGTTTCAAAACTATTACCTCTAACTATTTGGGTTGTGAATAGGTAAGTTTGGATGACGTGTAGGAAAGTGTTTCGGACTTTGAAATATCGCTAGTACGAGATGTTAAATTTACTATTTTCCCAAAGGACTAGGGCACGTACTGAAGCGCAACAAAGACGGAATGATTAATAACAGAATGGTAACAAAGAAGATAGATAGGTCGGATGGGAATGTAACATTCTGAATAGTATGAGTTTCAATGTAAAAATGAAAAACATAGTTTTTATTCTGTATAATACAAATATGTATGTAGCCTGGTTCCATCTTAACAAGTCAACTTTTAGACCACTTTCATACTTCTAATGTTTGGACATGATCATTTTGTATCTTTTATATACATTGTTCCCTTACTTCCTTCCGTTCTCTTTTTATTAATAATAATAATAATGATGATGTGAATACAGCTGGTGTTATAAATTTTTCAGTTTTTAGTTTGCTTTCATGAAATTGCAAAATGTTTTCCAGTTTTCGTTGACAGTTTAACTGGTTTTTAGAATGAAGAAAAGTGAAGGAAGTAGCTGTGATCCGGTAGCTGATTCCGGTGGGGGTGGTCCACCAGCCGTTACAGATTCATCTAACATACTTGACGGTTTCCAGACTAGATATAACTTTCGTATTGGTATTTATGGATGGCGCAAACGATGTCTTTACATATTGATATTAATATTACTTGTAATGGTGATTGTTAATTTGGCACTCACCCTCTGGGTATTAAAAGTAATGGAATTCTCTTCGGTAAGTTTATTTATTATCAATCTTGTATTTATTTTTTCTTTTTTAATTAAATTAGAATAATAAAAAGGCAAACAACAGGGGGAAAACACACAACAAGAATCCATTTAAATTGGAATGTTTATCAATTTCTCTTGTACGTCTCCTTATTTCAGAAAAATGTCATTATGAAATTATTTAGAGCTTTTCGCATCTTTCTGCGCCTTTCAATCACCACACCATTTTCATATATTTTTTTCTATAAATAACAATGGTAGAAGCAAAATCAATAAACATATCAACAGAGGAAAGAAGATTGTCTCCTTTTGTAATATCTCTTGTAGAACAATACAACAAGACATTAAAAGTCTTTATGTAAAATTTCCCACAATCTCCTTTTCGACAAGTAGCAACGAATATTTTATACATTCATATCAAAAAACGTATCGAAAACAACTGTTGCATCTCTCAATTAAAGAAGTTTTAATTACGAAAATTTGATAAGCATTTCATTCAACTCACTTCTTTTATGTCTAACATCCTTATCTTAGGACCTTAGGACATAATTACTGACGCAAATTTTACGTTATATTTCACAATAACACGTCATTAAGGCAATCACTTCATTTTTATCAATTTAATTCTATTTAATTTCAGTTAGAATTATAATGCAATACGTGCAAAGATAACAATACGTTACACTCAACTAATTATTATCTAGATTCGAAATCATTTTATTCGTAACAATTACGTTTAATTATTTTCTTTTTGTAGGAAGGTATGGGTCAATTAAAGATTGTTAGTGGTGGTTTACGATTAGAAGGTAAAGCTTTCGTGTTGGACACATTGATTGCTAGCAGTATTAAATCACGAACTGGTCAGCCAATTATTGTTGAGTCCAGTCGAAATTTAACATTATCAGCTAGAAATAAAGAAGGCTTCCTTAATAATATGATTTTTTTAGGTAGAATTCTTGAAAAACAAGCAATTATTATTGTTTATGATAATCATTGAATTATTAAATTTTATAGGAAATGATCGTTTCGAGTGCCTGGCTAGTAATTTTAAAGTAATGGACGATCGAGGATTTGTATTGTTTTCAGTGGATGATCGAGATGTGATAATGGGTGCGGATAATTTGAAAGTGACAGGTGAAGGTGGTACATCATTCACTGGTTCAATACAGACCGTTTTAGTACGAGCTGAATCTGGTAACGATTTACGGTAAGTTATTTGCATAACTTCCAACTTTTACGATATCTTGAACGTTACAATTAATAATTACGTGCACCATCTGTTCTTTAGAAGGATTTTGCAAATAAATAATTGTCAATTTCTTTTTGATTCTCAAAACAAACAAAAACATGTTAAACAGAATAAATTGAATAGAAATAGACAAATAGAGTTTACTAACACAATCTGCTGCTTTACATCAGACACAACGACTTATTTTTACGACTTGATGCTTTCTTTGGTTCTAACAACATCCTAGCCGTTTCAAATCCGCAACAGATGTTTGCTGAATCGTGTCTTTTTAACTCACACAACAACGTTCTAGACATTTATCAAACGAATTGCACATAGGAAATCCATAAATATTTACTCAAAAATTTCAATAAAACTTCCACTAAACTATCCAAAATAAAATCACATTGATATTTTATTGATTATAGATTGGAATCTCCGACAAGATCATTAGAAATTCATGGTCCACAAGGTATCCATATTGAATCAAGAGGTGGAAAAATGCGGATAACATCTCTAAATGATATAACAATGAAATCAGAAATTGGATCTGTCCGTCTTGAATCCGGATCAGTAATGATGCCATCATTACCAACAGCTATACCAACAACAAAACCGACAAACAATCGAAATCATAATATATTCCAATTGTGTATTTGCAATAATGGTAGATTGTTTATGGTACCGCCAAATGTACATTGTGCTTCTGATGAAGATGACCGAATATGTCGGTAAAAAATACGAAATTGTATATAATTACGAAATTAATTTAAATATTCTGTATAAATTTGAAGCGTAATCGCCAAAAATGAAATGTTTATAATGTAAATATTTTATACATGATAGTTGAAAAGGACAGCTAAAGACCCATTTAATTTTTTATAATTATGTTTGTATATCTATCTATTGCTAAAAATGCCTGATGTAAAGTGTTTAGAAAGAAAAAAATATATAATAAATAACCATCATATCGATTTTTATCTCGTAGTTTCATTATTTAAACTATATCGAACAATAATTACGTATCTACCACTTTATTTTTTTTTTGTAGTTTTATTTGCATTTGTTTTCTATGCGTTCGAAAATTAACGATTTGATCAAATTAGTTCGAATAGATTCAGCTATTAGCCGAAAGATGACTCTCCTAAAGGGAAGACATTCTGAAAATGAAAATACTGTTTTCCTTCCATAAGTTTCTGTAATATTCATTTTGATTACAAAATGAGAATTCAACTACACAGTATTTGGTAGTGGTCTATAATCAACAGTGGCCAGTTGAAAATAGAGTCACTGAGAAAATTTGCGTTTTCCTGACACTTACACAACTTACATATCTGACTACCAGATGATGGGAAGATACTAACATCGGCTGTTGTTGGGGAAGAGATTTCTCACAAAAATCGTCTCAAAAACGGAATGAAATGTATCCATATGATGATTAAATACAAAAGAAAATGATAAAATCATATGAATCATTAGCAGGGTCGCCCTTAGCCAGTTAGAATTTTTAATTTTCTGAATTTGGTCTACTATTGTTATGATGGATCCGAAGATTCTTCGTTCACATGGGGCCGCTCGTCTCTGTCTGAAGGCGGCTCTGCTCATAATAAATTCATTTCAGTCGTCGTTATTTCTATTATTTTAATGTTTCAAGGAATGCAGATAACAACAATATTTAGTTTCTTAACTAATTTTATTTCAAAAAAAAGTGTGGCGTAATGCATTTTTATGATAAATGTTCGGGTAATCGTAAAAAATTGAGATTTTACTGATACTAAATTGATCGACGTCGTGTAACTTTAGTTGTCCCATTTTGAGGACCTCATATGCTTATCTTGTTAAACCAGTCTGTTGTGAATATTTGACAAAATGATAGTTTCTTTCTCTACTGCAAAAATATTGAAGGGAAATTATATTGAAATGTATTTTTGCGATTTGATTTTTTTGTCATATTTTCTATAATTCATTGAACGTATTATCTAATTTATTATTTACATTTTCATTCGAACAAACTAATTTATTTGAAATCAGGGCGCTTATTGTAAATAATGTTAATATTTCTACGGCACGATCACCATTTCACTATCTAGATCACCATCGTTTCTGTGTGTTGACACAAATCACAAACGAATTAGTGAATTATTTAAACTTGAAGCTCTATGACCGGATTTTGGCTCCCTACACGGAGCAGTACAATTGAGCGGAACATACAACAATCGTATGCTTATCGAGGAACTTACACGAACTTATTTTGTTGCAATAGTGGCATTACAGTCAGTCAGAAGTGATCATCATGGAAGAATGTGATTCCCATGGCGAGTGAATATCTCATGTACGAAGGACAATAGGAAAAGGCACAACGTGTTACAGAGAAGAAAAAGAAATACAGTCCAACCATCTCTTGATAAATTTATAACGACAACACCAGATACCAATCAATAAATAATTGTAAAATACAAATTTCAACTATTGCCAACATTGTAAAATAAATATTTAAATAGCACTTTTCTACGGGGTTTTTCAGGAATCAAATTAGTACGCTAAAATAAAACTTTGTTAAATTCAAAAACAAAATGATCAAACAATTAATAAAACATCCAATCGATACTTGTTTTTCAAGTTGATTTAAACTGACAACAAATAGAACAGATATGATTTAATTGGAGTTTGATAGAGTTTTGTTGTCGACAATATTCAAATAATTGACCAATAATGTAACGGAAAATTGCATTAAATTACCATATTTCGAATAGTAAATGACAGTATAAAAGGATGAAAGGATAATTGAACGTGTTATATTGTTGTGGCAACTTTACACAATGGATAAGATACTTCATTTGAAGGATCTGAAATACTTTATGTATTTCAGTGGTATGTGGCCATCAAATATTATTCACAATCAAATAATTCGTGCAATTTACACAATTTATTCATATACAATTTCAATGTTATTTTTAATTTTCGTTATTAGTCAATGTATAGCGATTATAACAATTGGAATGGAAGACGTTCAGCAAATACCAGAAATGTTACTTACTGGAATTTTGAATTTAGTAATAATTATACGACTTTTTATAATCAAATCAAAATCTGTACAAAATCTATTCGATGTAATTGTAATCAATCAGAAACGTTTAATTGAATCAACTGACGGGCATATTCGAAAGATTTATGTGAATTATTCAAAACGTGTAATAAAAGTGAATTGTTTTTATTTAATCTCTGTGATATTTGTTCTATTCTGTTACACTATATCAAGTTATGCGTATAATATTTATTTCTATAATCAACAATTGAAAATAAATAACACAATTACAAGGCACACAATTCAGATGTTTTGGACGCCATTTGATCAAGAACAACATTTTGAAGTCGTCTTTTATGTTGGCTTAATTATTTCACAGTACGCTGGTTGTTTTTATTTAATTTTACAGTCACTAATCATTGTCCTGATGGTTTACGTACAAGGATATCTGGAAATTTTGCAGCATATCTTGAGGAATTTACAAAAATACAGTGACAAAATAACCGATGAACATCAGATAACTCCAGATGATGGTGTTTTTCAAATACTAATATTCTGTATAAGGGAATATCAAAACATAGCCAAGTATAATTATGGATTAATTAGAATTTATTTATGAATTAAATTTAACCATTTTCAGTTACGTTACAACTTTAAATAATTCATTCAAGTATAGTTTATTGTTAGAATTTTGTGTAATGTCCGTACATTTAGCTGTAATCTTATATACACTTGTTATGGTAATGGATGGGACTAATTAAATTAATAAATTTCATTCAATTATATCTTTTAGGATGAGATGAATTTAACAATGGCTTATAATATCGCAGCTTGTCCGGTAATAATTGGTCAAATTTTTATCATAAACTGGAATGCACATGAGATAAAAGTTCAAGTATTTCCATTACAGTTTTTCTTATCAAATAACTTACAAGACATTAATAAAATTTCAGAGTGTTGAATTATCTAAAGCTGTTTATGATAATAACTGGTATGAGCAAAGTGCAAACAATAAAAAGATTTTACATATCATGGCGATACGTTTCCAAAGGCCATTGGTGATGACTTTGGGAGATTTCCGTGAAATGTCAACAGAAACAGCAGTCTACGTAAGGATTTCGCTTGAAAAATCTACAATCTCCTCCAACATCTTTTATAATTTAATTTCAGACTGTAAAGACTGCATATTCCTATACGACGCTTCTTGTAAAACCGCAGTAGTTTCTCAATTTTCCAGCATCTTAGTAGATGTAGTTTAGTGTGTGAATTTTCACTCTTTTGGAGACAATGAAAACATATAAAGTAATAAAGTTTGTAGACAAGTTAATTCAAAATCAATCAATAAAAATAGTTTTTATCAACTAACATAATTGCTTGTTAATTTCATCCAACTTGTGAATAGCTCCAGTGAAACTTTGATGAAAATAATGTCCAGTTTTATTAGGCATCTGTTCGTCAACATTTCCCATCCCCATAATAGAATACAATTGATGGATATTTTATAATTGTCTAAAGATGATCAAGCGACCACTCATAGACATTTATTAAGTAACTTGATGGACGTACCATAGACCTGTATTGAAAAACATGGAAAAGTGCACACTCTACAACACTCATGGCCAATTATTAAGTAATCCAGATGGACGTACCATAGACATATATTGAGAAAATATCGAAAATACCGTTCAACACTCATAGACAGTTTCTCAGCAACTATTTGGACGTATCATAAACCTGTATTGTGTTGTAGAGTATGCGATTTTCCATGTTTGTTCAATGCAGGACACTACATTGCATAATAACAGTTCAGGTAATATCTAATCGATACTTGTGTTTCAAGTTTATTAGAAACGCAATTGTAGTTTTCTTAATAGGAGTTTAGTTAAAGTTTGTTCTCAATAATATTCTAATGATTGAGCAATAAGAAAGGAAATGTCAACCAAAACTGCAGTTTTAGTAAATGTTTCCAATTATGAAATTTTAAATTCCGCTTAGTTATTTGTTTTTTTTTTAATTTTAGACTGTAAAGTCTGCATATTCTTACACAACACTTCTTATAAAATCGAAGTAGAATGCAATATTTTAGCGTTTGAATTTCTTAAAGGCACACTTTAGACTTTGAGTAGCAAAAATACATTTCAGTATAATTTCCCTTCAATATTTTTGCAGTAGAGAAAGAAACTATAATTTTGTCAAATATTCACAACAGGCTAGTTTAACAAGATAAGCATATGAGGCTGGATCGTCTCTATCCTCAAAATCGGGCAGCTAAACTATAACACCAAGACGTCGATCAATTTAATATCAGTAAAATCTCAAAGAAGAACATATAATCATTGGGGATAAATTATTAACATTTTATTTGAAATAAAATTAATTAAGAAATTAAATATAATAATATAATATGTCGAGTGCCGAAATCTTCCTGTCGCTAGACGCTTGTAAAAAGCGTAGCCACATCTAGCGACAATTATTCAAGGATTCAGGCCATCGTTTAACTTTAGACACATCCAATATCAAAAGTTAGGTTATCTTTAATTGATTTTACAATTTTTTTTATTTAATTTTGAAAATTCCATTATAATCCTATAAAAAAATGGTAAAAACACATCATATTTTATAATAACATATAAAAAATAAATTGTTTTCAGAGTTTTTTACGAAATATTCTAAAATTACCAAATAACATAACCTCAAAAACTATACGGAATTTCTCATCAACAGCTCCAAATACATTTATACCTGATGGTGAACCAGACAAATTATATAAAGCAATTGAATTAGAATTACGTGGTAATGATCCAGCTGTATTAAAAAGTTTTGCTAAATTTGCAACAACAACAGCAAATCATTTAAACATTGAATCAAAAACGTATAATTTCATAACAAAATCGACATAATTTGATTGATTTGTGATTTTCTTCTAGATGGAATTTACGTAAACCAATTCATGAGAGATTTACTCTATTAAAATCAGTTCATATATATAAAAAACATAGAGTACAATATGAACATCGTACATATTATACATTTGTTCAATATAAACATTTAACAGGATCAACTGCTGATACAGTTTTAGAATATATCGAAAGGAATCTTCCAGAAGGGGTAGCTTTAAAAGCCACAAAAGTATAATAATGTTTAAGTACAACAAAATAAAGATATTAAGTTGATCATGTTTCAGTTTGAAATACAAGAATTGCCCGAATATTTAGCCCAAAAAGAAATTACGCAATAGGTATTGTAGTAAGTTATCGTTCTTCACTTGTTAAAAAATTCTTTATCAACTTCAATATTGTCACTTATATCATTGAAATAATAGAAATAACTACTGAAAACGGAATTTTGCAATGATTTATTATTCATCCTCTATTCATTAGATGGCGCAAACATACAGTTTTGTAAATGAAATTTGATAAATACTTGAAATAATCCTTTCTTATCAGGACAATACAAGGGAGATCTAGTTCCCCAACAATAACCCGTAATTCTAACAATATTTTTGCACCGTCTACTATATAATCAGAAGTTGAAGAGTGTTATTGAAACGCAATTTTTCGCAACAACAGATAACGTCGTCATAGAACAACTAAAGACGGGGTAAAGGGGGAAAATATGATTTCCTACACACAAATGGGTTTTTTTCTTCTAAATCTTAATTTACACCGTAATAAAATAAAAGAATATCAATTGTGGAATAACTTAATTAATAGAAAAAAAAACGTACATTTTTTTGTTATTAATCAGATTTACTTCTATCTACTAGATAGCAGCAGTATGTTGCGGTGTTGAATATTTACGATTTTGTTTGTTAAATTTTCTTCTTAACATTGACATCTTTTCATGTTTTCAAAATATCTAATTATACAATGTAAACATCCGTAAATGGGAAGGAGTAGAAAAATATAAACAAAATTGCTTCCTTCGTTGTTAAATTTCTTTCTGGTTCACAATTTTTATTGAGTATGTTGAAACAAAAATACTTTGTAAATTCAAATTGAAAGCGAGAGAAAGGTGAACACTTTTCTAAAACAGCTGATTGCCATTCTCCTTCTCTTCCTAGCTGACAATAAGAGTACAAAGAAACCTTTTGGACAATTCCCAGCTGATGGTAGGAACAAAGTTATTACTGTCTACCAAACAAAATATTTACAAATTCAAATGTTTTGCGAACAAAAAAAAATTGCTCTTGTGATCTATGACGAAAAGACAACGTCCATTTTACAACCATACTTAGTGTTAATTAACAATATAAAGTACTAATTAAAAAGTAATTAACGATAATTGTATAATTAAATTAAAAGATTTCAAAATAAATACAAATTTAATTTAAACTGAACGGAAAACAAACACTAAACAATTTTTAATATACGCGTTCGCTATTGTTTTATTATTATTATTATTATCAAGGAAATTCTTCATAAATTATTCGGTTGTTATCAAATTGCGCACAAGAATCTATTGAGAAGGTCAGTAGAGAAGGAAAATGTCAACAAAATCAATACCTATTCGTAATCATGCCTAATTCGTTTATTAAATAATTTGATCTAATTTTAAGAAATGAATGAACCGTTGTCACCAGTTGTTTTGATTAAGATCCTATTCAAAATATGTTTTTACGATAATAAAGGTTGAACTAAATCTATACCACTAGCAAGTAGAAGTGTACCTACTTATATACTACGTCTATTTGGATTTAGGCAGCTTGACTTCGAGACTGCCAAAGTGGCAACATTTTCAAATTACTCGATTGTTGGCTATTTGTGTACTGTTATAAATCAAGTCGATCAAATTAAAAAAAATGGAGTGTATATCAGATGTTTTTATTTTTTTTTAATATACAGAACAAATCCGGGATTTATTACAGTTTCATTACGATTTTATTAACGTTATAATATTGATTTTCTGCTTTATAAAGTATTATTGGAATACAATAATTATTCGTACCTCCGACCGGCATTACTAGTTTTAATAACTTTATATTTATCTTAATTTAGAAACTTTAGTCGACAGTCGGCACCAAAAAAACTCTTGTGTTCCTTTCTTATCGCACGTCCAGCAATTGCTTTGAGATTACGACTATGGCTGCAGGCCGAGAACAGTTCACTTTCTAGACTAGTTATACAAATGACTGTTCGACATACTGTACACATTACTATTCAAATAAAATGATTTCACTTGTTTGTCCTGTTTTTGGTATAATTACATTTCATAAATTTTCCATCTGTTGTTTTATTTTGCCACATATTTATTTATTATCAAACAACGAAATTTATATGCGTCATATTAATAGTAACATGAGAACTTTATCAACAATTCAATGATTTATTATGATTATAATTGGATACCAAAAATGTTAAAATCAAATCATATTTGTGGTGATGACTGGGGCAGTTCGTGCAACAACTAAGTATACAACGTTTTTCATTTGGATTTGGTAGGGTCAGTGCCGGTGCGAGGTGGGGCTACAGGGCGCGGTGTCCAATGGGTCGCCAATAATCATAGAAATTTATAGATAGACATAGATTGAAAAGGGCGCCTGTAAGTCATGTTTGCTCCAGGGGTAATTTAGTCCCGGTCTGGCTCCGAGTAGGGTTGATTTTTAGATTGTAAATTTGACAACAATAGAAGAAATTGTTTAATGATATGTAATTTGACAAATGCCTTCCCAAAGACCGTAAACGAATGGAGTGGTGGAGTAAGAGAAAAACAAGACAAAAATATTTTTAAAATTACATATCGTAAAAGAATTTCTCTTGATAGATAAATTTACCATCGAAAAATCAACCCTGCCTAATCCAAACGAAAAAAATATACCCATCTTTTACGGATGTACTACTAAATAGATAGACACTTTGTTATACAAATTTCTCTTATTATACAAATTATTTATTTATTTATTATTTTCATTAAACCCCCTGTCAAGCTTGCGACAGAGTCGCCGCGACATAGTCGATTGTGTTCATTATTGAAATCTACACAGTCTAGTCTACGTATTTGTATTGTAAATTATGAAGCACCATTACAATTACTGTTATAAATGAATATTATTGAAAATAAATAAAATACAACATTGATGTCCTTAACAATTGGAATCGCTCATTGGTATATGATTTAATCAACACAAAATTATTTTATTTCTAATTATCTAAATAACATTACCAATCAAAAAACGTGTTTTTATCATGAAATCATTATTATTATCATTACTACTGAAATGAACCATTCATTTAATTGTTTCAAACAATTGTTTATTGTATATTTATTTACTCTATACAATAACAGATGGTCCTTGATTTGTTATTATTGTAGATTTAAAAATGTGTTATTATTAAGTACATAATTAATTTACTCTAAAAAGGACAAACTTGTAAAACCGATAAATGATAAACAATCAATTCACATATATATTTTTAACAACATTAGAAATAAAGATTAGAAATAGTTGACGTCAATACAATCGACAAACTATAAAAGGAAACAACGAAATTGAAATTATTGTTATTGCAATATTTGCCAACTAATGGTGACGAAATAAATACAATAAAATTGACAAATATATTGATAATAGAAACTTTCTGTATGTATACAGTTAAATCTATAATTAAAATCGTACTATCTAATAAATACTTTACGTTAAACATACAACAAATGTAACGTGACGAAAAAAAATAATATATATCTATCACAATAGGTATACTTTTATTCTATCTAGAGCAGTTTGCTTACGTTTACGTTAACGTTGAAATTAACAACATGTAGTGCGTGGAAATAAATTGGAATTAATCCAAAATTAACTTAAATTCAATCTATTTCATTGCATCTATTTCTAAACATTATAAGAAACTACTCTTTTTTTTGTTATTATCAATTAAGTTATCAATAAAAGAGTCTATTTTTCAGTTCTAAATATCTCCCCCATTTATCTCAGGTGTAAATATAGTACATCACACCAACATTACTGCTAATTATACCAGGTCCGGAATAAGATAAGTATTTACATCAAGAAGACCAGCACATAGATATTTTTGTGTTGATGCAATTTAAACGTTTATATTTTTAGATATTAACGAGATTAACAACAACCAGTGGCACGTTTTCCGGTGGACGAAAGCGATCTTTTTTTATAAACTTTGTCATGTAATAAAAAGATCGAATTTCTTCCGATGAAAAACGTCTAAATAGGGGATCCACAACTGGGTCGCCCCATCAAGATATAACGCGCCACCACTGACAACAACAATGGTCATATTGTGTTTATTGTTAATATTATTATTATTACTATTATAATTGGTGTTAACAATAAAACAAAAGGTTTTAATGTTAAAAAGACAAATGACAAATTGTCCAGATCAAACCAGAATTGAATGTTGTATGTTATAATAACAATCAATTAAAATGATTCATATTAAAAAAAAAATTATTTGTTTTTAAACTAATTGAAGTGATAAAACTCAATTTAAATAACAAAAATACCAAAATGAATTATTTATTTTGCAAACAATGATTATTTGTTGTTGTTTTTTTTTTGTTTTATAATTATTGATTGATATCTACATGAGTAAAATTTTATCAATAAAAAAAATCTGTATTGCAAAAATATCAACTATTTGGTTTAGTCATTCCAGAATTTTAATCAATTTTATTATTAATTCATTAACAAAATCTAATCTTCTACGTAGTTAAATGATTTTCATGCCTATTAATTTCCAATTTCACGATAATTATTATCAAAATTTATCGATAAAGGTCAGTCAGCATGATCTAAACCTTTGATTATAGAACTATCGTTTGTATGATCGCTTATTTTTGATGATTTTTTAATGATATTTCCTATGAAGAGTCATCATTATTGGAAAAATGTTTATTGCTTTTAATACAGTTTTTATCGTAGATATTATCTGACTTTTTGAGTAATTGTCATAATTTTCGAAATATAACGCAATCTTTTAATATACTTTAAACAGCAACTACTTATCTTTGATTTAACAGTTTTCTCTGACTCTAAATTCTGCCATATGTCTGTCTACAGGGCCGGCGCTAGGCGGTAAACATCGCATCGGAGCGCCACATACAATATATGCCAAATTTAATGACAATGACCAGTAAAATTTTAAGTGAGCTTTTTCACATCTAGACAATTACAGGCGCTGCTTGTAGTTTTACTGTCTTAAACGATTTTCCATCAATTATAAACTAATAATACCGTAAAAATAACGTACAATTCGTACAGAAACACTGCGGAATATCAATATCAAACGGAGAACAGACAAAAATAAAAGCAAATATCCAAGGTTAAACTATATAAAGACAATTTTAAACATTATTATATTATAAACAATCCATATATTTATCTGATTTATTATAGAACATAGGTGGAATATATAGAAAAAGAAACAATCTAATTTTGGCAATTGATTATTATTGGCGCCAACAATTCGTAATTATCTTGTTGAAAACAAAATACACACGCAACACCACATTCCGGTATTTATTTTGGCTTACATGTCTATTTATCAGTCAGATAATATCATTTGATTAATATTTAAAATAAAAATGTCTATCAAATATTATCAATTTCCACATTTAAAACGTTAATCGTTCATGTTTAATGCTAATTAAGCCAAAATGCTTAATTTAACAATCACGAATAGATGTTAAAGTGGAGATCTTCCGCAATCGTAACGTTAACGTTCGAATCTGTCAAAATAGATTTACATTGTGCACATGCGCATAGTTTTTCATGCTTTGTTACTATTAGTATATAGTAATTGTCTAATGTTTTCTACTGTTTATTTAAATATATGTAAATGAGACAAAATTATATTTTTAGATATTTTATGAATCATTTAGACGTGTAGTTTTTTTATTTTGATTGTTTTCCATACATGTGCGCCTAATTGAATATAGATAAATAATAAATTAATTGAATGGAAAATTGAATGAGAAACAACTTTTGTTAATTATCTAACATTAAAATGATTTTAATTATATAGCAAATAATTAATTTAGTAACTACAATAAATACGTAATTATTCTATAATTATTCTGCAATATTTTCTAAATAAAACGATTTTTCAATTGACGTTGTTTGTTGAATTATCATCAAGGTTTTTTATTTAATATAAATTTTCCTAAATAATATCTTCCTTGAATAATCGTATTTTAATTGTAATTTTGATCAATTATAATGAGAACAAGAGGTTTTCTCAATTATTTTTTTTATGTATGTACGGATATATTCAACCTTGGCCCTGGCATATCAAAAATAATCTACCAGATAAATTTAGCAATTTAAATTCGGCCATACGACAATAACAACAACAAAAAAAATAACAACGTCTGATTTTAATGAAACTGATAAACGGTCAAATAAATTTATTGAATGTAGTGTAAAAAGGCAAAAATTGACGAATTTTTATCGATAGAAAGAAATAAATTCTAAACAATAACAATATAAGAATGTTGATGCGCAGAAATTTTCTGTAAAATTCATGACGGATCTCACGTAGACCAACAACACAATTCAGCAACAACATCCAACGAATGACGTCACGAAGGAAAATCGAATTTTCTCATGTTTTCCACCACCAAAATCGACCTATTTTCCACCAAAGATCCTTGAAACATTACATAGACTAACGGAATGATAATGTTGCTGCGGAATAATAACTTATCTTTTTAAACAATTTATTCCGCATTATTGTTATTATTTATGCAATTTTTTTACAATTACATCCAGGTATTATATTCGATTCTATTGAAGAGCACGTATTTGCATTGTAAATGGTAAATTTCGTTTTTGTTGGTTTTGAAGAGAAACTCCTTTCAATCTATTTGTTGTGTACTGTTATGCAATCAAAAAGAAGTTGTTTTTAAATTGTCATCTTGGATTCTACCCAATTATATTCTGACTATTTGCCAACGACATTTTGGCAATATTTGACTATTTACCGATTCCATCCAATATTTTTGGTATCTAATTGGGCAACATTGATATAAAATGCAAAGAGAACGAATAATGTAAGGCGCAAATGCATTGTTTAGTATCAACATAAAGGTACTGAGATAGGTCAGAAAGGCCGCTATGAAGGTTGTCTCCATCCAAATGAAAGGCGTGTCTTATTGATTTTCTCATATATATACAAGGAAAACTTATTTTACCCTTTGTTTGTTGTTTGTATTAGTAGTAACGACGTATATACTACTTCAAATTCTGTAGTGCACTAATAAAAGTAAGAACCTTCGAAATTTTCTTACAGGCCCCAATATCATTTGTTTCTAATCAGTGCATTAGAGACTTTGAAGGAATATATGTCGCAATCTACAACAAAAGACAATGTAAATACAATAAAATATTTAACTATTTAATAAATATTTTCGATAAGCTTAGGATTGTTTTCAAATAATCAAATATGAATTTAAGCAAATTCATCAAAATAATGATTTCTAAAACATCATCGCCTCATCAATTAATTATGCTTTGATTGACTGGGAATATCCTTAAAAGAATAGTGTTTTCCTATTCGTTAACATATTTCATTAGTTTAAAACCCATATTGTTTTAACAGAGAAAAAAAAACAAGCAGAAGAAAACCCCCCCAAATCCAACCCATTCAACTAATTAGACCTGTCAACAAACAAATTCAAATCATCGGTTATTGCTTTTCTATTTTCTATTTTTTTCATGTTATTTTGTTTGAATATCCCAGTATTGAACGGAATTGTAAATGGAATTTTCCATTCTGTCTTTTCAAACCAAGCACCGGAGCTGCACAGCGGAACCGTCGACATAAAACACGATTATAGTACATTGACTTCTCAAGTTGGTCTATTTTTATTATTATTATTCTTATTTATATTATTTATTATAAAAAAAACCGTAATTGTGTACATTTTCTCAATATTTGCATAAATCATTATTGAACATACATTTTCTGATTGTCGTTTATTATTGTTTTTATAATGAATCAGTAATTCAAGGTAGCACATAGATAATTTTTCCAGTTAGATTCATGTGAATTTCAATTTCGAAGAATCAAAATAAAACAAATATCACATAAAATACTTGATGATTTTAAATAAACGAAAGTGAAGATCAATATTAATAAAAATAGATAGAAAAACAGAAGACTTATCAGGGAATTAAAATAATTCTAAAAAAACATACAAACAATGAAAATTTGTACACGCCAGTGCCGGATTTAAAACCAGTAAAGCCCTGAGTTTATTTTAAACAATAAAACTTTGTGTTACGTTAATATCAAACAAATTGTTACGGACATTAAACATTTTTAAATAAATAAATGGAATGAATCATAAATTTTTCTAATTTAGTTCAAATAATTTTAGATATGCGAAAATGTGCCGTTGAAAACCTAGAAAATGTGCAATTTTCATAATGGAAATGAAGTTTCCTTCAACATATTTATTTTTAGTTAATGTCAACTTTCATAAACTTGAAAAAAAAACTGTAGGAAAAAATATAAATAATATAAAAATTTAGTGTAAATATTTAAAAATATGTACATTACTTGTATATTTAATAATAGATTACAGCATACATTAAATTTTCCAATGAAATAACGGAAGTGAATTTATATAAACAAAACAAAAAAAAACAGCAGGGTCGGCTCTAGGCTTAGGCACAGTCATAAATTGTAATGACCTTCAATTACTTGGTAATTTTCAAAATAGATGGTTATTATATATTAGTCAGGGTCAGTTATTTAGATTTTTTTTATGAATTTCGCTTTTAAATAGATCAAATTTTCAATAAATTCTAGTAATAAAAGCTAGGACAGTCACGCTACAAAAAAATAAAACAAAAATAGATGAATAGATAAAAACAATAAGAAACTTATGAAAGAAAATTGCATTACTCCCCAATGCCAAACGAAACAGCATTTTCAATATAATTAAGGTCCTGTTCATCTTCCTTTCTTGAATCTCGACCTTGTTATCAATTTATATTCCTTGAAGATAAGCTTTATATTATTTTGGTAAACACCGAAAATTTTCTTGTTTTAAAATAACCCAGGTGCTTAAGAAACACACAAGGAAGGGTGATTTAAGGTATAGCGTCGAAGTTAAGTTGAGATTTAAGAAAGCAAGATGAACCGGGCCTGAAGGATTTTCTCTTATTGTCAGATTCGAGGCGAGCAAATTCCCCAGGTTAGATGAAGTGCCTTAATGCGTACCCAAAATGATCAAACGTATTTCTTTATTATGAAGCTGTTTCAATTGATAAAAATATTTAAAAGACCGGTCATTCGTCAATTTAGTTTATTTGTTTAAACTCATTCAATTTTCAGATTTTATGGCTATCGGTATTAGAAACTTTGGCGCCGTCACTGTGCATAAAGCAACTTATATATCAACGAAATTCACCAGTTTCATAAATTTGAAAAATACGGAATTACTTTGAGAAAACGAAATAAAATCCATATTTCTATTCAATTAAACATTTGTTTTTTTTTCTGTTTTTCTATATATATAACAATCGTATTGATTTATTTGCCGTTTCACCTCATTAACGTGTTCGTATTATGTAGAGAAGAGACGGTAGAAACATCTAGAAGAAATTCTATCAAATTGCTCGTATATTCTAATAGAATTAAAGAGTTTGAAGAACCAACTTTCACCACACATTTATTTACATATTTGATTCGCATATGATCCTTGGAAAATACTATCGAAAATATTCAAAGTCAACACTAATTTATTAAAAAAGAAAATTTACAGATCATGTCATCTATTAATAGGAAAATTGGCCAATATCATCACACGCCTTTATGTATTTTTTTTGTCCTTCCAACTATACTGCGACCAGAACTCAACACAACAAATATAGATTACGCGGTGCTGGTAATTTTCCACTATAAATTCACTGTGGGTGTGTTCGTTTTATCTATGAAATTCGATGATTAACAAAAAATGGTCAGTTTAAAAAACAAAAAAAAACAGGGAATCATTCAAACACACGGCCATAGGGCGATTTATTTCCCATTAAAACATTACAAATCCAGTTGCAAATATAAGCACACAATTGTTTTTTTTACACATAAGAAATTTGATTATTTTGTAGTACAAATACAATTTTTGATGTAAAATTTTGATTCCTTTCAAAAGGAAGGAACCTAAATAATAGTTGTATATAGATTTTACAACTGAAATTTATTCACCGAATGGTTCCGATTTTATTTTTTTTTGTTCCACCCCAATTTTAATTTATTGTTCGTGCAATTTATGATAAGAGATATCATTGTAAAACTAATTTCGTTTCAGGAATGTATTTTTTTTTAATTTTAGAAAATTTCCCTCCATACAATTTCAATGGAAATTAGTGTGCTCAAAAGATCACTAATTTCACATCAATCCATTTTCCAATTATTTATAATTAGGCCCGATATAAAACTATGCGTATATATATATATACTGATTTAACAAGCAATAATTTCTCTTCATATTATTATAAACAATTACAATAGAAACCCTTAAAATCTCCTCCCAATATAACAGTCTTTCAATGATTATATAATAAATTACAATATTTATATTAGATTAATGTACTTTAACGTATTTTCAAAATAAAAAACAAAAATCGGCGATTCTCTTCCAAATTTCATAATTTGATAAAAATTTATCAAAAAACAAAATCGACCGAGCGCTGTTTTCCAATTTTTTATAACAATAATAGTTAATTACAATAAAAAGCCATACAGAAAAATAATGTTAAATATGTTATCACAGGGCAATATATAAAAAAAATCATTTCTACCCTGGTTGTTATTGTGTTGTAATTGGCATCGGTCGTAATTATATAGACCCACCCCTAAATTAACAACCCTCCCTTTCACTAAGAAGAGGTGCTAGTCTTTCTAGATGTTGATATTGATATTGGTGTTGAATCATTTGATGATGTTGAAGATCAAGAACTTGTTCGTTCACAATCCGTATCTTTATTTTTCAATGATCGCTTCAATTTATCCAATAAACGATTGTGAAATTTATTTAAACTTGATTGTGAACCATTTTTTGGTGGTGATGACGATGGACTTTTTATTGGACTTTGTAAACTTGTTTCAGATGTACGTGAACTGGTACGTGAATATTGTCTAGATGACATATTTGCTGGTACACTACGATGTGTTGGTGATGTTACCATAAAACCATTAGTATCTGGTGATGTTGATAAACTTGGACCATCACTTTTACATTCAGATACTTTACGTGAACGACATGATGTTGGATTTGAACATTCCGAAACACGTCTAGAACGATTCGATTTGTATATATCCCAATCGTTTTTCACTACAGGCATCATAAAAGCCATTGTGTTGTTGTTTAATTAAAGAGAGCAATTTTAAAAATCGAAAAAAACGCACACAACCACCTTTTATCAATCGCTATTTACTTATTTGTTTTTTTTTTACAACGTATAAGCACAAACGCACACGTCAGAAATACAAGCATGAAATGTTGAAGATCAATGTATACGGAACAGTTTTATGTCATTAACCGGTGTAGAACGAGAACGCTGATTGGTTGAAAATGTCATGCGGGGCGCACATTTTACAGACTTAACCGCGAATAAATCTATAAAAGCGACCTCAAATCAACAAATCAACTAAATTCAAATTCACTAATCATTCATTCGATAAGACAGTAATCTATACTATGCCAGAGAGAGCTTATTCTACCCATCAATAGATGTCATAAAACAAAACAAAAACACACCTGAATAGAAAAACGATATATACTTTGTTCACAAGAACTTGATAACAAACTGACGTCAGCACACATAAGCTTAGGTATAAGAGAATAAATAATAGAATGTAATATTCCGAGCTATACTACTACACTGCACTTATTATTTATCATAAGAGTATAAAATTCCCTTGAATCCAGATTCAAACAAAAGATCTAAAAGTTAATTTAACAACAACAAGCATAACCCCCCCGAACGACCCTCATAAACTGGACGACATTTAATGTGACAATTTTTATCAATAATAACAGAATTTAACGATAATTATCTTAAAAAAATTGATAAAATTACAATGATAGTATTAAAAGAGCCTACCAGTACAAATTGTTAGATGTTTTCCCAAAATACACCACTCAAAAACACGTTTAATTATCATTTAATCACAACATCGACATGTTTGATAACTGTCAAAAATTGAATAAAAAAAACAAAACAAAACCAACGCCTCTTTGTGATTGTCCCTGCAATTGTTTCATTGGCTGGTGATTATGTCACGATTTAAAAAAAATCCACCGATTTAAAGAATGGATACAAAGATGTTGCTATTTATTTAATATTGATTGTTTTGAAATGTATTTCTAATTATATCAAATAGGTTAATTAATTTATTGCTGTATTATCCACTAATTTCCAATAATGTAGGGATTGTTTATTCGTTTGGTTGGTATCATTAGATGTCATTATGTCGAATGTTGTCTATCAAATGTTTTCAAATATCTAACGGAATATTACAAATTTTCGTTTTAAAACGTTCATTTTCACGTAAATAACGTTAAATGTGAGTAGAATTAAATTTGTGTACATTTAAAACTAACGAGGACTAACGAATTAAAATTAATAAATTGTCAAGAAGTCAGGTATGTTGATTTTAAGTCGTTACACAAACAATTGATTTTTGTTTCAGTTACGAACTTCTATAAATTATGGCGAGGAAATCTGTTTTGGGTTCGTTTCTATTATAAACATTTTCCATGGTAAGGCTTGTCTATGGTAAGGCTATCTGGAAAAGAGAGCGACAGAGACGAAGAGCGATCGTTCTTCCCACACTATAGAACGGCTGCAACCAACTTTACATCATCTATTCTTACAATAAGTAACAGTAAATTTATTTATTTATCAATGTACTTAGTGTACTAGAATTGCATGGAAGTTGTACAGTAGTGTGGGCTTTAGATGTTGATCCATAATTAATTAATTGATGTAAAGTCGACTTCAGATTGACTTTAAATCGACTTATTTTGCGTTCCTTGAGCATAAGATTCAATCTACTTTGCCACACACTTAAATTCTACTTTAATAAAATGAGACTTACGTTGAAGGAATCTAAGGTTGATTTATCAAACTTGGGCTTCAGCGTGTGAAATGATTACTCAATTTTTTCTCTAACTTACAAGTAATTAAACAACAATTATCTAAACATTACAAACCCATAATCGTAGATTCACTAATTATAATGAGTATTGTCAATTTGGACATCTTATTGTTAGTAAATTGAAAATATTTGTAAGCTGAACGTTTACAATCTTATCTAGTGTTTCACCACATATAACAAATGTTGCATAAGTCGAATAAAAAAATCTAGTAATTAACATTTCACTACTGTAGATATTTTAGGCCAGATTAACAACTAAAGAAAAAATGAATAAAGAGAAACTTGTGAAATTAAGCAAACAAAAAAAAAGTAAATTAAACTTCTGGTGGTTATATTAAAGTAAAATTGATCGATAATAAAAGATTGCAAGCTTTCAAATTACGTTACGTTTTCTAAGCAATATTTGTGAAAGTTTATCGATTAAATATATAGTTCAGATATTTCTTGTAATTTACAAAAATGGTGGATGCGCCAAATATAATTCTTCAGATCAAATGCTTGCTAAAAAAAGTAAATAGCTTCGTAAAACGTTTATTCGGAAATTATCGTCGATAATTTTATAGATCATTCACCTAGCCTTGTTAGACTTTCACTAGATTCAATTTTATTAAATTCGTATTTTTCTTCGAGGTATTTACTCTATAATTATTATTAACTTACAATAAAACTAAGGAAAGAATTATAGAATCACTGAATGATTAATTTCTACATGAATTCACAAACAATACCCAAAATAGAGGTTTCCTATCTATTTACAGTTTATCGTACTACAAATGATCGATTAAATTTAATTAAACAGTAGTCGTTTTTATGTCCCATATAAAAGATGATTGCTTTCATTGCGTCAGTACAATTTTCCGTGACTTGCTTATGCAAAAAATACTTCTGTCCCCACTATTTATTAATTTTGTATTCTTCATTGTAATCAAGTTAAACAACAGCAAAAGGTGAAAGTAATTGTAGATGTGTATAGCATTTGTTAAACCAATATTGCAACATATCGACCTAATAATATCAATCATAATTCCACAATTTTATGATTAATTCGTATTAATAAAATCTGCTAGACTCATCTTCGATGAACATCCATTACTTTCTACTCTTGTAGTTTGCTTCAATTAAAAGTAGCTCAAAAAAAAATCTTGAATCGCATCTCGTTTACCTTCAGTGATTAAACAAAAAAAATAATTAATGATTTGAGTGGGAACGAATGAAACATTTCGCGGACTTTGTGTGTCACACAGATCAGTTTCGTATTGTAGCGATTCGAAAATGAATCGATTGAATGTTTTGAAATTGAACAATTTTGTTAATACAAAACGAAAATTTTGTAATTTTATTGATGCAGTCGATGAGAAATGGACGAATGCAATACCATACGATCAAGTGCCTGGACCTAAACCATTGCCTATTCTAGGCAATACATGGAGATTCATCCCTCATATCGGTGAGTTATGATTGAATTTTTGTCCGAGATTGTTTATGTTTTATTTTGGCAACGGCCAATAGGTGATTTTCAAATTGAACATATTGATAAAGTTTCACGGAAATTATATGAAAACTATGGGAAAATCGTCAAAATGGAGGGGTTATTAGGCCGTCCGGATATGCTCTTCTTATTTGATCCGGATGAAATTGAGAAAGTTTTTAAACGTGAAGATTCAATGCCCTTTCGGCCGTCGATGCCATCATTGAATTATTACAAACATGTTTTGAATAAGGAATTTTTTGGTGAAAATGGTGGTGTAATTGCTGTGTAAATAAAATATTCATAGAATTCGAACAATTTGATTTATTAATTTGATTGATTTGTAGACATGGTGAAAATTGGCAAAATTTCCGATCGAAAGTTAATAAAATAATGCTACAACCACGTACTGTTCGCATGTATGTTAAATCAATTTCAGCAACAGCAGAAGAATTCACCAACAGGTAGGAGACTTGCTTTTCAATTATTATTGATTAGAAGAATATTTATAGGATTTATCAGTTGCGCGATGATAAGAATGAAGTTGAAGGTGATTTCCTTAACGAGATCCATAAATGGTCATTAGAATGTGAGTTGAAGAATTAGTGAAGTTAGAAAATTTCAAACGTTTTTTGTTTTTTTTGTAGCACTAGCCAAAATCGCATTGGATGTCCGATTAGGCTGTTTAGATTCAAATGCTAATCCTGATACGCAAAAGTTGATAAATGCTATTAATGTATTCTTTATGAATGTACCTATTTTAGAGTTGAAAATACCGTTTTGGCGACTCTGGAATACACCAACTTTTCGAAATTACATTCAAGCCCTTGATACGATACGGGAGTAAGTTTTTGGGAAAAATTCAAATAGATCAAAATAATTTAATAAAAATTTTTAGAATATGTCTGAAACATATCAATTTAGGTCTTGAGAATCTTGATAAAAACAATAAAGAACCATCGGTATTACAACGAGTTCTTTTAGAGAACAATGCGAAGATCGCAAGCAATCTAGCATTGGATTTATTCCTTGTTGGAATTGATACGGTGAGTGAAAGACAACAATGTGAAATTATCAAACGATTGCATGTGTTCCGGTGATTACATCTGTAATTATTTCAGACATCCAATGCTGTCGCCTCCATTCTCTACCAATTAGCAAACCATCAAGGTGAACAACAAATCCTGCATGAAGAAATCGCAAAGAATCTCCCGAACAGAACACAAATTTCTTATGATATCCTAGAACAAATGACCTATTTGAAAGCGTGCATCAAAGAAACATTACGGTAAATATATTCGTATAAATTTTATTAAAATTATTCAAAAAACAATCAAATTTGCAGTCTCTATCCGGTTGTAATTGGTAATGGTCGATGTACAACATCCGATTGTGTTATCGGTGGTTATCAAATACCTAAAGGTGTACAAATTATCTTTCAACATTATGTTATTAGTAATTTAGATGAATATTTTGATGGATGTCATAAATTTCAACCGGAGCGTTGGTTGAAACATTCCAAAGATCATCATCCATTCGCTTCGTTACCATTTGGTTTTGGTAAACGTATGTGTTTAGGTCGGAGGTTTGCTGATTTAGAAATGCAAATTATTTTAATTGAGATTTTACGACGATTTCGTATTGAATATCATTATGAACAATTAGATTATCATGTGCATCCGATGTATACACCAGATGGGCCGTTGAAATTGAGATTCATCGAAAGATGTGGGCCGATGGCAATTTCATAAATTATCTATGTTACGAAATTCTATTACCTGTTACCAAATTAATCCGTGTAGATATAATATTGTTGATAATAATTTGGGAAATATTTCCATGCCAAGGATTTTTATAGTTGTGTTAATTACCCTTCAATTCTGATCCTAATTGCAAAACAGTTGGTTAGTGTTGCAACATTTGTTTACGTTAAAGTATAAAATTACAAGGACTTTAGCTGTGGAAATACGTGTACAAATAAATATTTTAATATAAATCAACACAAATAGAAATCTTTAGAGAAATTAAGAAATGGCAATATTACGGATTTAATCTTGACCTCTCTCTGAACGTCTTCTCTTTTGCTTTAAAAAGTTTGATCGCAATTATGGCATCACTGCAAGTTGGTAAAGAATTTTGCCATGCACAATCAGAGTGTTTCCCTTGCATATTTCGTTACTTTTAAAGAAACCATTTATAGAAATGTAATTTGTACTATTTTGTAAATCAACAACAACATTTGACTACTAAATAGAAGGAAAGTGAAGTATGGTGAACTGAAATCGGATTGACCTGACCGAACTTTAATACATTCTGATCGATAAATAAAAATCGATGTTAGAGTGTCGAATTTGATTTGATTTTTTAAGAATTTAAACGGGTGAAGAAGAGAGAAAGTTATCGTATAAGTTGGTCAAGTTCAGTTTGTTTCATTGTAATTTGACGCAAAAAACCAGGTTAAAATAAGTGGAACTATAAAAGGACGTTGAAAAAAAGATGTTAAACAAGACAACAGTTTATTGATAAATTAGAAAAATTAATTATATACGAGTATAATTTACAATAAATACAATTCCGTTTCTATTCATCCCTTTTCAACATTCTAAATTTCAATGCCCCATCAGGTGCATACATGAAAGTCACTTTATATTCCAATGGTTGATAATGGTATTCAACTTTATATGAACGTATCAATTTGGCTAATAATATTTGTATTTCAAGATCGGCAAATCGCCGTCCTAGACACATTCTAGCCCCATGTCCATATGGTAATGATGCAAATGGATGTATTTTGAAATCACCATCATCACCACTATTATGTGTCCTCATCCAACGTTCTGGTAGAAATTCTTTGGAGCGATTAACATATTCCTCCATACTACCTGTAATTAAATTTGGGAATACAACTTGTACACCTTTCGGTATACGATAGCCTTTGATGACCGCATCCTGTTGTAATGTACGTCCATTACCAATGACTGTTGAATACACGCGAAACACTTCTTTGACGAAAGCTTTCAAAAATACCATTTGATCTAATAATTTCGAATTTAATTGCGTATTTGGATCGGGCAACACACGCTTTAATTCTTGATATAGTTTTTCTTGTTGTTCCGGCCGGGTTGCTAATTGATAAAGTATTGAACATGTGGCCATTGAGATCTGTAAATAATTGACAATGAAGTGCTAATTAACATTGATTTGAATGTGTTAAATAACGTTACAGTGTCAATGCCGACTAAAATCAAGTCTAATGCTAGAATCGATGCAGTTTTTGGATTCGGCTCATTAGCCAAAATACGTTCGATTAACGATAATTCGTTCTCGTTCACAGTTTTCTTAGTTTTAAGTCGCTCCATTGCCACATCAATGTATTTCGTACATATCCTAAAATAAAGCTTATTTAATGATTTTTAGTTCAATTCCTTATTCGTCATCATCTCTCTAAATGCTTTTGTGATGACGAGCTAAATGTTGAACTTGTCAAAGTTTTTACTCAATGAAATAGTCCATATTTTTCACATAACGCGTCCATAATGTCGTTGGAAAATATCGCCAAAATGGAAATTTCAATTCGAGTATTGCAACATTCCTTAATGCATATTTGGCCGCATCAATAATCTTCTGCGGTTCTGAATTTGGTAATAGATTTGGATCTAAACAGCCTAATCGTACATCAAGTGAAACTCTACCAATACCTAAAAACCAACACAGAATATTAATTGGTGTTTCATTTTCAGGTCGAAAATCATCATACATTCTAATGACCATTTATGGATTTCATTATCAAAATCATAAGGCATTTCGTCTTTATCATCCTTCATCTCTATCATTCGTTTAATGAAATCATCAGTGACCGTTTCAATGGGTTGGATGTATTTTTTGACTGTTTGCAGTTGCAGGATTGGTTTTTGGACACGTGATCGAAATTCTCGCCACGCTTCTCCATGACTACAAATTAGAAGATTGTGTGCAGGTAAGTGTTTTATTTTGAAATCGTTACTTACACTCCAACAACTCCTGGTAATTCCCCAAAGAACTTCTGGCGCACCTGACTTTTATATTTAACTAAACATGGCATTGATGGTCGAAACGGTGTTGGGCCTTCATTACGATAAACTTTTTCAATTTCATCAGCATCATAAACAAATAATAAATCCGGCCGTCCAATTAATCCAGATAATTTAACAATTTTCCCATATTCTTGATAAAATAATTCCGATAATTTTGCCACATCTGATATATCATATTGTCCAATAATTGGTAATAATCTCCATGTATTACCCAATATTGGTAATGGTTTAGGACCTGGTATTGCTGAATATGGTTTAGCTGTTTGATATTCATCATTATATGGACACACTGTAACTATTTGTGAACGATTTCGGATAATTGTTCGATTGATTTTTGCGTAAATATTCGAAATTATCACCATTTCCAAACCGGTTAATATTCGATAATTGTACGTAACGTAAAAATGAAACGAAATTCTGACAATTTTCGTTTAAATACTAATGATAATAATTCGTTATTTGTTTTTTATTGTTTCAACGATACGTTTCGGATGGTATGCGTTGATTTACTAACAAAAATCTAGAGGATCGACCTCGTTTTCGCTTGACTTTCTAACTTCTTCATTCATATTTGCGTTCAACCATGTCGAGGTCGTTAGCTCGGTCGTCTCATGCGAAAAAGCAAACAAAAATAGAGACAAATTGATCGTGGAATGGAAGATAATTAAGAAAGATATTAACGAAATACACATAGAAAATGAAAGTGTTAGATTTAACCAATGCTGTAGACATAATAAAAAGTAAAAGAAATGCGAGATAACCATGGGAAATTAACAGAAAAACTAGAAAATAAATAGTTAGTTCAGGGAAAAATCAACTGATTTTGTTTTATTTACGTAACTTATTTTGTATTAACGCCTTTACTTATATCTTCAATCACTCAAAAGTCAAAATTCTAGGGGATAATAGCGGCTTTGGTGTCACCGTCTTGAACATAACGTTTATTTTGTTATATACTGATCCTTTTTGAATTCTACGAAAGGTCCGAAAATCGCCCAACTGTAAGAAAGGACCAAATAGATATCGGATAGATATGACAAGCTTTCCTTTCCAGATCATTGTGCAGAAAAGCTCTCGCAGCCGAGACGAGAATTTGGCACAATCAGAACGCTCCAAAATTTTGACCAAAATACCAACAAAATTTTCGCTATAATACAGTCCACTTTTAGATATCGTAGAGTAAATGTTAAGTTAATAGTGAAGAGCTAGTGGAAACGCAGACCTTTCAAAGGGTCCAAGTTTTAATTTCTTGTGTTGGTAAAAAATCAAGCAAAATTCAACAGATACTTTATTTTACAAAATTAAATCACAGTTTCCAATAAATCTATTCGAACCATTTTGCCCGTTTAGTTTCGGGCACATCTTGCAATTTCTTTTTATAATTAGCCACGATCTTGGCAAAATTATCATCATTATCATTCAATTTTCGTTTATTCTTTTGTTGTGGCTGTTGTTCTGAATGTTTCTTTTTCTCCATCAGCTTCCGTTTAGCAAATTTCTGTTGTTGTTTTTGTTTCTTCACATTCTCATGATGTAGTTTTGCTTGTACGGTTAATTTATATTTTGTACGTAATTTTTGTGGTCCAGGTTTAGCTGCAACACCAGCAAATACTGATTGATCGTGACCATTGATATTTGTTGTTTTCTTAATTGATTGTTGTTTCATCGTTTTTTCATGTATTTGTTTCTGTTTGGCATCATGTGCTTTTATTAACTCAGGCTTATAATCTTTAGATTTTGGATTTTTCAAACGTGATTTTTCTAAACGTTTCTGTTTCGTTTTAATCACTGTTTTATTCTCGATTGAAAACGTCATAATTGGTCGTTTATTTGCTGTAAATATATTTGGATTGTTATTTAATGAACGTAAAGCAATTAGAGCATCCTCATGTTTTGCAAACGTAATAAAACCGAATTCCTTTGATTTACCAACACCATTGGCATCTAATTGTCTTAAATCGCGCATAACACGCGCCTCTTTTATTACAGCACCCGATGGACTATATTTCTTTAATAATGTTAGTAATTTTTTATCATCCCAATTTGTTGGTAAATTATGGATTACTAAACGTTCACGTGATACAAACATATTTAAATTGCGTAACATTTGCGTTTTGTATTGTTCTAATTGTAAACGTTTCGCCATATCTGTAGATGATACACCTTCAGCAGCTTTTGTGCCAGCCAAAATCACTAAAATAATTTCCCATGATTATTATTATTATATGATTTATAAAAATTAAAACAAACACAACTAACCGCCTTCTTTGACTAAATACAAATTTCTGGAATCTTTGGGAGCGGTCTTTTCGGCGAATTTGTCATCATTTCTCTGTTTGATTTCTGATCTATCTAAAGCTACATGACAGTCAAGAACGTTTCCTTGTAAAGTTAACTCAGTTCCGGCGCTTAAAGCTTTCTCAGCATCTTCTTTGTTCTAGAGCAAAATTATTAAGAAAAATAAATTATTGAATTAATTATAATTCAAAGAGATATACCTTGAATTTCACAAATGCTGTTCCTCTTGAATGTTCAGTTAGTTTATCCATACAAATTAGTCCATAGTAGATTGGACCGAATTGGGTCATGCACTCTTTCAAATCATCATTTGTTGCTGTGAATGGGACGTTTTTAACAAATATTGTTTTACCCTCAGCTACATCATGAGATTCAAAACTAGGTTTTTGTGAATCTTCTATTTCAATTTCCTTGACGTCATCGTCATCATCGCTACTTTCTTCTTCATCAAGACTCTCATCATCATCATCATCATCTGAATTACTCTCGTCACTTGATTCAACTTCTTCAATTTCATTCTCCACATTATCATTTTTAACATCATCTTCCTCTTTCGGTTCTTCTTTAATCTCGATATTTTCATCAATATCTAGTGGTTCTTCTTTAATTTCAATTTGATTAGTAGCTTGAATTTCTTGATATTTAGTTTTAGCTAATGCAAAATCAACATTTAAATTTCGTCCAAGTAATGGTTTATTATTTGTATGATATTGTGCTTTTCTAGCTTTTTGTACTAATTTAAATTGTATAAATGCACAACCAATTAATTTGCCATCTTCTTTTTTCAAAATTTTAACATCATCAATTTCACCATATTTTCCAAAATATTCTTTCAAATCGTCTTCAGTAACTTGAAATGGTAAATTACGTATAACTAAACGGGCCCGTTTCTCTTGCAATTTCAATTTACGTTCTTTACGTCTTTGTTTTAATTTCTCTTTAGTGGCCTGTTTATCTTGAGGGGCCGCTTTTTGCTGCTGCTGCAACAACAACATAACCTCACTTTCCCAAATTCTCGACGTTTATTATATATAATCATATTAAATACTTACAATGATGTCCCATTATGGTCGAATTGTTCGAAATTTTATTATTTCGTATGAAATTTGTAGATTTTGTTGTGATGTTTGAATAAGATATTCAACATCGAAACAACATGTTAGCTAACCACAAATTTTTGAAATGTGTCAAATGTCAAAAACGGAACTGTCATCTGTCATGTGTAAAAGGGAC
This sequence comes from Meloe dianella, assembly GCA_028455855.1. NCBI lineage: Eukaryota > Metazoa > Arthropoda > Insecta > Coleoptera > Meloidae > Meloe > Meloe dianella. Next base: position 546,074 of record JAPTHL010000034.1, read on the forward strand.
GATTTTAATCGATAATTTCCATTAGTAATGATTAGAATCAATTTAAACAATAAATTCGGATGAATTTCGTTGAAAAATTTGTGTTAAATTCATTTGGTGTACATGTGCAAGGAAAATTGTGTGGAAAAATTCTAACCTCAAAATACTGAAAAGCGCACGTGTTTCCTGTTGCTGTTACTTTCTTTTGTTTTTGTTAAAATACATTTGAAAGACAGTAGAACAATGGGCGATAATGATGGTAATGTTAACGTGAAATGTCGATTTTTTTTTGAAAGTAGCTAATAATTTGATGCAGGTGTTCCGTCTTTGATTGATATTAGTGGCACTTCTGATGAAAATGATGATTCAGATGAATGGGACGAAATGGAGATTACTGGTGAACAAACGACATGCCTATTTTGCCCATTACAATTTCTAACAATTGCTGTAGCATTAGATCATTGTCGGGCTGAGCACAATTTCGATTTATTAGAATTGAAAAATAAATACAATATGGATTGTTATTCGTATATTAAAATGATCAATTATATACGCATACAGAAGCCGGATCCGAAAATTCTAACAGAATCATCGGTTGCCCTATGGGATGATGAGACTTATTTAAAAGCTGGTGAAATGGAATCGTGGTTGATGTACGGTAGGGAATTCTTTTTATGTTAGTATTTCCCGCCAAATTTAATTCCATTGGAAATTTTGTAGATTTCGATGATTTAGGTAGTGCCCCATCTACACCACATTATGCAATTGATGGTAAAACACCTATAAGTAATATAAATTTCTCCGATTTACAACGGCAAATTCATGAACTCAATTTACAAGTATTTATTCCATTCTAATCAGTTTGAAACAATTCCAAATATTGATTTTGTTTTGTAGTTAAGAAATAAAGATATACTTCTGGATAATGCAATTAAAGATATTGCGAAAATGAAAGAAGTAACACGCACAATAGTTGAAGCTGGTGATGCGTCTCTAAAGTCTTCAAATGTTGGCACATTAGCATTGGGCTGTGATAGTGATTATTTCAATTCATATTCGCATTTCGGTATACATCACGACATGTTGAATGTAGTATCAAACATTTCGAATTTTTGTTAATTGATTAATTTGTTCAATAATCTTTAGGATAATGTTCGTACAGAGAGTTATCGTGATGCAATTTTAAAGAATCAGGCGATTTTCGATGGGAAAACAATTTTAGATGTTGGTTGTGGTACAGGCATTCTATCAATGTTCTCAGCTAAAGCTGGTGCTAAAACTGTCTACGGTATCGATCAATCTGAAGTCGTCTATAAAGCAATGGATATTGTTCGGTATTTATTCATTGTTTTCCAATTACATACAAAATAAGTTTATAGAAATATTTTATAGTGAGAATCATTTCACCGAAATTATCCATTTGATTCGTGGCCGTATCGAAGATACCACATTACCTGTTGATCAAGTCGATATTATCGTGTCTGAATGGATGGGTTATTTTCTGTTGTTTGAAGGCATGTTGGATAGTTTTATCTATGCAAGAGATCATTATTTAGTTTCAAACGGTTCAATATTGCCGAATCGTTGCAATTTACTTTTAGTTGGTTGTTCTGATTTAGGTTTGTTCTTCTATTTTATATAAAACTATTTTCCAATTTGAATCCTTACAGAACGCTATGATAAATTGATAAATTTCTGGGATAATGTTTACGGTTTCTCAATGAAATGCATGAAAGATGAGGTGTTAAGTGAGGCTTTCGTTGAAATTGTACCCGATGATAAAGTGATAACAGATCCTGTTATTATTAATGAGATCGATTTAATGACATGCACGACAAAGACATGTGAATTTCACATGAAATTCTCATTGAAAATGAATCGAAATGGCATTTTAACATCGTTAGCTGGTTATTTTGATACATTCTTTGATTTACCGACAATCGTTCAATTTTCTACAGGACCACAATGCGATAAAACACATTGGCAACAGACTGTTTTCTATTTGAAACATCCAATAGAAGTGAAAGAAGGTTGGTTTTTCTTTTGTGTGAGGTAGCCTTAATTGGATCGAATCTAATTTAATTTGGATTTCAGGTGAATTAGTTGAAGGCACAATAACGTGTTCACGTTTAACTAAGAATTTACGAGGTTTATTAGTGGTTATCACACTACGCAACAATAAATACCAATACAATTTAGATTAACAACAGTTTTTATTGTTTTAAAATTTCACTAATTTTAAATTAAATTAAATTATTTATAATTAATTAAAAGGAAAAACAAACAACAACCTGTATCTAATATGACAATGTGTTCGTTTATTTACAATTAGAATCCGTTACCGCGAATTCTAAACACCTGACTTAATGGATCGTAAATCGTTCGTTGTGTTGTATAGTATGGTAGTTTTCGATAATCAGTTTGTACATCGGCTCGTAGAATTACAACACCTGGAGATAATTGGAAATTAGCGCCTAGATTTAAGCGGTTGATTCGAAATAATTACCTGATGGATTGACTTTCACTTTGATTTTTGTTTGTGGTGACAATACACCATAATCAACATCTTCATAGAGATCCTATAAATTATAATTATTTTTTAATTATAACGACAGGAAATTAGATAATTAACCGACTTTCTATGGTTTCGTTTCGTTTGTTTGTTTTTGTATAACACATTATCAACATTATGTTGTAATATGTAGAAATTATCGATTATGCTTTTTTTTTGTGTGTGTGTGTATAATTACGGAAAAATACTCACTTCTACACGATAGCCTGTTGGTGACGCCAAACCTAATTCTTTCAATGTTACAGCAACATCCGATGGTGTACCATCTGTACGTCGATTCACGAATGCGATAGCGTACGAGAAATAATTTTGATACAATGGTGTGATTGGACGTGACCAGATCTCGATACCTTTATGCTAAAATAATGACGAAAATCAAACAGTTATCAAACGGTAAATAAAATTTTATTGCTGTGTTGTTTACCTTGTAGATGCGCCTTCCTTGTATACCCAACGGATCTTGATCGACGGCTATAATTTTTTTATTTTGCAAAATCGCTTTATATTCCGTTCGTATTGTACGCAAATCAACGGACATCAGTAATGGTGCAGCCATTATTGCCCATATTGCCATTTGGGTTTTGCTTTGTTCATAACTAAGGCCGAAATTGCCGATTATTAACTGAAAATAGAAACAACCCATCAAAAAGGAAAAAAGAGTAAAAGTATCCTGTTTTATAGATGTTGAAAGAAAAAAAGGTCATCTATTAGATTACAGTTATATTTCGTAAAAGTTATGTTTTCCTTCAGTTTGTTGCGACTAAAGCAACTTTCTACAAGAAATTTCCTAAAAACAAACAGAATCGATTCAACGATTGACAAATTATTATTGCCATCATCAATAATTATCGGTTCATTCTATTTCCTGTCATTAATGTTTCCGTTAGAATTTCCGAAAAAATCCGTATATGCGTGAATTGTACAAACTTTCCCGGTAAATATCGTATATGTGGTTTATTTTATTTATTGTTTAGAATGAATGTTAAAAAGAAAACAGTGGGAACTTGTATTGGACACTTTCATTTTCATTTAGAATGGACAATCATTTGCAATAAGTAGATTAAATACAGCTATTTATTGTAAGTAGGACTGTTATGCAAAAGTTTAACAACAATAAAAATCGTGTGAATTATCGTTGTGTTTTTTGGTGGAAAAAAGAAAGTATTTCACAGTGACGATATGACAATTTTCTGATTAGAGATCGAAAGATTTCGTAGAAATATTAAAAAAATTACAAGAAACGGAGGAAGTGAAATTTTCTTGATATATTTATGAGAGATTCTAAGGCGACATTATGTAATAAATAATAATTCTAATAAATTAGAAATCAACAGTTATTGCATTTAATTGTCGTTTGGTTTTCTTAATTGGAAATGATAAAAATAACCTTGGCGGAAGTGATTAGACGGGAAAATAAACTGTTTATCATTGTGAATTATTCAAGAAAATTATTGTTTTTTTCTCGTCTTCTAATAATTTTCGTTGTTGAAAAAAAGATTAACATCGTCCTTGTAGAAATTTAAGAATATTAATAATCTTATTAAGGAAATAAAAGAAAAATCACCATATCAGGATCATTCCAATGGCCTGGACCAGCATTAGCAACAATTACATCCTGATTATTACCATAGTAATCGATGATACTTTCAACGCTACTCCATGAGTCTTGTATATCATCGAAATTCCTCCATAAATTACAATGTTCAATAATTGATGTGAAATTCGGTTGCATGCCAGCATAAATTTGATATACTGGCCAACTACACGAATATATCATACGGCGTCCAGTTTGATTTAAATAAAAACCAAATTCTGGATAACCACGATCCATTTCATTTGGATGGGCATAACAACCATCTAATTTCACATAATCCACATCCCATTCGGCAAATGTTTCAGCATCGATTTGTAAATAACCTAAAACACCTGGATAGCCCGCACAGGTGTAATTACCGAAATCTTCATAAATACCAAATTTCAAACCTTTGGAATGCACCTGGAAACAGAGCAAAGTAGAAAATTGATTTTATCATTCTTTAAGAAAATAAAAACAAAACAGAAAGTTTAGAAAATGGATTTTCCCAAGATGGTCATCTGCTTCAGATGAATTAATTTTTTACTTTTGTAAAATTGAGAAACACATGGAACAAAGGTAGTTTCGTTGATGAAACGCCCACCTGTTTTAAAAACGGTTAACAGGTGAAGGTGTAGATTTCTTCCATATACAATTCTTCTAGAAGGGAAGGTCAAATGTTGGCTAGCAGGAGGTATTTTTCTATTATCTACCAAGGATATGCGTGGAAAAGTATTGTGGCGCAAGTAGGGAAAATCCTACATTCCCAGGCGATACACTGTGTTTTTGTTTAAATCCTCAATCCTTATCCCTATCTTTATTGGGAAATTTTGTGATTAGAATTCAAGTTGGCTTGTACTAAAACTTGATCATGTAAACACATAGTCAAGTCACTTGTATCAACTTAGATAACTTGTCAAATTCTTGTAATATATAGACATCTCAAGTTGAACCGACTTTGGAAGAACTTGTGAAGTTACTACTTTACTTATTGAAGAAGAATTTGATTAAAAAATCTGTGACCTCGCACTGGTTAGAAACAGTGACGTAATTTGACAAGTTCTTCAAACATTCACATGAAGATATGTTTTCAACTTGAGCAAACAACTGTAATACAATGAGTAACCAAATTAACTAAATTACAGATGTAGATTGAGATACAGATTTCATTGGAATATGCGTATTTTCTATCGAGTAGATGAAAATGTTCGCATTCTAATCACAAGCTGAATTTTTGATTAAATGACAAATAGATGGTGACACATCCATTGTCTTTCTAGTGCTTTCATTGAATATGTTGTAACTGTAAATGAGACAAAGACCGTCTAACTTTCAGTAAAAACGTAAATGTATAGTCAAATGCAAATTTATGTACAGCTATATAAAATAACAAAAACATGAAAGTCAAGTTAGTTTGCTGTAGGATTATATACTTGCTTTATGGAACGACCTTTACTTTATTGTAATAAAAAAAAATGATAATTTACCCTGGTTTAATTGCGCCATACATTTCATATAATATGCTAATTTTGATATTTACTACTCTTAAATTGTTTAATTATTGTATATAATTTTTAAATTAAAATTAAATTCGTGGTGATTAATTTATATTTCGTTGTAAAAACGTATTAGAAAGTCCACTTATTTATGTATTTATAACAACAAGAGTACTGTGTGTGCCAATAAATAAATAGATAATTGACAAAACTATTAAGCAATCGTACAAATCGGTACGAAATCGATCTTGATTAGGGTGAGAAGGTCGTGAGTTTATTTAAATAAATTTTCTAATATCGAAAACAATAACAGTTTTGTGAAATAATTTGAATTGATTTAAATCAACAATTGTTTGCATATCATGATTTGTTTGTTCGTTTTTATGGATTAAAAATGAAAATTTAACCTTCACCTTTTTTCTATCGTAACGAATTCGCTTGTATTCAGGGCATAAAAATAATGATCTTATTTAATATTGTAAATGAAATGAATTATCGTTACTAATTCAAAACATGAATTGGAAAATAATAGTAATTATTACTCATATGTTTGGGCGAATTAAGGTGTGTAATTGGAAAGTTAAGTAATAGTAATTGTAACAACTTACATAATCAGATAAAGCTTTCATTCCTCTAGGAAATCGGTGGCGATCAGGTACTAAACGGCCGTAAACATTTCGTTGCTTCTCCAACCAGCAATCATCCACATTTATGTATTGATAACCGACAGCTGCATACCCTTCTGATACTAAAATATCGGCCATAGTTCGAAATAAATTCTCGCTAATCAATAATATTTGGAAATTTATAATATTAGTAATAATAATAATGATAATAATTTGTTTAACAAATACCTAATGCAATTGTCTGGATCATTTTTACAATCTGTATTGCAACGGAATCGTTCCCATGCTAACCACCCCATTGGTGGTGTTCGTGCCAAACCATTTTCCAATGATAAACATATATCAACTGAATAATAAATAACAATAAAGATCCCAATAAACGTCCATTTTTGATACATTGCACACTATTATTGTTAATTAATAATAATTATAAAAATTAGTTAACCTAGAACAATTACCACTTATCACATTACACCCACACGAATTTGTTAGAAATAACAATCAAGTTGGAATCATATTGTTTTGATAAGATGCCAACTTGACGGTGTGTTGTCTTTGAAATATATACATAAACACTTGTGCCCCATCGATAATTTCACTTTCACCCATTGCCCCATATCGCCCCCGCTTCGAATTTTTCTTTTTTTTACATATGTACATATATCCGTGGAAACTAGTTCGCGTTTATAATGAATTGCGGTCGTGTTTTAATATTCAAATCACGAATTCTAACGGCATTCATACAAATATTAAATTTTTGTCTTAGTACAATTATGTTTCGTCTTCATTTTTTTTATGTAAATTCATAAATTGATTAGATTGTAATTTTGATAAATATTTACCTTTAACGAGATGTTAATTGATTGTCCGTTGATATGCGTTAAAATCGACGTGCTTTAAAGAAATCAAGAGTTGTTTAACTGGCACGTCCATTCACGTCTGCGACTTCGTCGTGAATAAATCTCCAGCAGCATTTAGTTGAAAAGTAACGAGGCCGTCGTCTCTCTACAATGTATTTAAACTAGAAAAACATCACCACTATTATTAATAATAATCATAACAATAATGAATGTAAAACAACATTCAATTTGGACGCGAGTCGAAATAACACGTTCGTCTTTGTGTTGTTAACGAAATTGAGAATGGTATTTGGTGGTTTGTGGTTGAATTTTCACCAAATTGATTAAGGGTCATGGTTACACTATTGTGAAATTATTGAAAGTTTTTTTTATGTTTACTCTCTACAATTATTGTTGTTTAAACAGGGACGGGCTATCTGTTGGTTTGTTGTTGTTTTTTTGAAGGTGTGTGGTGTGAATTGTACTGCAATGATTCAATTGATGGTAATGTCGGGTAATTACCATAATTGACTCATTTGTTTTATAATTGCAAATAAGATAAAGTCAACTGTCGAATTATGGTTTGTTCACAAATTCAAATCCGGTTGTTGTAGCTGCGAACTATCATTAAATTTGAAGAGCCAATTTAGAGAATCACCAATTCATTATGCAACAGGTGCTAGACAAGAAGTTTAACTTCTTTATTGAAGAAACTTGCTCAAGTGTCTGTTACTCTCTTGCTAGAAACACAAATGTATTCCTATTTAACAGTTGGACGTGGGCAGCCGTTCGAAGATTCTGAAATTCTCGACAGTTGGTTGAGATTTGTGAACAGTAGCCCATCTCAATTCCATTGGGCGAGTTTACTAGTGGCTTATTTGTGAATCTACTGATTGTTAGTGAATTCGCCCAGTGTCCAGTTAGAACTTGCCGTTTGCTTTGTTATTGTGAATTTAGTTGCGTTTCTTTCTACTCTCTACCATTGTGTTTAATAGTTGCCAAAATGTCAACAAAACCAGATCGTGCGTGAATCGCTACCAAGCGAGTGGGCGAGCTCTAACTAAATAGTGGCAACACGACCAATGTAAGCAGTCAAAACAGCTGTAGAAGCGGTCTTCGAATCATCTATTTTATAATTCTACGTAGATTTGCATATTTGTGGTTTGGAACAAACAGTAAATGTAGTTTTAGTTAGAATTATTTATAGCACTTAAGGTTTTCTTTCTGTGTTAAAAAAATACAGCAAAACTATTAGGCAAATACATTTAGAATTTACCTAAAATATATTTTTTCTCTCATAAATAATCTTCTCTCAATAATTAAAATCAACAAAAACAGTTTTTTGTTGTTCATTTTATGATACTCATTTACATTATCTCCGTCCCCATCTGCTTATTAATATTCGTTGTTGCTTTTATAGCACAGAGCAACAAAAAGGTTAAAATTACAATTATTCTAAGCAACACATACAGACCTGTTCTTCTCTTTTATTATGATTATTGCCAAAAAAAAAACAACGAAAGAATGTATCCTTGACACCTGCTTATTATTGTCTAAGAAGCCTTTTGAACCACAATTCTACCTTAGATCATCACAAAACAAAGAGATTTTTTCCGTATAAATTCCACTAATAACACAAACGAAAAAAAAATCAAATAAATAACATTTGATCGAATGAATAAAACAGGTCGATAAACTCAATAAAATCAATTTTTGTTGTGATAGAAAACATCCGCAATCCAGGGGCGTGCCGACACAGTGTGCAATGTGTGCGAAGCAAGCAGACGTCAAACATTTCAGGTAAGAAAGAAAGACTTCTGGTGCGCTACTGTCGTAATATAAACGTAATAAACGTAAACGTTAAGCATCAACATAAACACGTGCCTGTATCATCATCATCCATCATCATCATCATCGGATGTTATTTATTAACTTTCATTTATTTTTAGGTTTTGTTTTATAGTGTCCAATAGATCCGTTTTTCGATTGATTATTAGGTGGATACCCGGATATGCAATAGGAAAAATGTTATACGTGTGTGTATCTCATCTAAAATACTCACTTAATTATTAATTAATTAATCGGTCGGCCGTGACTTTCACAAAGTTTTCAACTTATATAGATTAGATAGAGTTTTATTGATCGAATGGGGATTTTGTAATTGGATAATTAATACAAATCGTCAATGGTCTACCAGTAAAGTTTCATAATTATTGAAAGTTGACATTTAAAACTATCATCATTAATTCAATTATAATTTCACAAATATTAAAGAATTTTATCATCTTTTGCATTCTATTGACTGGCTAGAATACGTGTTTTAGTAACCTTGGAATTTTATCAAATAAACGACTATCAAATAGATAGTAATTTATTTAATAGTTGTGAAATACGTTTTTGTTAATTTGTACAAAGAAAAAAGTAGACATATGATAATTATCTGAATGCAATTTAATTTTGATGTAACAACACATACTTGATGTCTCATCGAAAAGTACCTACTATTATTGGTTACGTTATCGATTCTATAAAACTATAGAATCGACAAACTCGGTTTCTGAAATGCTTTATGGATTCTATAAACAATAGCAGACGGTCCAGCGGCGATGCTAGATATTTGGCCGCCGATGTGCCACAGGGAAAGTGGCCGCTTCTTTTAAGTCCTGCGGGCCTAATTAATATATCTGTGAATATAAAGCTCATTTAAAAAAATATAATAGCCACTGGGCGCCCCAAAATTTGGCCGCTCTTGTGCGACACACTACTCGGACTGTAGGCAGGATCACCATTGAGCAGACCCATCGAAAGGCCACCTAAAAGATGGAGAGAGAGAGCTAGTGATCACCAAGTCGCAAGAGGCTTAATTAAGAAACAGGACTAAAAGAGGAAGACGAAGAAGAAGAAGAGATCTAGATATAAAAGGAGTAGGAGTAGGAACATTCAATTTACTAACGGATAAAGAAAGTATAATTACTTTAATTAACATAATTATTAGGAAAAGTTTATTTTCTTCTATGTATGTATATTTGTTAGTTTTTATAACGTTTCTGCAAATTTTCGTTACATTCTATGTTCATTAGACCAAATGAAATTAGTAGGACGAATACACAGTTTTTAATTTTCTGAAACTGAATTTAAACAACTAGGAAATGCTCCAAATACGATGCCTAAAAATGAAGGAAATATTACAGAAACGAAAGTGTAATAATAATAAGTGTTTTCTCACTTCTTATATGTCTTTTCGTAAAGTTTCCTTTCGCTATACTTGTTTTCGATTGCATAATTACGTCTTCCATTGATTGTGTCGTTATCAGGGATACCTGCGAAATACGAAAGTGAAGCCAATTACGGTTCTGTTATGTATGTTCTTTGCTGTTTCGTACTACCTGTATTGCTTCCGTTTCACTGTGCGCCCTTGCTTACAGTTCCAGCTCTATTGTACATTCTCCCTAAGGCAAGTTGGGGATACACCAAAATCTAGTGGCGCGTTAGCCTATGGACAAAACGAGCCCCCAGATGGTAAAGATCCCAAACCAATCTTTTACAAATTCGGCAATATCGAATTACCCCCATGAAACTATAACGCGCCATTGTCAGGTAGCGAGTAATACTGTGTGTGATTGTGTACAATTCCCAGTAATTGTTCATGTTTTTTTTTTAAAACTACCCTGTTTTTTTGGGGGTATTTTAAGAATAAAAAATCATATCTATATACACTTTATATACTTTATTTGTTCGAATTTGGCACAGAAAAGAACAGTGAGAGCCTATTTTCTAGCATTATTTTCTTTTTTTTTTGTTTCTTTAATTAACACTTCAGTTGTTTTTGGATTTGATTATAATGACGATACAATTTTACATTGAAAATGGTAGATTTTCGTTATTTAAAATGTTCACAAACACTCACTAGCCCTAGTTTTTTTTTAATTTTAAATTATTTCATTATTATTATTGTTACTATTATTAATAATAATTTGATTTCATCCTGTATTTAGCTGAATTTTTATTGTTTTTAAAACAAAATCTATGGAATATCTTAAAATGCACTATACACACACACACGCACACGCAGGCATTCGACTCCTTTCTCTCATGATTAATGATTTTCTTACACTTTTCTTTCTATTCTTTTCTTTTTTGTAAATCATCTCCAAAAAAATACTAAAACTTAATTCTCAGGTATCACATTTTTTTAATTTAATTTAATTTAATTAAGGGCATATTATGGAGAAAATAAAAATTACAATTCGAAACTTTATGGCATGGATGAATGGAGAGACACTTTGAGCAAAAATGCTAAATTTTATTATTTATTATTTTTGTTTTGGTGTAAAAATTATGGAAACTATTCAACTTTCCCCAACAAATATAATGACTTGCATGTGCATAATTGCTATTGTTGAATTGAAAAATACAAATCATTTTACTATTGTTATGTTCTTTTGTTAATAGAAAATTCTTTTGATCCATATTGAATTGCAATGGAATTTTAAGTGGTGAGTTATTTTTGATTGTTTTTCCCATTCGTTTCGATATTTGATGCATTTATCTGAGAAAGGTAGAGAGAGGTTTTCTTGTTTAAATATGTCTAAGTACATTTGTGTAATATTCTAAATATAACATAGTTGACTGTACAAGTACAAAACAGACCTGTTGCAAATAAATAATAATTACTTAAAGTACTGGCTCTTATATTAAAATATATAAACGTCAACAGTTGAGAACAAATCTATCATGATAGGTACATTGCACTTGAATTTAAAGAATTAAATAAGAAAAACAAAGGAAATTCCCCAAAAATTCTAGCCTTCTATCTATCATTAGAGAAATAAAAATTTGTACCATCAAAGAAAGGGGTTTGTGTTCACTCTAAATACACACCCAAATTGAATGGGACGAAATGATTCAACAATAGAAAATGATAATCGTGATTTTAATGATGATCGTTGGGCGATAAGAAGAGCACTAGTTAATACCATGATAATAAGTAGTTTGGTTTGTTATTTGTTTTTATGATAACAAGAAGACTAGAATTGTAAAATTTATAACAAATAAACAGTAGAAAACAAAAAAAAAAGATATAAAGGATCTAGATCCGATAACAATCAGTCTCTATCGATTCTTTTAAAAATGATTTAACAAAGAAATCGACAAAGAACGACATGTAATATGTATGTAAAAGTGTTGAATTTTGCGATGCAATGTTTAGAACTATTACAATAATATATTATATAAAACTTTACATGAATTTACAAAATAAAAACAAAGAAAAAACATTAAAAACTACATATAATAAATAACTTGAAGATCTAGATTAATATATCTACATAACAATACAACTACAACACCAAATATTTACGTTAAAGTGTTCCAAACATAGTCTTCCGGTCGATTTGATGAGACAATCAATCGCATAAATTCGATGGCACGAAGAAATTAAAAGTTTGCCCTATTTGTGGTTTGTTTGTTTGTTTTTATTACTTTTGAGAAATTGTTTGTACCGAATTCCATATTTATACAAGAAGATCAGTGTTGTCAGTCACTTTTCTTCTATTATGTTGTTTTGTTCTTGTCAATAAATCAGAATACTAATTTTTGAGACCGATAACCAGTCTCACAAAAAATCTCAATACCAAGGGAAAGAGCCATTTTCCCTTTTAGGCCAAGCTCATTCATCCTCATTCCGTGGACTTGAATCGTATGCCATTGATGCATGTTCCTGTGAGAAATTCAATGCATCCGGTGAACAATTGTCGTGTGGATAATAGAAACTTTCCGTACTTGGTCCGGCACCATTTAACAAACCCATAGGTGGTGAGACACTGGGTCGGCCACTAGCCGATGCTGATTCTGTTCCCAATGGGAAATTCATGTCACCACCACTGCCATCACGACACCATAATTGACGCATCTCTTGTCGCCGTTGACGCATCAACATTTTATATTCTGATATTCGCATCTTTTTACCATCGACTATACAAGTCCGTTTTGGTCTAGGTCGATATCGATAATCTGGATGTTTTTCCATATGTAGTTTAGATAATCGCGATTGTTCCTCGTAATATGGTTGTTTTTCAGCGTTCGACATTGCTTTCCAGCGAGCTCCTAAGATTTTCGATATATTCGAGTTGTGCATATCGGGGCAAGCTTTTAAAATTTTTCGACGTTCATCTTTAGCCCAAACCATAAATGCATTCATTGGACGCTTTATATGCGGTTTATTTTCATTATCTCGTTTCGTTTGTTGTCGAATAATTTTGGCCTTTTCTGAATTTTCATCCAGTTTAAAATTTGGATCAGGTCCACCCCACACTGTAAAAAAAAGTATTTATTTAAAAATTCCAATTATCGATTACCCGGTCAAATAACTTACTGTGACATGCTGTCATAAAATCAGTATCATCTTTTAATCCAACGTCTTCTTTAGGCCGTCCACCTAAATGTGGCGGCGCTGGCAATCCGTACATATGCATAGGAAAAGGTGATTGTTTCTCATCTTTACCTTTATGTCGATCAGCATTAGGTGGCAATGGACTAAATTGTGGCGGTAGACCAGCATATGGCAGAAACGCTCTTGGCATCACTAGATTTGGAGGTAGTAGTTTTGGAGCTGTTGCTGCTACTGGTTGTTCATTTAACGTTTGTAAACCAGCAGGAGTACTATGCGGACTTGACCCAGCCGATCCAGAACTCGATGATTTAGGTTTCGATAAATTTAATGGAGCATCAGGATCGGAAGGGGGTGGTTGTGGTGATGGAGTCCGTTGTGGTGTTGGAGAACGTTTTTCACTAGCTACAGCAGTTGCTGTCGTTGCTGACATATGTGCAAGATGTGCAGTTGCTGAAATCCAACTTGGTACTTGATGTGGTGGTAGCATCTAAAATTTCTTGTATTTAGAAAAATATAATTGATTTTTGTATTTCGATCCACTTACATGATTAGTCAGTGGAGTTTTTCCAACACCTGGTGGTTGAAGACTACGCAGTTGTTCTAAAAATGGTAAAAACATGAGACTTTGAGGACCGACACCGCTGGCAGCATATTGGGCAGTAATTTGGCCTTGCAATTCTTGAAGTTTCTGATGTTGAAGCAGTTGCTCTTGTTGTCTTCTTTGGAATTCGAGTTGTTTTTGATTTTCATTAAGTAGATGAGATGAAGTTGGACTCTGTAAAGATAAGAATTACAATTATTAACTGTGATATGGAAATTCCAAGATAGATTGTTGTCGTTATTGTCTTAATGTAGAGTCACATTTAGTAGTTATTCATATACAATTCTCCATGTTCCTTTTTTCCAAATATTCGCAGGTTGCCAAACCGCCTACGGCTCTACTAAATATATATATCGGCAATCGTCCAATTTTATCTTCCATTCACTGCAGTTCTCATACAGTGAGTGCACATTTCGAAAATCTTTATCAAAATTGATATAACGATCAACTAATAGCCTCCAGTGTCACCGAATATGAATTCGCAACTATTCAGTATTATACGTATATGAAGCAAAACAATTAAATATTTTTAGAATAATTTATTTGTAGAATGTAAAGGTGAGAATGTTGTTGGAATTATTCTGTGGGCGATTTTATAAAATACAGAAGCAACAGAGTAATGTTGGCAAGTTAAGAGAGAATTGTCTATGTGTGTGTGTATATATATGTGTTTATTTGTATGTGGCTGTACGTGTGTTTATATTTGCGTATGTATGCGAATAAGAATAATAAGTGGAATACAGTGAAGAGGGGGCCAGCAGATTATTCTGGTGTCGGTCATTATTACGACATGATGTATCATTTCCGGTGCGTGTTAATTACTTGACCAGCTAAGAACAAGAATGAGCAGTTTATATGCAAGTCAAGACGAAGAGAGGTCGATCATCTCTTTATACACACAATAATTGTTTTTCTCTTATATCTAACTATATGTAGATATATAATTCGTTTTTCTGTACATATGTATATGCTGCAAGTGAAACGGCCTTTGATGTTGTGTTAGATCGTTTAAGTGTTTATGGTTAATAAGTAAGGAGAGTATGTTGTAATATATAGCTGTCTCTCCATAATAACTGCATTCATAATCTCTCCAATAAATGCAGAAAATAATAACAACAAAAATAGAGAAAATTGAAATTATTCCAAATGTTCCAAGTGAAATCGATAGAGGGCGCCGATGTTGAAAATATATATGTATTTATAAAATGTATCTATATCTAGTTTTCCATTATAACTTTTCACATTACGAAAATCTTATCTTTGTCCACTACTGTTGGTGTGAAGGATGAAAAATCGAACTGTGCGCCATCATGCGTTACATAAAGAAAATAATCCAGAATAGAGGATGGATGTGACAAGGAGAATATAAGCTTTAGACAGCCCAGTTCCTAAGGGATTTGTCATGTCGCTTTTACAATACGAAAGTTATAATGCCACAGACTGGGAAACGACCAAGAGAAAATCGTGAATACAGAGAGGATTACCACAGTACTTCAGTTCGCTTATTTTATCTCTTCCTGTTATCACATAGAAAAGCTATTAGCACTTTTGTGTAACATTAATCCCAAACTAATCATACAACACACATAAGATAATAAAAATAATCATTAGAAATGAAAGATAGAGAGAGAGAG
Source organism: Meloe dianella (assembly GCA_028455855.1). Taxonomy (NCBI): domain Eukaryota; kingdom Metazoa; phylum Arthropoda; class Insecta; order Coleoptera; family Meloidae; genus Meloe; species Meloe dianella. Next base: position 561,785 of record JAPTHL010000034.1, read on the forward strand.
ATATGAGAAGATGAAAAACATAACGAATAGATCGTGTAATAATCCACCACTATTACAACGACATCTTCATACAACTTTAATATTTTCAGCTGAAGCTTATACTGAATTGAAGCCGTATAAAATTGAAAACTGCAGACAAAGAACACCTTCGATATCCTGACGACTTAATTGGAAAAAAAATGTATATTCATTCACAGGACATCTTTTGTCCTTAAATCCCACAAAAAATACGACAAGTTAATTAATATCCAGAATGTCTCTTGAAAAATATTAATGTTTAATAATAATACGATCTTTACAAAAAAAAAAAATAATAATAATAATGCTGGTAATAATTTGAGGGAAACCTTGACGATATTGCCGGCAACGGTATTTAGATCAATATCTATAAATAACAGCGATTTTTAATAAAAATTCGGACAGGCACCGTACAACTCAGTTCCGGTATGGAAATTTCAATTTTCCTACAAAACTTATGGACACATATTTCAACCGGAATTTGTGTCGAATATAAATATGGCTGGAACAATTACATTTTAACAAATTTTCGTATATAAATAATGGGATTGTTAACTTGTTGTTAATAGGTGTAAAATAATTCAACTCGAATATAATGTAAAGAGAGAAGTGACAATAATTCATTTGAAATTGTCGTAAGATTTATAGGATAATAAAAACTATGAACGTATACTATGTGTTTTAAAAGTTGAACATTGAACATTTTACAGTTCAATTCCTTTTATCCATCCGCAAATTTTTAGGGTTCTATAACGCTTTTTTGTGTTAAAATTGGCCAATAAATAACAACAGAAAAAGAATTTCGGAATTGTGGTATAATATAAATGTTGAACTGGGGACATATATTTTATGACAGACAATATGAAAATTCTATTTTTACAACAAATTTTCTTTTGTAAACAACATATTCTAATTTTAAATTATACAAATTTACTGACGACAATATCCACATCACCAATAAAGCTCAACATTAAAAGATCCACAACGGCAAACGACTAAAATTAGATGAATGGATTAATATCAACAACGATGTTATTCTATCTTACTGTATACGATTATTATTGTTATTATTATCATTCATGATGCTGACAATTGGTCAAAGAAAAAAACCATATTTCAACAGACAATACAGCAGAATTTCGATTCTGGACCACTTGATGTGTCGATAGTTGGTTTACGTCAAATCTCTTTAGGGGATAAAAACGAATGAGCGAACGTCCAGTGACGGCTGTTGGAAGTTGATGTCATCATCGACAGACGACAAATGGAATATAATCGATATCATCAATAAAATATCAATCTAAAGAGATTGTTGTGAGTGGTTTTTGTCAACAGCATTCAACAGAATTCCATCAATTTATTATTGTTAATATCAATGTCCACAAAAAATGAAGAAACAATAAACAATAGAAAGGAAACAGAAACGGAAATAATAAAAACGCCAAACAAAACCAGATCATAACAAATCTATGAATTTTATATAACATAGATGTGTGTTTATGATTTATTAGACAATAAAATGACAAAATTGTATAGAAAATGCCGACAAGATGATGATGGCAGAGAAACTCGCTCGAAACTCCATTGATAAAACAAGAGATAGATAGAGTTATAAGATTATCAAAAATATTTGTTCAGGCTAAATTTCAAAATTTATATATTCGAATGTTTATATACAGTTTGGTTAGATTAATATCAAAAAACAAAAAAAAAAACATATACGATACACTGTTTTATTAACATCAATGATGATGATAGACGGAAATTTCTATTTAAATCAATAAACAATAATAGAAATTATAGTTTGTAGAAACAATCGATTCTCGCTATTTCAATGTAAAACACCCAAATACGGTAGAGACTGCAATATTTTAATTAGATACAAATAGAACAGATTTGGTACGAAATATCGCAACAGGTTCAACAAGACAACGACCAAACAAACGGTATTAAGACGAAAAAAGAATCATTTCTATTGTCTACGGCAAAAATCTCTGTTCTGGTTGTTATTGTTGTTGTTGTTGTTGCATCTGTTCAACACATGTCGACTGTATGCGAAGGGGCGTTGCTTTTAATAAAACAACTCAAAAATAATAATAAAAAAAAACAATTAAAATATCTCTATACTTGATTTAAAACAGAGATGTGTATACGACTATACTAACAAAACGGAGATGATATTATAGAACAATAAAGTATTGTCCGTTCGGCAATCTGCCAGAAATACACAAAATGTCTGATAATTAATTATCCAGATCCGGTTGACAATAGTTGTGTATATGTATACGGTTCCTCATCCCCTTATTCTGTGTAGTAACGTCATAAAATATTCATGTAACAATACAGATCAAAGAGACTACTCAATACTAATAGGGGAGAGCCCTAGTTTTATCAAGATCGACAACGAAGATACACACACAGGACCTGTATGATGATGAGTTTGGTGAAACAAATGAAAATGACCTTTGCCTGTTTGTGTAATGTATATAAACAAATGTTTTACGTATAAATATATGAGAGAGAACGAGAGTTTTGTTGGTATTGAAGTGATGAAAACCGGATTGATGATCCTACTGTATTAGACATAATAACAAAACAAAGATAGAATGAATCATCTAATTTAGTTAGAGATTATTAATACAATTTTTGTGCCATCTCTCTTTTACACATATTTATACCAAAAAAAAGAAACACAAAATTCTCATCAACATCCAAACAAAATCGATATTTATAATACTTGAATCATCTATCGTCCAGTCTTTTGACTATATGTTTAAGATGCTTTATTGTTTTAAGAGGTTGATATTTAACGAAATCTGAAAGTTTATATTTCACAAAAACTAAATCGAATATTTCCATTAGACTTTATGTTGATGTATTTTTCGGATACTTTGATCTCTCTACACATCATTGGTGTGTACTTTTATCCTTTATAGTTTTTCCTGAATCATTATAAACTCTCTTTCTGTTATTCGTCCATTCACAGTTGACGTCTGCATTGATTTTATGTGTCCCACGTGTATATACAAAGACAGTGGCTTAAATTTTTCTTCCACAAATATCCTCTATAGATGACGATAGAGAACAACACAAATTTTGAAACAAAAAAAAACAACAGAAAAAAATGTGTTTTTGTTTTTATTAAAGATTTGTGTTTCCGTCCAAACATTGGTGTATCGTCGGAAAAATTGTCCCACTTAATCCACTAAACATTAGATTTATGGCATTCTTGTTAAACAGTTTTAGTAAGATATGAAGATTCATTGTTGGAATTAAAAAGTTTTTAAAATAAATGATGATACTCTTAAAATCAGACAGTTGTGTGAGAAAGTCGAACCACTTGATCACGTTCTATTGTTGTTTATTGTTGAACAATCGACAAGGCACACCATACACTAACAAATATTCATCCTGAATAGTTTATGGACTGGGAACAACGTACCGGTCCCGATATACAACACTCTATTCAAACTTATCAGGTGTAAAGGGCAGGCCTGATTTACGGTGTTTAGTCGTGTGAGTGATTGCCTGCGTGAAACAACAACTCTTCATGTGTTACATAAATTCCAGCATTTCCACATGGAATGAAAGATTAAGAGAACGATAGAATGAAAATGATCTTGCAACAAAATACGAAATTTCCGCGAATTGAAATAGTCTTTTGTATTATCAGTGCACGAATCCCCGATCCAGATAGAACGTTTGATTGCTGTTGTTGTTATTGCTTGAATTCCATTTACAGGAATGTCGGGGTTGGTTAATAACAACAACTCGAATGAACAATATTAGTATCAGGAACAGCGTTAGAAGGCGTGTCGGATGTCGAGCGTGAAATTCTCAACGACAAGACGCGCGTGCATCCCGCTCTGTATGTCTCACCTCCCTCACTCATTCCATCCTTCTATACTTTTCCATCGGGAATCGTTCCTCTCTTTGCTACATCGTGTTGTGTTGAGTTGGCGTTGTCATGACGTTCCCGTGGGACGTCAGGACGCTAATCATGAACTGCCGATTAGAAGTTGCCAACAACAGCGACATATATTATATACCATGGTATATAATATAAAAAAGATTACTTATGACATGTTGCTTTTCGTTTTGTTTTCGTTTCAGCTTGTGAAACGACAATCAACTATCGGTAATAATTCCTGCTGTGTGTTGTCATAAAACGTATGCTGTCCCGCTAATTGAGTGTGCTCAAACAATGGACAGAGAGACGGCGAGAAGCACCCTCAGCGGTCGTATTTTCAACACCCTCTATATGTGCTGTGGTGCGTGAGAGGTTCAAAGGGCTTGAAACCTTAATCTCAACTGTGATTTTAATACGTATTATTTCGGTAGCTTTGTATTTAGATCGAGAATATATCTGATTATCGCTTTTTACCTACACTCATCTCCCTTTAACTCTATAGAATTTATTTCAGGATGTTTGTTGCTTGAAACAAATAAAAATAGAGTGGAAACAAATTTGTAAAAGCAATGAGGGATTATTCCGTTACTATTTCCGCATAAACAAACAATAACTAAAAATGAGGGTTGTTGGCCGAGGATAGATCAAAAACCATCATAATATCAAAACTTATTACTTCCGTTGATTTCGAGTGTTGTTGTTGTTGTTGTTGTTCCACTATGTGTAATCGGGAGAAGGCAACTGAACATCTCATAATTGGTAATCAGTGGTAGTAGTGTGGAGACCGCGACACGTGTCACAAACAAGTGTCCACGTGATGTATACAACTCAACAATAGTAAACTACTGTTCTAACCCCTTTTCTATTTGATTTTGCCCACATGTCCACCCACCACTACAATCAACATCATCATATTTAGATGTCTATATTAACCCCTTAAAAAAAGATCGTTTGTGTATTATGTTATTTTAGGATTTAACAAGGGCTTCTACTCTACATCAAAGAGGAGAGCATTCAGCAAATAGCGCAATGTAAATATTTACCTGCATGTGGTCATATCTACATATACATACATATTAAAAAAAACACCCCCTCTCATCAACATTTCCATTCTTCTTTCTATAATACGTTATAATTGCAATTCATATGAATTAATTAAAAATGGAGTTGTTAATTATCCATGAAAAAAAAACTAGTTTCTATATTATAAAAATAGAGAATGTGCTACTTGTTAAGAATATCTATTTTGTTCTATGTAAAATAAATGAAATTACCAGAGTTATTACTGTCTATAGAAATGATATGAAATATTCCTATAATAGTAGTAAGCAAATAAAGGGATAATCTCTGACAACCCCCTTAAAACGTTGAAGTTAATTACCCTGAACAGTGGTTGGTTCATGACTTTGCGGGCCCATAAATCATAATTCATATAGTTAAAGGTTGGTGGGGTTACGGTGAAAGGGTGCGGGCGGTTTAAAACGACGAATACAATACGTTTATGTTCAACCCCACTCGATGTCTTCACGCCTCGCTCTGACGCCATTCAAAGGATTTATTGATTAATCCAAACAAATTATGCTGAAGTTGATTATGTTGCCGAGATGCGAGGGTGGCACAATTTACCACCCCCATTACTTAACACTATTATAACGTTGTTTTATTTTTATTTTTACCATGTTTCCTTTTTTCCCTATCGTTCTAAATAAAATTGAATTGAATTGATGTGAATTGGATAAGAAGAAAACAGGAGGAAAATTGTGTGGAATTTTGAAATTTTCCTTGTAAGAAATGAATTGTGATATGTCGATATGATTCTAGATGGCACCTCTATTATTTTCCCAATATCTTTTCTATTGGTGATGAAGATGATATCGATCTAATTTTGTGTTGTTCTTTTTCGTTGGCTATGGAGAAATCGTTGAATCCGTAATGGTGCTTTTTAGAATTATCTCGGCCGTCGACGGACTGAGGAGCGTATCGAATCATATGCCCAACAGAACGTATTATCCAAGAGCAAGTGCGCATTATTTTATAAGAGCAGTCACTCGTTTGTTTATGTTGAACAATTGTGGTCTTTCATAGCCGCCGACCACTTGACTCTCTCTCTCTCACTCTCACTCACTCTCCGGTCTTTTTTTGTAGAATTCTTGTTGATTTCAATAAATGTGTATGAAAGCATCCTAGCGATTTTAATTGGGAGTAGTCATACTGCTTCTTGATTCCTCTGAAATAATTTTCAATACATATCTAGGGCGTGTGTTCTCTATATTTATTGCAGTCGAACAAGCTTTTTCCGTTTTATTCTGTAAAAGTTATTTGTTGATTATAATTGACACGTGCCCATCAAATTAACGAAGAAAAAATGGTCGTTTCTATTGTTAATTAGTTCGTGGTGTAGGTGATTAAACATGTGTTCAATTCAATTTGTCTCATTGTGGACATAGTGTGAGCGAGACTTAGTGGACGGCTTTTGTATATCTACTGCATATACCGTCACTAATGATGTAGTGATCAATCATGTCAAGGATATACAGGATAATATCTAACATTCTATTATCTATGGATTATTTAGGAAACTGTATAGGATACCGATAGACGTCATACACACTGACAATAGCAATGTGGTTCTAATATGAAACTGGTCAAGTTCAAATTTATTTCGGGATAGCAGTAGTTTCGAAGAAGGATATCGTTTTACTGTTTCATTATTTTTAGAACGGGACATACTCCCAAACGGAACGGCAGCAGTCCACATGTAAAAAAAAACCCTTCATATTATTGTTGTGCTGGCTACAGATATGGAGTTACTATATTTATAATATCTTGATGATTTTTTCCTCATCTAAATTTAAACTTCAAATATGAATGAAAGCGCAGATGGTTTGAATTAAACAATCCATTAAAAAAAATGGTTGTTTTTTTTTGGTGGTAGAATAATGAATTTCACAACTAGTAACTGTCACTTTGTGTTATTAAATTAGCTCTTATCATTCTCAAAGTGAACGTAATTCAATTATAAATGCAACTCATTAATATAACATCCCCTTTCCTCACTCTTTGGAATAGTGAAAATTCACCAAAAAAAAATTATCGCCAATTATATTTATTTTATTAATTAATTAATACAAAGTGCACTGATAATACTGACCTTCATTATTTCTAAATTATCATGCGATAACAGAGAGAAATAATAAAAATTTGTTGTATTATGGAAAAAATTTGGCGTAATACGTTTTTCATGTTTGGATAAACAACAATTTTTTGGATGGAGAAACGTCATTGATTGGCACAAATTTCTAGATTCTCATGTTTAAATAGAATCGCCAGTATGTTTTAATAGATCACCAATGTGTATATTTAGAAGGGTTAATATCAAAAATAACGAATCATTCTCTTTCTTTCTATTTCTATATCTGTCCAACGATTTTTGTGGTTTCTCTTTTTGGATTGTTGTTATTAAATTGTAACGGGCTATATAATTAAGGTGGGGTTTAATATTGGATATTTGAAGGATGGTCAAAACAGATGTTAGTGTTGTTTATTTTCCACGACCATGTCCAAAGATTATTTTTATGATACCGTTTCAAAATTCTTGGCATTTTATTGCTAATAAGCGACAAGGACCGTTTCCTATTATTATCTCATTATAGAATTTTGCCGCATTCGCAACACCACTTCTTGTACATTTTCTTTTTCGTTTTGAAGACACAATTTTATTGCAAACTACATTTTGAACGTTTTTATAGTTCAACTTATTCAATTAATGGAAATAAAAGCAAATCGGTTTGGTATCGACATCGATTGAAGTAAATCGATGAGACATAAACTGCAGCTTTTCCTATCAGATCATTTAAATAATATAAGAAAACGGTTGGAATTAAATAATATTCTTGGGGCATTGACTGTTTCATAGAAGTTGAAGCTTGAAACCTGTTCTTGTGTGTTGACCACCATCAAGCTACTAGATAGTACTTCGTTATATCCGACGATATTAATAAATTACACATACACACACTCACACACCAACAAGAAAATCAACACTACATATCCACTTATAACAATTAAACCAAAGCAAATGATAGATAATTCATCAAATTTCGTGAAAACTATTAAATACCCTAAACCCTCACCATGACCCTGACGGATGCAAAGTCCGTTAGAGATTTTTTTTGTATTAAATTACGATCTAATCATTCAGCACGAGTTGCGATAAACAACAAAAATCATTATTTTCTTTACAAATAAACCAAAACAAACAATAACAATATGAAATAATGATGGTTGGAAAATATTATATAATGGAAATTTCCAGTTGCCTCATCATCAATTTATCTATAAACTGATCTGTTTCATTTTTTCTACAATTTCTCTTTAAATCTCACCCCTTTCAGACATAACATCCTTTCTCTTCTACAGTTGTCGTTATTTCGATATTACACTGTAAACGAGGGTACTATAAAAACGAAACAGGCATTGATGATGATGACAACAACAACAACGCCGATAAAAAAACTACAAAAAAATATAAGGGTGAATAGATAGGTAACTTCAACCGGATGTTGTCTAATCTGTTAAAGATGCATCTAGACACGTCTGTTTCAACCGTAAATATGTAAAAAATCAACAAGAAAAAACGGTATAGGGATCATCCCACCCTTAATTCAATTCGATTTTATAATTAGGTATTGGGCAATTGTCGTGCCACTGATGATGGTGATTTGATGGATTATTTGGGCGTTTATAAATGTCATGTTTTGTGTCACATTAACAACTAGTGATTGGAGTGGGTTGTAATTTATTGTTGGCCATAATTACATTTAATTGTGATTTATAAGGGTGGTATACATGCCTATGTATGTTCATGTAATTGGAAACTATAAATACTGTAAAACTGTAAAATGTATGTACATTTTTAAAGATTAACGAAACCTGAAATTGATTTTCTTCATGAAGCTTGAATTGGATTTTCCGATCATCATAAGCAACGTTACTTGTAGTTGTTAATTGCGAATTGTAAAACTAAATGAAGCCTCTCGATTGTCAGTAAATTCGCTCTAATAGGGTGAATAATAAAAAAGTTATTGAGATGCTCCGCGTTGGGGAGAGACGCTCTGTATATATTTAACTTTTAAAACGAGTATAGTTATCGATCTATCAAAGTTTTATAAGAGAATATCGACGAAAAACGGCTTCAAATAAATGGATATTTTATTGCAATATCTGCCATAGTTCGTTAATTGGAAGTTCACAGAATTCTTTGGTAATTATAGCTATTTGAATTACTTAAATAATTTAAACGTCTCTATCGAGCACTTGAGATTTAAATCAGATGTTTCTATTTGCAATAAATCCTTTTATTTAAAACTTTTGAATGTATATCAGTATTTACTTGAACCATCAAAATGTGAAGATTATAAAGTCACAGGAGGAGTCCATGGTTCCAGTCCCAGAGCTGGGCTTTGATTTTTTTCTTGAAATGTCTCCGATTAATTCCGTTAATTCTGGATTGCCTGTCATTAGTTATCTGTTAGATAAGTGAAAGTTGAATTTTTGCTTTATTACTTTGTGTTTTATAGTCTCATATTTAATAGCTGTGTAATCGGTTGCAATACGTTCGTTAAATTTATAAATTGTATCGATTTTTCTATGTTTTTTTTGTTGTTGTTGTTGATACACACAAAATCGTATTAATTCGTATTTTCCGGTATATCGAAAGGGTTTGTTGCTGCATTATGATTAGCTTTCAGTCAGACTAATGGCAGTCATTATGTCGACATTGTGATACAAACAAACATCAATAGGAATCATGGAAATTAGTTTGTTATTGTGAATGTTGAGTGAGATATAGTTATAATGTATAACATGGCACATGTCATCACATCCCTACATACATATGTAGGTATACAAACAGATTCATCATTACATATATAGAGACAGATATATTATACCTACTACCATCCCTATATCAATATTTGGCAAAATCCTTTGTACTCGATTAAATTATATTCGATGTTGGTATATTCAAACTAAAACAAACTCTAATTAATGTTTTCTATGGATCACAAAAGCCAACCCAATAAATTAAACTTAATCAACGTAAAGGGTAAAAAAAAGAGACAATAACAACAACAACAACACAAAAATGATAAATTAGAATTGTTTTGAAATAGAAATGATTTCCATATATATATATATATATATATATCTTTGTTTGGCATCTAGTTTCCATTATGAATTTGAAATTTAGGGGTTTATTTGTTGGGCTTATGTGTATATTCCACCATTTGAATGGTTTTACAAAGGACAAATGCAATCAGTACTGAATGTATACACACACACACACACACACACACACACACACACTATATATATATATATATATATATATATATATATATATACACATATTTGTATTTACTATATGTATATGTAGATTAGACAGACAGCAATCATATAACTCCAGGGTTCGATGGTTGCTGACAAAGCCCACTGGAATATTATATAACATTGTCCGGACTAAATCCGGAGAAAGACCGATTATACAGTTGCCGAAAGATGGCTTTGTAGGATTAATATAAACATAAATTGAAATAAATAGAAATGTACCAAGTAAACGGGCGACATATCAAAATAATAAATGATCGTATCCATAGAAGACTTACTTGAAAGCAAACACACTTAATAATAATAATAATAATAATAATTATTATTATTATTATTAATAATAATAATAATTATTATTATTATTAATGTTTTGTGAAAATTCAGCTTTTTCCCTTTGAATCACACGGGCCAATTCTGTTATCGCAAAAATTTGACCTTATTACAAGATTCGACATTTGTTATTAGTATACAAAAAAAAATTGTCCGAAAATGTTACAAACACACATGAGATCATCAATTATTCATTTCAACCATTCAAAATGTTTATTTGTTGTTTTTATTACAGAAAAAAACAAGTATACAATAATATAATAACAATTAAAACGGTTATAAAGTTAGAAGGGAGCAGCTTTGTTCCAAATTTACGACAAATGGAAAACCATTAGAAGCTCCATTAAAGATATTAACTGCTTGTTATAAAATGGATCTGTTTCAAAGAGAGGTGAGTGTGTTTTTTTTCCAGGAAAGAGAAAACAATATTGTTGTTTAATATATAGAGAAACATGAGAGACACGAGTTTATCAAATGCAAGTCTGCACGAGTGACCTGCGGCATCTGAACTTTTCATACATTTATTGATCCTTTTTTTTATTGTACAATGAATGGGTGGGAGATATCCTGGAATCGGTGTCTATATACCTACACGTTTTTCGATAAATTATATAATTGCGTTTAAATAGATTATGTTGAACAAATAATTGAGAAATTTTAGATCAGACACAGGTTGATCCTCATTACTTAATTACATAGAAACTAGATGGTTCAAAAGGGGCTAGTTTTCGACTCTTTGAGGGTCGAACCGGATCTACTACACAAACACTAATGATAACAAGGTTATGTACAATTACAAATCTCGCTCAAAGAATCATCAACCAATACCAGAAATGATTCCACGTTTCTCACACTGTGAATTCAATGTCAATATTGAACAATCCAAAATAGATGAGAATGAAAATAAAGCGCGCATTTCCAATGATTAAAGGTCGTCTTATGTTATCAAATGATAACAATTGTTATAATTTCTAATTCGAGGTCGTTTTATTACATAATAATAAAATGAATTATCGAAGGTTAGAAGAGGGAATAATTGTGACGATGATGATGTTTAAATTTGATTTTGTTTATCAAATTGAATTTAGTTTCCAAGTTTCAATTTTGCCCGTTTGCTTCGTATCTTTGTTTATACCAACTGAACCAATCAGTTTCACTACTAACAAACAATTCTCTAAGATAGCACTGTTATTATACACATCTACATACATAGAGAAATTTATAGTCTTGTAAAGAGAGGTTGTATCTCTCTTAAGACGTCTGATGGAATTGAGTCTATACACTCTTGCTTTGATACAAAGTTTAAACAACATAAATACACACATTCACAAAGAGATTGTGAGCTGTATTGAAATGCCGCAGTCGACTCGTCCCTATTATATACAAATCACTATAACCCAACCCCCATGATTCTGTACCCATATAATGTCAATGATTCCCATTCTAAGAATAACTAAACAGTCTGATAATTATTTCCTTCCGGACATTAAGCTACCCCGATACGAATTTCATCAACATACGTATATGAAAATAGAGAGATAGCCAAATGTATTCTTTGTGTCTATAAATAATAATGATGATGATTATGCGGTCACTTCACTCTTTTCTAGTATTTTATAATAAACTTTATAAAATGATATCCATCGGTAACTTTGTGTAAGTACTTTTATTACAATCTATTAAAACTGGGCGGCTTTTCGTTTTATAACAGCAAGGTTAAAGTGAATCGTAAATTGAAATTATTCACGTTATCATTATGGAGTATACATATATTATACATAAGCAATTGGTAGCAACATAGACGATCGAATGGGGAGACGATAAAATCGTAGATACAATTGACATTTTCGTTATATGATGTTAACTTAGATAAAAATAATTTAAATCACTCTTAGATTATGTTTGTTTTCAACTAAAATAGACACAAGATTGATGTGTTGGATACCTACATAAAAAATGTTGAAATTGGGTAAAAAAAGACCCACTTATCTATAAGTATAATTATCTATAAAAAGCACAGTAGTTTCGGTAATTAAACGTGTCGATTTTTCAATTTCTTAACATGTTGTTGATAAATTACCATTGCTTCAACTTACTTGGGATTTTTCATTACTGATGTTGTCGTCTTTAAACTGGCAATAATCAATCTTGATTCGTTCATTTTTCAAAAAAAAAATAATAAAAAACCTCAACAAACCAAAAGCTCCAAATATACAATCATTCTTTCTCTATCTATTTAAACTTAAACTATTCGAATGATAATTCCGTTATTGATTTATCATAAAAAATGTTGATAATGATCGCCATTTTAATGATTATACAATTGTTTGAGAACAAATGATCATGACAAGAAACCGTGACAGAACCCACGCGCAAGCCGTACGCTATTGGCTGGCACAAAGCCTACCCATCGCCATTGGTCACCTAGTGACGGATGAGTTGCTTTTGTCTGCTGTTTGACAGGTGGGATAATACGATCTACGAACAATGGCGAAACGAAAATATGTCCGCGCACGTTCCAACTTAAGCCAAAGGACCAATCTTAAATAATTCGTTTTATATCAACAGAAAATCACATTATAACATTATCTTTAAATCTTTGGTAAATATATTCAATATAACAAGGGAAATTTGCGTTTGTGTGTTGTGAATGTGCTCCCGGAGGTGCCTTCAAAAGAGCAACGAGAGAGGTGACCTGAATGCAGATCGAAAACCCTCCTTGTTTGTAAAATATGCAATACACACAAAAACGTATAGTCGATTGTCGACTATGACGGCTCCTTTGTCGACTTTTGTTCCGTCTACTGTTTGCTCTTCTTTCTTTCAGCTTTTTGATATACCGGACGAATTAAATTTGCATCTGGATTCAAAGCCAGATCCAATAATCTAATACGTTTTCTTCGCCACAAACAAACAGTACCTAACGTTGTAGGTATACAAAAAAAAATTATTCGTATTCTTCTTTTATTTATAGGTTTCATTTGAGAAACGGCACGAAAGTATCAAATAAAAATTACCTTATTTGAGGGATCAGGATGGTGTTGTTGAGAGATGAGCTGTTCTCGCACCATCTGCAACTGGAAAATCAGCTCGGACAATTTCCGGTCTTTCTCCATAAAATTGTCCCCAGATAAAGCTTGTTGGATTGCAGCAGCCTGTTCAACATCCCTACAACAAAGAAAACACCATTATTATTATTATTATTATTATTATTATGTTCCTCTCTAATTTTATTTTTCGTTTTCATATTGTTTGTCTTGTTCAAATTGAAGCGAAATCGAAATGAAAAGCGTAACTATTGTTTAGAATGTTCTGAATAAAAGATTACAAGAGGATATGGAAAGGTTGTTGGAGTGTTCTTTGTCTCGTCCACAATCAGCACATTGAATCTACAACTTTAATCAACTCCTCATTATTTCTACATTTGCGCTTAAACTTATCAGATGGTGGTTGCTTTTCTTTTCTTTTTTGGCTACCAACCACCACTATCATTATCTAGTATTCATTTTTAATCACATTATTTTTCAGATCAATAAGATGAATTGATTTATAAAAACGTAATTTTGTATAGTTTTGACTTTCAGACTGTTGGTGTTAATTTGATCATTGAAATGCATTACACTTACAAACGAAATGCATTGACCTGGTGCAATCTGCATAGTCCAGTCTTTGGAACGTTATACAACGAGAATTCGTTGAGAGGAACACGGACAGAATTTTAAACAACTCTCGGTCTTGTCGAGTGAAAATCAATTCAACAATCTAAAATCAAATCAGTACCTACAGCTGTATGTACATACGTACCGCAACTAGGTATAGTGTTAATCAGAATTACTAAAAGTAAATTGTGATTTAAAAGCGATGTTGTTTATAGATTGAAAAACAAAAACAACCATACCGAAAATAGGACCTGATCAAGAAACTCTAAACAAGATCTCTATCTTTTCAAACAAGAGTTCAGCACACGCAAGAGAAATATGTGTAACATAATACTTACATACAATACAGATATACAATGTTGAATTATAAATGTAAAAAGATAAGCTAGACAGCTTTTAGGAAAATAAATAAATAAGGCGCTTAATTATTGATAAAACTTCTTTTCCATTGTTGTTAGATAAGTGGTAATTAATTACGTTTTCCAAGAAATTGACAGTTAATAATTGAAATATTTCAATTGAATAATAATCGTATTTAAATTGTTTTCTTTTTACGTTTACAAATAGAGTTTTCACCGTATTTTTCTCTATTTTTGTTTCGGTTTTATTTTAAAAGTAATTTACTAGACTGAGGGGGAAAAGGAAATCAGAAAGATCTCGGTAAAGAAACGTACGAATTTATTATTTCACTAATATCGTTAGCAAGAAAAATAATAAAATGCGGAAGAGGAGTTGACGGCGGCTTTTAGCAATGTACACAGTATTTAAAATCTATTATCTACATGCTTTAATACAATAATCACATTTTCTACTAATTTGAAAAGATGGAAATTTAGATAAGTGTATTTATAAAACAATAGATATTTATGACGAACAGATGCAGGCCATAATTTTTATATAATGTCAAGAAAACAATAAGAGATATACATGTATAGGTAGTTATGTGTATAATACTTTCATTCAAGGAAAGGAAGTGGCCTACTGACAAAAAAACATTTTAAAAGTTTTACAATGTACGAAGAGATTTACGATATACTGAAGAAAATAATAATAGTTCAAATGCCTTTGTCAATCATTACGGCTATGATAAGTCACGACTTGGAAATAATTTATAATTTTCATCCAAATTTCAAACTATGCCAGTTAAATACTAACGATCAGTAGCGTAGCTAGACGTTGGCATTGGGGCAGTTGCCCAATCCGCGCGCCAAAATCCTACTTACGCATCTGCTATTAACTGTAAAGACTTATAAGATAAGCAATAATACTAGGTTACTGTGTAATTTACAAACCAGATGATTATTGAATAAAAGATGAAAAACAGGTTATACAACAATATAATAAATCATAAGAAATCACTGGATATTGACGTAAAAAATCGCATCGAAGTGGCTGAACTTCTGAAAATCGTAAATAATTACAGAAACTTGTATCCTTATAATAAATTCGTTCCTAGTATATTTAAAAGAAGCTAATTACCTACCAGCCGTAATACAATTGTCAGTCAATTAAATGTTTGATTGATAGAAGCAATGATGAAAACGTGAAATAAGTGAGATCAGATGTTATTTTGTTTAAACAGTCGTTTGTGTATGGTATGCTCAGTTATATAGGTCATTCCAAAACATGGGCATTTTGATAATTTTGTTGGGTTACAAATAGGTAAAATACACAGTTCGATTCTAGTAAATGTATAAAAAATCTAAAATCTGTAGTCTAGAACTTATGTTTTGGATCGACATATTTACCAAATATTTTGATAGACACTAAAAACCTTGACAGTTTAAAGTATACTGTTGATTAACACATTATTATGAATTTTAATTTTAATCTCTATCGTCTCATTAATTAATTTGACATTTTTGAACAATCTAAACGCAAGCTCTAAAACTTGTTCTGGTCGGTGGGAATAACAAAGAAATTTTTTTGGCCCCCCAGATGAATGTCTATTTGTTTAAAATACCTAATTGTTTTATAAGACAAAACAAAATTGTTTTATTATAAGTGATTTCCTGTCAATTGTTTATATTCGAATATTTATTATTATTTTTTTTAAATAAGGCAATAATTGTATTTCTTCCTTCATTATTCCAAGACAAATTTCATTCCGTTATCTTTATTGGATTTGTTATAACAATTGACTTTGTTCAATGTTCCAATTTGAATATAAATATGATAAAAATGTTAAACAATCGGTATTGTTTTCATGATTTTAATTGTTTTCTTGTCTAAAAATGACATCATTTGTAACATCTTACATAAAAGAGACGCGTTTCCGTTCTCTGATAATCATTCAACTTTCATCCAGTCCTTTAATATGATTTATCGTTATTGAGTCGACCGCAAGGAGACCGATATGAGAATAGATTAATTTGATAAGGAGCAAAACAAAGATCGAAATAGACGGAAAAATATATAATAATATAGAATAACATCATCGTGATTAGTGTAATCGAAACAAACGGAAAAGAATTAGGTTAATCGTGTGCTGCTATAGATATATACAGATGCTGCTGCTTCTTCACAACTTTATCTAAATGTGTCCGGATTAGAAGGGTCAAGGTGAATTTGATAATGTTATATTGTTTAAAATATTTATAACGCAATATGTTGATTATGAAAAAGCGTTTGTTATTTGTGTAATAATTGATTTTTATTCATTCAATTAGAAAGATCGAGAAACTTACGAATTATTTGTAGAATTCGGCGTTGATGATGGTGTTGGCCTTTTTTCTTCTTTAATTGTGCTGTTGTGGATCTTGGATGTGAGTCGTTTTAGAACATCATCCATAGATCGTTTCATCGGATGCGAGGAACTATTATTATTATGCATACTACTATTATTATTATTATTATTGTTATTAAAATGTAAAATAGTCTTTAAATCGGACGTTGGCGAACTGCACTCCGAAGAATTACGCCGTCGCTCCTGTTGTCCATCAGTATGCAAAGATAATGCTGAAATACTACTAGCTGACATCAAAACATTATTATTTGGACATTGCTGTCCAGTTTCTGATATTGTCGATGTTGTGGTGGTTTGGCCACACATAATTCTAGCGGTTTTATGCGGTGGTGGTGTTCGATCATCATCAATATCATCGACTTCACTTCCGGACACACTAGACGATGATGATTCTGACAATTTATAAAATCCACTCGTATTATTAACCATTTGATTGTCGTCCTCACCAATATCACTCAAATTATTACTTGATGTTTCATCCAAATCAGTTAAGCCACCACCATCACTGCCACCACCTATCGTTGATGATGGCAATATATTACCACTACCAGTGTAATTACTATTGGTATCAACCGTTGTTGTTGTTGTTGTTGCCGTCGAATTTGCGCCTTCCTGCAGCTTAGTTGGAGGGGACTTCCGTTTCGAAGACATATTTCTGCAAGAACAAATAAACATACCACAATGATTATAATAAAAGTTTGCAAAAAAATCATTTTAATTTTTGCAAAAACTAAACAAATCTATTTTACAATGTGTTGATGAATTTATTTAACAACAATCATTATCGACCTGGTGCCAGTGAGGCGAGCCCTAAAAAACAAACAAACTCCCCTCTATCTCGCTCGACTCTTTGATGATATTCTATTCAACAATTATTAAAATCTTTGTTTGTATTGAAATTTCACCGGTATATTAGTCACGATTTATTATCACGGTTCTTAAATCCTATTTACTTCTGTTTTTCATTTCGATAAAAGACATTTGTGATGACATAAAGACAGTGGCAAAATGTTTGCTGAAAAGGAAAAACGTACCGCCCGCCAGCGCCCTCGTTGTTACTTCTACTATATATATATTATACATATTTTCTAAAGAATGAGAGAGAATGAACAGAAAATAATATAATGAAGCAAAGAAAATATTTATTTGAGAAATTAGATTTGTTTCCCTGCTGTGTCGCGTCTAAAATTGCTCGCGCGCTCTCTTCAACTCCAATCAATACGACTGGCGACTGCCATTTCTATATTTTCTCCTTGACGGGCAATCCTCTTTCTTTCTGTGTGTTTGTTTCAAGTCTTTTTCCCATCAAGTCCCTTTTATTACGTTCTTCTATCTGTATTTCTTTTCTATAGTAGAGCCAACATTAGGACTTGTATCATTAGATACGTAAAAATACGTAAATAATTCACGTATTTCTTTCTAGATGTTGGACAAACAAGAGATTCGTGTTTTATTTGCATTATTCAAACATAAATTTCTTTTTCGAAATTAAAATAAAAACAGAAAAGAAAAAATACAATTATAATCTCCTCTTTTTTGAAGCACATTAAAGTGAGAGATGATCGTGGTACTTTTAATTAATTCCTGGACTTATCTAGATTCGTTCCAATTTCCGTACAGGAGATGGGATTATTTCCTTTTCCATCGCATACCACTATATATTCTACGCAAAATTTACAAGAAAATATCTTACATGTCTCTATGCAACAACAATTTTGTTGCTAAAACAACGATTCCAGTTGAAATAAATAAAACGAAATTAAATGAAGCTTGGAACGAATTAACACCAACCCGAGTAGATTGTTTCGTTAAATATAGTGTCCGTTCCTTGTATACGGATTTTTTGTAAAGGACTAATTCATACGTCAGTGTATATCTACTTGGCAACAGACTCAATTCAAGAATAGGCATCTTCTTTTTAAATGCCCGGAGAAACAATATAGTAACTCTCAAAAGAGCGAGATAGAGAACATTCAAAACACTCTGTATTATTATTATCATTATTATTGTATTACAATTTAAAATTAGTGTTTTGTCTCGTGGAAATAATCCATTAACATTTGGCTTCAAATTTATACTTATCGCACATTCTTTAATGTAAAACACCAAAAAAAAAGACGTACAATTTTCTGTTTAATTATTATTTGTAAATCAAATATAGTTTCACGCTACTTACACGCTTGTCCTTTTAACAAAAAAAAACGCTTTTTTGATAAATTTAGATTATAATTATTCTAATTTAATGATAATAGATGACCTTTCTGGACATTTACAATGATTATTGTTTTTTTTTGGTATAATATTGTTATTAATATAATAATTTTGATAAATCGTATTTAATGAGGAGCAATATTATAAATTTCGATAATCATAGATGGTGGTTTTCTATCATCAAATTATTAGTTATTTAACTACGGAAATTAACATCTTGATCGGCTCTTTCCAAATCATCCGCAATAGGACCATTTACACACAGTGTATTGGTCGAAGTCTTGTTGAGAAATCGAATTGTCCCTGTTACTGTACGAGAAGTCCCTGAAATATTTTGAAGAGGGATCGGGTCCAGTCTAGTATGCAAAACACCACTACCACCATCACCACCAACGACAGGATTATAGAGCTATTGAAGGGGATGAGACAATAGGGCCCCGTACTAGGCAAATCATTTCGAATTGTCCTATAATGGAGTTTTCTATCTCTCTCTCTCTTTGCTGCTTTGTGTATATGTTGCAATATTAACGTTTTCAATTTCAGTTTCATTAGAAAATTGACAAACGTACGGGACACTCAAATTAATTTGGGTATAATGCTTTTCGCTATCCCTATGGATTTTTCAATTATTTTTTTTTTGGGGAGATTGTTGGTCGTTTGCACGACCTGACGAAGATGATGGATGTACGTCGTTCGTAAACAACCATCATGTGTGTTATTCTAAGGAAGCGAACATCCGCTTTCGGTGAAATATCGCCTTGTCTCTTCAAAACAATTCTAAAACAAGTCGTACTTTTGTGTCCGACGACGACGGCGGCGACGACGACGACAACGACGACAACGACAACAACAACAACAACAACAACAACAACAACAAAACCCCTCTGTTACAGAGTTAGATGATGCGTTAGTAAAACGGTTCACCGGATCTGATACGGAAAATAAATAGGCTTTGATGGTTGTCGAATAGGAAACCAAACTTATAGAATAAATATCAGTTTTTGAAACGTTTTTGAATTATCATCACATATCAATGATATTGATGGTTGTTATTACTGTATACGCTTTACTTGATAAGAAAAAAAGAAGAAGGAATCAATGAAAATTTCACTTAAATTTCAAACAACAAATCATCAATCGATGATTGATTGTCACCTGTTCTTTGATCGCCACTAATAGAGCTGTCAGATTTACTCGTTCAGATGAAGATTTCAACTGGAAACTTGCGTCATTTAAATAACATCGGAATATTGGGCAAAAGCCGTTTATCTTCTAATGCTTGTTTGTTGTTGTTTTTTTTTGTCGTCTATTCTATATAAATGTCGCTTGGGCCGCGCAACAATCAAAGAACGAAATCTCGTCGAAATTGATCACAGTTTTTCGGATTAGAAATATCGAAGCGATTATTTAAATGAAGATGGAAAGTTGCACCATAATGGGAGTCGTCGTCATTATCATTATCATCATCATCAGTCAGAGATTATAAGCCATGTACAAATTTATCTTGCAATCATATTTGTTTTAATATTTCAACTGATTAATTTAATAAGAAATTAAATCTCAATTAATTCATTTTATGTGTAATGATCGATCATGTTGTCGTGTTTTGCAAAAGGATCTAATTGTTATTGTTCGTTGATGATAATAATAATAATAATAATAATAATAATAGAACTATTGTTCAAACACTGGCATTATATACGTATTTATGTTCTATATAGTAGATGTTTCATTGAGTGTTGTATAGAGAAGACAAGAAAACTAGGGGTGGCTTTCGGGATGATTCTCCCTCGTTTTTCGTAGTCAACATAATAAAAGCGCTACCGTTTACATAATGACCGTCACAATGCGTGTCATCAGCCGTTGCTTGTTCATTGAGGAAGTCATTTTCTTTTACGATATATTGGAGATACACTTGACCCGATCTAAAGAATTTATTGTTCATGATAGTTGGGTATTGTTATGATCAATGTAATTGTTCCACAGTACAAAAACTAATTGTTTCTACTTTTCTATTACTATGTGTATTTTATATTAAATATCTACGATATGTTTTGTTTAGATTTCTATTTTTTTCTTTAATATACAATTCATTCACCGAGCGTCGACAAGACATCACCTAGACCTGACCATATATGCCGTGAACATCACTTGTCTGATATATGAGCCGTTTTACTTTATTCCAGTAATTGGATTTCTTGTACGTTTTAACCATTATGAGCATCGTTCTTCTGTTATGTTCGTTGTGTTTTAAAGTTATAGATGTGCACTTGTTGTGTTATTTCTTGTCGGTGTACTTTATCAAGTTCAAATACAAGGTATATACAGTTGGGACGAGCATGTTATACACACAATATTATCGATGAATAATTGATGTAATTATCGTGTAGACAGATTATTTCAAAAGAAATAAATTTAAAATCATTGATAAATCTATAATAATGAATCTTAAAACATATATTAATTATAATTTGTTAATTAATCAATTGTTTATGAATTGAGGCGGAAATTCATGCAAAAATTATAAACAATAATTAATAATGTAAACAAAATCAAATCAATGAAAACCAGATATTTTACAAGAAATCACAATTTCACACGAATTCAATGTTGTTTTCTACGAAATCAACACGAATTTTATATTTGTTTATTAATGAGAATT
Organism: Meloe dianella; assembly: GCA_028455855.1. Classification (NCBI taxonomy): domain Eukaryota; kingdom Metazoa; phylum Arthropoda; class Insecta; order Coleoptera; family Meloidae; genus Meloe; species Meloe dianella. Next base: position 583,708 of record JAPTHL010000034.1, read on the forward strand.
CACAAAAAAAAAAATTATTGTATGTTTCATTATTAGTCGACATGATATTAAGTCCATCCATTATCAATTTGAATTTCAAGTTTTTGTACAAGCTTCAAGTTTCTATTATTTTCCAATTATTCAAGAACCAATAAGCATTACACCTTGAATTTGGTGGACTTGTACAAATAGTTTGCAAGTACCACCAAAAGAATTGACTGAATTCGCTATGATGTTGGTAGCAATGATTCCGCTTTTTCCTCTAATATATTTGTAATAATTTCTTTTCAAACAGCCCCACATATCAAAGGTTGCAGCACTAAATGCGTTAATCCTACCAAAAAAAAAGCCACCCCTATTTAGAACCTCTATTTGTTATTCAGTTGAATGGGAGCAATTCAAATGAATACTTTTAATAGAAAGAGTAGTTTACACATGTTCTCAATAAATTCAATTATGCACCTCTATTAACACTCAAATCAATCAATTAGATCATTACACGATTAATTAATTAATTAATTAGTTAAAAAATAAAGAAATTGGGTCAATTTCGATAATTTGTAAAAATCTTTATACCAAAAAAAACGGTATAGTTTTTTTTTTGCTTTTATTTGTGCATAAAAATTGTATGGGGGCCGGGATTAATTAGCCACCCGTCGAAATACCGGAGCATTTTAAATTTAGACAAACGGTAACGGATGTTGCAGATATTATGGACGAGTTTCAAAAACTGAACCTGCACCAAAACACTAATGGCATCCAGATGTGTGTGCCTCTTTGTCTAAGAGAGAAATCTCATCTCTTCAAGTTGTTATTCATGTTATATACTCACATAACTATTATTGTCTGTTGTATATATACATATGCGTGTGTGTGTATGTTATTTGGGTGAATAATGCTGTTGATGCTTCTTTTGCTGTCAGAATCTCCCATATGGTCTCATATCAATTTACACGTTTATAGAGAGAGCATTTCAACGATTTTTAACAAAAGCAAATTGAATTGTAAAAATAAATAAATCAAAAGTGAAATATTAGTGAATGAGAGTTAATTTCAATCTAATCTAATTTAGTGTAGAAATCATGAATCAATCAGGAGAGTTGCTACAAAAAAAAAACGTGTAACATATATATATGTAGGTTCTTTTATCAGTTCGTCCTCGTTTTTACTTTGGAAAAATAAAAGAAGAAAATAAAACAGCGCCTCTTCATTATAATAAAACAGAATCTCTCCTTCTATTCCAATTTAATTAAGATTAAATTTAATCTAAGGTCATTAGAACAGGTTTTGTTTTATTTTAATATATGAATACACGAATTATTAACAATAACTGTTATTTCTTAAGTTAATTATAAATGACGATAATAAAATATTAAATAAATGAAAATTTAATTGTACTTTTTTTCTCATCGTTTTATATGTTCTGATTTTAAATTGAGAATAAACTAAATAGAGAGTTGTCGTTAATATTTTAAGAATTTAGTAAGGGTAGTTCGGAGTTTAAGTCAAGCACAACCCCTAGGGAATGTCAGCCACTATACAACACTTTTAACCTGATTTATTGGAAGTTGGGTTAGTGGTGAAATACGATCTATATACGACTACGTATGTGTGGGAACAATTGGGGCAAAGTACCCCTTGGAGTGTTCAAAATAAAATCAGGTCGAATATTGTAGAGAAACACCCACACATACACAGATGGATGCATGTGGCCATTAGTCGAGTGCCTAATCTTGAGTTAAAACAGATGTGCCACTTTGCACATAACAAAGATCGCTTTCTTGTATTCTGTGTAAATGTACGATTTAATTCAAGGAAATCACAACCAACGACGAAATTGTGGAAAATAAATATATATATATATATATATATATGTATATATACAACGATTAAATCAACGGGGAGGAAATTTGCGTAATTACTATGTAATGATGATGATGATGACGATGATGTTGATGTTGACAAACAAAACAGAGTTTTATTGTTCAAATTATAACAGAACGGAACAATTGAGGCTTTTGAATAGTAATCGAGAAGCAGGAAATCGTTTTATTGGCGCCTGATTTCCAAATCATTCTATCTCACTTCTGTTCCAATTCTATATACACTTGTGAATGAATCCAGTGTTGTTTGATTCGAGTCTGGATATACTGTTGATATTTCTATTTTTCTATCTCTCTTTTCTTCTTTTTGTTAATTGCCCTTTTTGTTTTTAACAATAACAAACGCAATGATCTCATTAGAAACATAAAGACATCAACGGGAAGAAGAAGCATTATCTTTTATACATATGCTATTGTAGAAGAGTTGATTCACGGAATATATCCGGCGCGTCGACCAGATCTCAATTCAATTGAATTCTCCTTTCAGATTCAGTCGTAGTGCAAGTTTCTTACACAAAAAAAAAACAGAAAATAAATAAATACACATATAGAAAAAAGTGAACAACCTTTTCCGATACGAAAGAAGAACCGGTTTCATCTATACATATATCTAGTGTTTTGCATAACAATTGTCCTCTCGGATTCAAGAAAACAACCTGTTAATTGTGTAATTATGACCGGTTGTGGAATGAGAGAGGCGCCCGGAATTTCGGTACTTTTATAAAAATAAATAAAAATCTAAATTGCCATTAATAAAGAATCTAACGAGAAAAAAAACAACAAAATGTTGCATCAGACTTGTTATAAATGTTTTATTCTTCTTCTCTCTCAATTTATTATAATTAGATTAATTTCGGATACAATTTAGTCGTTTTATTTTGATAACGGTGGAGTTGTTGTTATTAATTTGTAAAATTATAGAAATTTATTTAAATTGGATGATTCACATTTCTGATTATTTATTTTTATTAGTATTATTTTTTTAAATTTGATTGTTCAGTAAAGTTATTCTACGAAATGTGACGAATAATTGAAAGTACGAAAATTTCCAATTTTCGTTAATAAATAAATAAATAGTAGCTCCATGATGACTATATTGTGTTATACTTCCGCTAGCATAATTAAAAGTCACCGTGGGGCTACTATACGTGATCTTATTGAAGAGATCATCAAATCAAAGATATGAATATGGATTTCCAGTCATTACAACTACATTATTAATTAATAAAATGTTGACAATGATCTTTCATGATTACGTTGAAGATTTAATTGCAATGTCGGCTTCTTTCAACGCCAACAGTGTAACTCTTTTGAACAATCCACCTGACTTAATATTTTGTTATTATGACTGGACCTATTTAAATAAATAAACAACAGTGAATGTCTCGATTGCAAAGTTAATAATCTTTGGTGAGATGTGTTTTTGTAAACATTAACATTATAACAGACGTGGTATTGTGTTGAACGATACGAAGAGAAAATTTTGCGTTTATTTTAGAGTTTATAATTTATAAATGATTTGTTTAATATAAGTAGATAATATTATAATTAAATAAAATAGAACAAACGTTTTGGTATCTATTTAATAACAATTTCGAATGCAATTTCCAAAGTTGCATCATAAAATTCTGTCAAGTGTGAAATCGTCTTGGTTGTAAAATGTGTCCTCTTTCCAATAATCCAAACGTATAATAAAAACTAAATAGAATAAGATTCTCAACCATTCTTGCATTTGTCGACAGCACCTGACAGTATTTAATGGGCTTTAATTAGGCATACAAGCGTTTTATTTTGATTATTCAAACGGAAACAGTGTTACTGTAACGAGATTGGAAATAAAGTAACATCACCATAAAAGTTAAAGGTGATAATGACCGACCTCCGTTTACATTTTATATAATTATGTATAATTATGTAATGTTTGAAAGATTTGTGTTTTTTTTTGGCTTAATTTAAAGTTGGTTCTGTGTGTGTATGTGTGTGCGGCCCGCAACTCACCTGAGGTGCGCCAGGAGGGTGAGATCAGCACATGGCGGCAGCAGATTCGCCTCCTGGGAGCGAACCTCTTGCAGATGTGCAGCAGCCACCGTGATGTTGATATGTTTAGTGTCCAAAGCACTGGAATACAACGCCGCCGGCTTCAACAAAAACGAACGTCAAAAAGGAAGAAGGATGCGCACCCTGGAGCTGTCCCTATGCGCACCCTCTCACACCTATTGTTTACTTGGGTTCGATTGGCCGAATTGTTGAGCAGCAATGCACCACTACCGGAACTAAACACTCCGATTATTTTCGCCACAATTATTCACAAGACAATTAATTATACTCTCATTATCATCATCATTACTATTATTAAGAAAACTTCAATTATCAAATGCTTTTAGACAATAACCAACAATATAATTTTTAATTATTGAATATTTGAAGAAGATGAATGAGTTTTAATGTGTGAAATCCCGGGATTTCTTAATATTTCTTATTTTGATCGCGCTGATAACATTCGTGTGCGTATCTACTGCGTTACGGGATGCGTCTGACTTCAATGTTACTGTTGTCGCAGCATCACTTCCCCACTCTATAATAACGTACCGCCTTCGTCCCACCCCACAACACCACGTGTCTGATACGCCCATCGCGCAAATTGTCAGATGGGCGATTCAAGAGAGTGCACTCTTGTGGACGGCCGCAAAAGACGATTTCGGATTCGCATTGTTGTTTGAGTCGTGGGAGGGCGGAGCAAGTGGTCGAGACACCCCCTCCAGAGACAACACAATAATGACAATAGATGGGGAAAACGAAGGAAAAAACTAAATACAAAAAAATTCGAAAAGGGAAAATTGTCAAACTATAGAAAGGAAAATGCTATGAAATATCTAAAATCTATATTACAATGGTATTCTTATGGAAGAATTATCTATATATTTAATAAGATATTGATGAGTTGTGGGAAAAAATCCACTCTACAGATTATCTAAACCGTTAACAGATCATCACTTAAAAAGTTTATTAATTTTCGTGTTTAGAAACTAATTTGTCTAGAAAAAATCGACAATTAACAATTAACTAAAGATTGAAATTACTTTAATATACATAGACAGACATGAAATCCATCAGTCAAATTCGTTTCCATCACCTGCTAACGATAATTAGAAACCGTTAATATCGACACAACACTGTAAGCTATCATCATCATCATCATCATGATCATCATATTCGTACGAGAAAATCAAAAAGAAATTAACACAAAAACAGATTCACCTACTTATTTAAATTAATTAATTTACTATCTAATTGATTTAAAATACTATCTTTCTCCGTTTTGATTAGAAGTTGATAAACGACAACAACATCTCTCTTAATTTCTAACACAGATATACTTCAATTAATGATTTAATGATAATGGTAATGATCATTATCAATCTCATTACTCTTAATATTTCTCTCAATTATTGTTATTTAATTAATGCTTAAATATCGAACTTATTAATTGATGATTAATTTTATTGCTATAAAACAAGTTCATCGGACGGAATTATTAATTATTATTAGATTTTCCAACATAATTCTTATATAGGAAAAATCAATTTAATTAATTAAGCTATTATAAGTGGCGTCTGACTAGAAAACCAGTTAATGGAGCCCATGATAACACTTCTAACACATACGACATAAAATATTAAAACAAGAAAATGTACGTATCTACAGGTCGTTCAGTTGTCTTAGAGATTAATTTGAATGACCTGAAACAAATCCTATCGAACAAATGGGTCTTTGGCAAGCTTCTAATGCTGGTTTATCGTCCTGTTTTCAAGTCTAGATTCCCAATCCTGTGAGAGTTGTAAATTATGATGGCTGTTGTGCAGGTGCAACCATGCTCACAAGTCGCTGGACAGACTATACATCCAATAATGGAAATGATTTACAATCGAATATTAATAATGGATTGCTTAAGAGCGTTTTTTTTTACATTTTTTTTTATTATCGATATATTAGAGCTTGGCCTGATTTTTAACTATTCATTGATTGTTTTGTAATCCGAAATTATATCCAATTAAATTAGAAAGTGAATGCATTCAAGAAAAATGGTGACAAACATACTGTTAAATCCATTAAATCTAATTGGAAATACAAATTTCATCACTCACACACACACACACACACACACACATACACACGTGGTAGAAAAAAAGAACAAAATGTTTAAACAATTTGGAAATTTCTTACCGAAATGAAAATAAAAGACAGAAAGGAAAAAGAAGAATTAAATAAATGTATTTTCCATGTTTCTTATCTGAAATCTTTGATGATTTTCAATTCATCTCAGTTTCCATCGAATTTTAATGGAATTATTCGAATTCTTTAATGTGTCTTTTTCCCATTAATTTATTGATTAAATTATTCTTGTTTATCGACATACTCTTTGCAAATAGA